>JARFJB010001764.1:60000-475000 GCA_036346205.1 Vesta saturnalis
TGATCTGTATAGAATAAGTCTTTTTGTTGTATTTTAAATATTGTAAAAACATTACTTTTGATTAATGAGTAATATAATGTAAACACAAATGATAAAAATTGTTTGTACATTTAATGACTTGTGTAAAGTTTTACTGGAAATACCTTTGGGTATATCCTCAAAGTATGAAACGAATATATCCAACGTTTTATGTCATTATTTCATTGTTTTTTTTTTTACAGACAACTCTCGTGTGTTTGTACCTGTTGGTATTCCGAATTATGTACAAGGTATGGACCTAATCACTAATTACATTTTAGTAATAAAACTACTGCATTTAAATTAGTTCGTTTTATTACTTAACTAAACTGAACATTTTTTACTTACAGGCACCGTACCTGGATATGTTCCTCACAATCAACCGCAATATATGCAAGGTAACAATTAAAACCCCATTCTCAACTATATAAGGTCATAACCGTCCGTTCATTCGTGTTCTGTTAGCAAGAACATAAAATTTCAAGCTTATCTGCAGTCATTCATAAGGAAAAAATTGCTAGAAATTAAAACTAATGTTCATTTTATAATACATTGAAATTAGGTTTACTGTGCATAGATTTTTCCGTCTTAAGTATAACGCCAATGTCTAGCACGAATGGCTATAAACCATACTTTTGATGCTTTTGGAGCTAGCTTGACACAGATTACTTATTGAACATACACTTTTCAGGTAACGTGGGGGCTCCTTTAGTACCGAATATTGTACCAGGTGGACGACAAGGTCAGTCATTAATTATTTTGAGTACATTTTGAGTGTGTAAGTAATATGAAACGTGGTTTTGATATTAAAGTTTAGACATACCTACGCAGATAACTTTGAGAAACAAAATTAACAATGCCTTTTTTACAGGTAACGTTATTCTGTCACCTTCTCTACATCAGTATACGCCAGGTAAGGTTTTATTATTCCTTAACTACTTGTAAACTGTATGTTATACCATGATAAATGGTTCTGTTATGAATAAAATCCGAAGTTAGAAATGTTTTAACCATAATTGTATTTATTGGGTTTATAGGATTCGTGCAAATACCAGATCGTTACTATCAATAGTTCAACAAAAAATAACATCCTGTTATCCGTTTGGACGTAGTATGTACTGTGCAAGTTTTAACTAATTAAAGCTATTTACCTATTTGTTTGTAACTTGAAGCTTAGACTGTAGGAATTTAAATTATAGTTCTAATAATTATATTTTGCTCAATTAAAGCTAAGTGTTACATGCAATGTAAAGTTGGAAAACGTTTTATTATAATTGCATTTAATTTTGTATTGTTTTGAATAGTATTAATTATGGTAAGCAATAAGGAATTGATGTACTATAAATTTTACTTAATTAACACTGTAGACTTAAAAATAGTATATTTATAATTTAATTTGGGTTTTGCATTTAGTTTTACCTAGTTTAAGTTATTGAAACAAGGCCAAAGCTAATAGATATGGCGTGTAAATATAGTTTATTAAAGTTAAACTCATACATGTACATTGAATGTGAAGTAAGAAAACTTTAGATAATTGAATTAGAAATCTGTATTTATTCTGCGTAGTATTAATTGTGGTATTAAGATGAAGCAAAATTTTTCCAAAATTGTTATTTATAACTAGAGTATACCTGCTGAATTTAATACCTCATTTTTGCTAACTGTTAGGAATCATTTAATTATTTTGTTGTGTTCTTTTTGTATGTAGCATTAATAGTAGTAAAGTAAGTGTTATAATATTTTCATTAATAAATTTAGATCTCTATATTTGTGTATTACTTCCACAAGCTGTCCAAAACTAAGAATAATAATGCTTTTTATTAGTTCAATACACACTGTTATATGGAAATGTATAAATTTACATATATAAGTATGCATGCACATGTAACCAACTGGGCGAAGTTCAGCTAGCAACATAAGTCACTACTTCTGCTCTTCCACTTAACCCATTCTATTTATAATGTAAAGTTATGAACGGAAGACAACAGTTTAGAAAAGAAAATGTATGTACTTAAATCTAATAATAGTGGACACAGTGTATGAAAATTTTTAATATAAATGACGAACAAGAATTAGAATGCGTGACTGGTAAACTATGAGTGAGTAGTACATTATCTTTTACAATTGACGGTCAAGTAGGAATCGGTGGATATACTTTTTAAACTGGTATGAAGTTAGTTTTTTGCAACAGTCTGGCAGTGAATTGTATACATTGACAATACTGTAACTAAATGAGCGTTCGTAATGTCAAGTTTTATGCAGAGGTGGGGTGATTAAGGAATAAAATCTGGTGTTAGCACTGAACTTTATCTTGTCATAGAGGTACGGTGGTATTTTGCCAGTAATTATTTTATGGTACAAAGTAGCAGAGTGCACAAATCTTCTATTTTCCATGTTTAACCATTGTATATCTATTAATTTGTGTGAGATGTGCTCATACTTCCTTACACCATAAATCAAACGTAGGCAGGAATTTTGAATTTTTTTAATTCTTTGTTTGCCAATAGCATCTAGACGAGGTCCATAAAGAACATCACAGTAATTAAACTGCTAGAGGACGAGTGGCTCACATAAAATGCCTTTTAAATCTTGACCAATGCTATGTCGATTTTGAAAGGTTAATTTTAAATTTAGAAATGCTTTTTTTATCATTCTGACACTTGTGCTTTACCACTCCAAGATTTTTACTTGCTCTTGAACCGGTAATATGGACTGGACTCCTTTACAAGAATTTGAACTGCACAATTATGTCGGTCCCTTGCATTACTTACCTAGCATCACGGATGATTTAGAAGCATTAATGTTCAGACCGTGTTCCTCAGACATTTTAACCAAACTGCAAATATCACTGTTTAAGCACTCTATCGCTTGTGTTATACGACATTCATCGAAATCGTAATGTAGTTGAGTATCATCTGCATATTGGTGAAACTTCACATACTTTAGGCATTTGTAAAAATTCGATGTGTACAATACAAAAAGTAAGGGCCTAATATCGATCCCTGAGGAACCCCACAGGTTACAGACAGTGCCTCAGACTTTTCATTATTAAGTACTACTAGTTGTCTTCTATCTTTGAGATAGTTTCCAACTAGAGTACAAGCGTCTAAACTGAAACCAACGTAATGCAATATGCTCACTAATATTTCATGGCTAATAGTGTCGAAGGCCTTAGAAAACTCAAGCAATATTAGAATTGATAATTTACCTGAATCCGTTGCCGCAAAGATGTCCTCAGCTAAGTTTAACAAAGCAGTTGCACAACTGTATCCTTTTCTAAAACCTGATTGTGTTTTTGGGAAAACAGAATATTTATTGATATGATCCATCATTTGATTAGCTACAACCTTTTCTAAGACCTTCGACAGTACAGGGAGTATACTATTTGGGTGCAGGTCGTTGTAGTTCATTGGACTACTATTTTTATTAATAGAAATTACATTTGCGACTTTCCATACATCGGGTACAGAGTTAGAGTGTAAGCATACATTTATAATATGAGTGATGTACGGAATTAAAAAAGGACAACATAGCAAGAGCATATGCACACTTATCCCATCCTCATCCACGGCTTTAGACTTAATATAAGTATATAATAATATAAGTATATTCATTATATCGATATCAGTAACTTGTTGAAATTTTAGCTTATTTTGGAAATCGAACATAAGGTGTTCCATGTAAGAATTTATTAGGTCCTTATTGTTGCTATTTTTAGATGTAAAAACGAAAACTTCATTTATTTTATTGCGTGATTTAGAGTAAATGTTTGATATATTGTGTAATTTATTTGTACGAATATGGTAATCTAAATATATACTATTTTCTTTGCTTATGGCGTAATTTGTGTGATTTCAAAGCCTCTTGTAGTAATTCCAGTGCGCGCTATTTTTATCTTCTTTAAATTTGAGCAATGCAGCATTGCGCAAGGATATCATGGGCTTTATATTGTCAGTAAGTCATAGAGATCTTTGTTTGTCATGCGTGCCGTTTGTTGATAAGAAAATAAGATTTTCTCATATAACTTGTGGATGTTAGAAAATCTTTAATATGAAAATTTTCGACAAAAGGAAAAGCCGTGTTTACATTCATACAGCAGGGATACATTCTGAGCGGGAAACTTTCGCTTAGTATCTCTATGAATCGTATACTCTTCTGATTGTAATTTTTTACTTCACCTTTACTACAAGCTCAGGGACAAACGGAAAAAGGTTATTAATGGGTAGAAAAAATGAGTCAATGAGAATACATATAGGTGAAAAATCTGGTACACTGGAACATCTCTTAGGACCTGTAGCAAATAAAATACACCCACGTGCCACACAGATATCATCATCAGCGGTCGACCTCTGATGATTGCTTAACTATTGAAATGCGTTCGGTGTTGTTTAATTTTTTTGTGGTACGTGGATGTATTTTGTTTAATACATATAGGTATTGCATGCCATCGTTACTAACGAAGTAATCGATTAAACAAGTACTAAATTTAGCATGAATGCAAATAAGCTGCAGGATCAATGCAGATACATAGAACAAACCAGTAAACCCTTACCTACATAAATGGAGGAAATTGTTAATTAATTGAAAATATAATTAAAAGGAAAATGTAATCAAACGGGTCAAGATAAACAGCGGTATTAATCATTAAACATATAATCAATCAGGTAAAAAACACCTAAACAATTACAGGAAATTAGTTTATGCAAAATATATTAGAAGATATAGAAAACTCACGAATCATACAGAAATAAAGAGAAAACCTAACTACAGGTTAGGTCAATAACATACCTCACCAGTAATTATGATCTAACCAAGCTGAAATACTATCTAACAAAACTGCTTTGTAGGAAACAATTGTGCCATCCCAGCTGAACAGAAATATGTGCTAAAGAATCGCAAGGTTGTAACGATAATCTTTTATGCATAAAGGCTGACTTAAGGGACTGAAAGGAAAATTAAAAAAATGCATACGTAACATAGCGGCTTACAAAATTCATATGACCGTATTTCTCACAGCCAGTTATCACATATACTTGCTTATGGTATCTTGTCACGTGTGGTAAAAATTAAGCCACTGTAGTATTTATCGCCAAATGGTATTTGTTTTATGTAGGGATTTGAATTAAGAAGATTACGTAGTTAAATGCATAAAATAATTACAAGTACATGTCTAAGGTATAAAATAACTAACTACCTACAAGTATCCATCCCTTCTTAAGGAGAAAAGGACATTATTAAGGTACATTATCTATCTGTACTCACACTCTTAAAACTATACTTATGTTCTAACATACTACTTTGACATATATTTTCGTACTCGATTTTTGTGTACTTTCAACTGTCCTCCGTCTACCTTTTTAATTATATAATTCGGTTCTTGAACACTAACCACTGAATACGGACCCTGGTACCAAGGATCAAATTTGTGTCGTTCCTCATTGGTTAGTATAACAAGATCACTTGGTTTCAAATTTTGTCGACAAGCATTGGTATTATGAGCAGTCGCACGGTCTATTTTAGCCTTTTCTAAGTGCTCTTTCGCTCGATTATGAGCGTGCTGCAACCTATATCGTAATTCCTTATCATACGCGTCTATATTATAAAGAGGGTCTACACGTGATACATTTAGTGACTCTGGGATAATGGCATTTCTGCCAAATAACAGCTCTAATGGAGTATAATTATGGTACGTACTCGGTGTTGTGTTATAACAAAATGCATAATATTGTGTCCAAGTGGACCAATCTGATTTTGAATCATTTACATACATACGTAAATATTCATTCAGAACACGGTGGTTTCTTTCACAACCCCCTATAGATTGACTATGATATGCGGTGGATATGCGATGTTCGATCGAGAGTAGTTTAGTTACATTGTCGAATACCTGATTCTTATATTCTGTGCCCATGTCTGTTCGAACTTCTTTCATAGGTTCATAAATAAGAATGAAATTCTTTACTAAATAGTTTGCTACCGTTACTGCCTCTCTATTAGGGATTGGTATTATCACTATGTATTTTGTTAATTCACACTATATTGTTATGGCGTATTGATTCCCATCATTTGATGTTGGTAGTTTCCCAATCGTATCAATACATACGATATCGAATGGCTTTTGAGGAGTCGGTGTTATAGTAATTGTTTTTAATTTGATTTTATTAATTTGGCATTTGTGAAATTTTTTAACAAAAAGCGCTTACGTCACGAGACATTTGTGTCCAAAAATAACAGGACTTCAGTTTTTTCAGTATTAATAGAGTATTTTTTAAATATATTATCACCTAGGTTTATTTTAACTTTTTGAAATTTACAATCACCAGCCATACTGTCTAGCTTAAATAATAATTGCTCTAGTGCAGAATTATTATCGTTAGTAATTGAGATTTCGTTTTGTGCGCATAATTTTCTTTTACTCATGATTGTCATTTTTAATGATGCATCGTTAACTTCGAATTTTACTAATGGCAATTTAAGTGTCTCGGAATTGTCTATAACTTCGTAAACTTTAGGTTTTATATAAACGTCATTTTTATTGTTTTTATTCAAATTACCCTTACTTTGCGTTAGTTGATTCGTTGAAGTAGTTGTGTTTGGTTTTGTATTTGACCTAGTTATAGCGAGTATTTGTGTCGCATTGTTGTGCATATTTTTTAAATCGTCTATACTAATCCTAGACAATGCGTCAGCGCAACCATTGTCTTGACCTTTAACATATTGGATTTCGAAATTGTACTCTTCAAGTTCAAGACGAACTCTCGTTAATTTAGAAGTTGGGTCTTTCATTGAAAATAAATAGATTAAAGGACGATGATCAGTTTTAATGAGAAATTTTGTTCCATAAATATAGCAACGAAAATATTTGATTGCCCAATGTATTGCGAGTAGTTCTTTTAAAATGATGGCTTTATTAATTTCGCTTTTTGTGAATGAGCGTGAAGCGTATGCTATTGGAAGTTCGTGTCCGTTAAAATTTTGAGAGAGAACAGCCCCGCAAGCAATTTGTGAAGCGTCTGTTGTAATTATAAATGGTTTAGAAAAATCTGGATACTGAAGAATTGGAGGGGATAATAAGGAATTTTTAAGTAAATTGAAAGAATTTTGGCATTCTTCTGTCCATATAAATTCTGCGTGTTTACTCGTTAATTTGTTTAATGGGAATGTTATTTTTGCGATTTGTGGTAGGTATAAATCTGCGGAAATAATTTGTAAATGCAACTAGTCTTTTTACTTCCTCCGCGTTTTTCGGGATTGGATATTGTTTAATAATTTGAAATTTTGAATCATCTGGGAGAATCCCTTGATCTGCAATTTTGTGACCTAAATACGTACCTTCGTTTCTGAAAAATTTACATTTTTCCGGATTTAATTTTAAATAAAATTTTCTACACGTTTCAAATACTTTCTGTAAATTTGATAAATGATGTTTTTCAGAGCAACCAATAACGATTAAATCACCCATATATAAAAATGCAATTGACATCATTCTTTGAAAACTATTGAGACTCACTGAAAGTCGGCCGAAGGGTAATCTAGTAAATCGCAAGGATCCAGCATCTACACTAAAAGACGTCATATCGCGTGAATTTTCTTCCAGCGGTATTTGATGAAAACCTGATATTAAGTCAATTACAGAGAACCATTTGGCTCGACCTAACTAATCTAAAATGTCGTCTATACGAGGTAATGGAAATTTGTCGGCGATTAATCTTTTATTTAGTTGTCTGTAGTCGATTACCAAACGCCATTTTTTAATTCCAGTTAATTTCGAACTAACTTTTGATGATCAAATTCATCCTTATTAAATGAAACCAAATAGAGGTATATTACTGTTAATAATATAATTGTAAAATCTTTACCATTTAAAGAAATATGATCAAGAAGCTTCTAACTTCTAATTTAGCATTAATATGTTAATATTTCTAATTTATCTAGTTTAAATAAAACATTACATTTTCATTGTTAAATTGAAACTCAATTTCTATAAATACTTTAAGAATCCATTCTCCTTAATATCTTCAATATTATGCTCTAAATAAGCTATTAAAGTATAAATAAATAAATAATAAAATAATTCATATTATAAATAATATCAAATAAATTTTTAATGAATTATTTACAAAAATTTGAAATAAATTTGAATAATTTGATAATTGATTGTATATTCCCTTTCCACCATAATATTCTGATCACCCATAATCTATATTTTTATAATAAATTCCAGACAATTTTAATGGATAATAATTTGCACCATAAGTTGATAATATTGATAAATTTCATAAAGAATAGTAAAAACTTCTTAAAATTAAATTATTTTTTAACAAACTCTTTAAATTAGCTATTTTATAACCAAATAATACCCCAATTAAAATTATAATTAAAGTTATAATTTTTATATAAAAAGGTAAACAAATAAAATACATTGATGGAAATATTAATCAAATTAAAATTCTCCCACCAAAAATAACTATTATATATATATTTTTTTTTTGTTACAGTAGCGTCGACATCTGTGGCCATTGGCTCCTTTTCGTTTCCTTAACTACAATAATCTTTATTCGCCGTAAGTATATGTTTTGGGCATTTGATTACACACGTTTTAATCTTTTGTCCTTGCTTCAGATATGCTCATATATTTTAGTTTGCTTCAGGAACGTCAAAAGGTTTTTTATTTTATTGGGGTGAGTAAGAATGTCGATTGTGGAGTCTCGAATTTCATAAGCAGTACGGAAATGGTTTAGAGATGGGCACCGTTCTATTATATGTGACATGGATAGCTCAGCGTTTTGGCATTGTGGGCACCTCTTGGGCGCTTCTCCTAGAAGTAGATAACTATGGGTTAGCCTTGTGTGCCCTATTCTTAATCTTAAGATTTTCACTTCGTCATTTCTTGGCAGCCCTAGAAGATTACCCTTGTTTACTACAGGAATAAATTCCTTTAATTGTTGTTGGCAGCTGTTCCAAGTGTGTTGCCAAGTGGTGATAACCCTTTTATTGAGATCTTTCATTACATCTACTTTTGAATAAACAGCCATCGTGTTGTCAAGAGTTGGTTGTTCTGCTGTACAGCGTGCGTTTGCCTTGTACTTCTGCATCGCAGGACATGTTGATGGTATCCAAAGGAACGTGACTAGTATACCTTGTTCCTTAAAATTGTTACAATGGTACAATATAGTGGCCATCAAATCGTCGTGTGTGTATTGGTCCTTCAGAAGTGATACCAAGGGTAATGAGGAGAATAAGACTGCTGTTTGTGAGCTTCTATTGTTGTTTATGTTTAATATAGCCTGAACGAGTGCTGCTTTTTCAGCTGTGATCAATGAGCATGGGGCAGGTAGGAACCAGGATGTTGTGCAGTTCTTTTGTGATATACTTATGCCACATCCAAGTGTTGACTTATATGCGGCAGTGAAGATGACATTTTCCCCTAAGGTATTAATAACTCGTTCGGATTCGGTGTTTAATACATTTATAGAGTTTCTGGATTTTATTAAGTCTTCGGATACTGTAGGGGGATTTACTTCCCAGTCAATGAGTTGAACGGGCTTTTCCCATACGTTAATGCATATGTAATTTTCTTTTCCCAAATCCTGGTGAATCCTAAATAGAGCCGGGATCGCACGCGTCTGTTGCCACAGGTATTTATCCATTATCTCCGGGTGTTTTAAGTATTTTGTGTGAAAGTGATTCACATGATGTATAATTTTAAATCCATATCGTAATTTGTGTTTCCGAAATCTTTCTTTTATCGGCATCAGGTTGGCTGCTACACTAAGACAGGATGTGGGTGACGTACGGAATGCGCCTGATATTATGAGAAGCGCTCGATTCCATACTACTTCAATTTTACGTAGGTGAGAAGGTGCTGCGTTGGAATAAGCAATAGATCCGTAGTCTAACTTGCTGCCTATCAGGGCGTTTATAACTGCCCTTAAAGTTGCCGTGTCGGCTCCCCATGAGTATCCGGCTATTGCTCTAAGACGATTTAAGGTTAACCTACAAGAGGAGGCAAGATTTGAGATGTGGCTCTTCCAGGTAAGTTTATTGTCAAACGTGACGCCTAGGAATTTAAATTCTTTTTTTAAAGTAATTATGTTATTCTTGAGGCGAAGTACTGGATTGGGATGTTCCTTACGCAAACGACAAAAGTGGACGCACGTTGTTTTATTTATAGAGAATTTAAACCCACGTTGCTCAGCCGACTGTACAAGAACATCTATGTTCTCTTGCATACCTCTTTCAATGTTTTTGATGTCCTGACCAGAAATTGCAACTGCAAGATCGTCTACGTACAGCATAACTTTTGCATGGTTGCTAGTACAGTCTGCTATGCCATTGATAGCGATACTAAAAAGCGTAACGCTCAAAACCGATCCTTGTGGGATACCATTTAATTGTGGGTAGGGCTCTGAAACCGTAGTACCTACTCTAACTTTCAGCACCCGATTTGAAAGAAAGTTTTTTATGAGACGCGGGAGGTTACCCTTAAAGTTCCAAGATTTTAACATTTTTAGGATTCCATGTTTCCAAACCGTATCATACGCTTTCTCCATATCGAAAAATACCACAACTGTATGCTGGGTGTTTGAAAAGGACTCATTGATAATTTTATCTAGGTGTGCTATTTGGTCCTGCGTAGAGTACCCACGTCTAAAACCTGTCTGGTAGGGACTAATCAGTTTATTTTTTTCCAAAGTTGTGACGACGATGATTTACCATAGCTTCCATCACCTTACTCAGGCATGACGTAAGTGAGATAGGTCTGAGGTTTTCTGGTTTGGTATGGTCTTTATTTTCTTTGGGTAATGGTAGTATAATAGATTCTGTCCATTTGTTGGGGTAGGTATCAGATTCCCAGACTTTGTTATATAGCGTTAATAAACTAATTTTCAGTTCATCAGTCAGGTTTTTGATCATAGAAAATGAAATTCTATCATACCCTGGTGCAGTATCCTTTACCTGGCTAAGGACGCGGTTAAGCTCTGATATAGTGAACGATGCATTGTACGGTTCACTTTGACAGGTTTCAAAATTACGCCTTTACGTTCTTCTGTTTCTTTTTTCTAGAAAAGTTTTTGAATAGGAAGAGTTTCCAGAAATATTGGAGAAGTATTCAGCTAAATGGTTTGCAACTTTACTTGGGTCTTTTCAATTTCGCCATTTACGTCTATCACAGGAGAGATATATGGTTTCTAGTACCAGTGATACTTTGTACTTTTTCCAAACCTGGGACATGTTAGAAGATGAGTTTAGGTGGAAGTGAAATTGCGCCACGACTCTGTTTGTGCATTGCGCTTTAAACGCCTTTCTTGTGCACGGACTTTCTTAAACGCCATGAAATTAGTGGGGTTTCCATGTCGACGGTAGGTATTCAGTAATCTTTTCTTTTCTTTATTAACCTCACTAATTTCAGAAGTCCACCATGGGACGGGACATCGTTTGTGGGATCCGCAACCGTAGGGGATAGAAGCTCGTGCAGCCTTTATTATTACTGTAGATACACTGTCGACTGCATTTTCCACTTCTCCATCAAGCTCAGGTTGGGCAAGTAAGTTTTTATACTTTTCCCAATTAGCCTTCTTTAAACACCATTTCGGATTTTCGTTAAGTTCATATTTCCTTGCCGACAACTGCATCAATATCGGAAAATGATCGCTGTGATGCAGGTCTTCTTTGACCGCCCACGATGCGAGGACTGCCATGGTTGGAGATGCCAAGGACAAATCTATTGCACTAAAATTTCCACTTACTTCATTGATATGGGTGGATTGGCCATCGTTGAGTAAGATTAGTGCGGAATCGTTAATAATGTCTTCTAGAAGAGTGCCCTTGGGGATGTGTATTGACTTCCCAAATGTTGTTATGGCAATTGAAGTCTCCTAAGACTAGTTTAGGTTCCGGAATTTGACCAAAAAGTCTACGTAACTGATCTTCCGACCAATCATTGTCCGGCAGGTATACATTAACTATGAACCGTTTAAATGGTGTTTTGATTTCTACTGCACAAGCTTGCAGTTCGGTGTTGATTACAAATTCATTTGATATTATATCGTTTCTTATAAAAGAAACGACTCCCCCGTGTGATCTCCCTCCTTTGGGTACTTCTGGGATACTTTTGTATGCTTTATAGTTTGCAAACTGGCACCTTTCATTAGGTTTTAATTTTGCCTCTTGAATTAAAAATGCCATTGGCTGGTGTTTATTTAGAAGGTAGCGAAGTTCGTCATACTTATTATTTATGCCTCTTACATTCCATTGTAGAATTTTTTCGTGCATTAAGATAATTACAGATGGTCTTGGACATGTTTAAATGCGTATGTATTTAATTTATGCATGAGAAAATCGCATGTGAAATAAAAACACTTGACTTCACAAACACATAACAATAAAAGAAAACAAACACAACGTGAAAAAAATTGTAAAAATATATAAATATTAAAATATCACAGATAAATCCTAGTGTAATATCACAGATAAATACGTTTTCGGTATCACAGAAAGGTCTTAACCTAAATGTATATCACAGATTGACTTAGATGACTATCTATTCACTGGTGACTTTCTAGGTTTCCCTTTCGGCCACCCTTTGCCCCTTTTCCTTATTTTTTCGACTTTACTAGCTAAGGACGATTGAGAATCTCTATCGTCACTAGACTCAAAGTCGTCTGCTGTTCTTTTTTTATTGTCGGACGGCACGTCCGAGTACAACTTAATTGGTTGACTGGCGGGTGTTACAAAACTTGGAATATCTTCGCGAGCCAAGTGTTGGTCGCTTATTACTTTTTGTATTAACGGCTTCATTGCTTCCACCATTAAAGGAGTTAGCTCTTGTGCTAGTAGTGGTATATCTAATTTAAATTGGTTTTCTGTCGCTACTCTGGCGTAACTTTTCCCTGCAATGGGTGTTTCAATTATCACTTTTCTTTTAGCATCAGCATACGTTAGATTATCCCTCACTCTTATTTCTTGAATAGCCGCTTCAGTTTTAAATGTTGGACACGTGGTGGACCTGGCAGAATGTGGTCCATTACAATTAATGCAGGATATTGGATCTACGCACTGGGATCCTTCGTGCATCGCTTTTCCACACACACAAATTTGTTTGGCTTCGCAGCTTAAGGATGAATGTCCAAACCTTTGACATTTGAAACATCTCAACGGGGGAGGAATATATAGGTGAACATTTAATGAGTAAAAGGCTACTTTTATGTTTCTAGGGAGAGCTGGGGTATTAAATGTTAATACATGTGCGGGAGTATCTTGTACCAAACCATTCTTCCTAGATTTCAACCTGCGTACATCAATGACACCTTGAGAATGCAGTTCGTTACATATTTCTTCCGTTGAGCAGTTTAACAAATCCGCAGGAAATTACACCTTAGAGACGTTCAGCGTTCTATGTGGTATCACCTGTACGTCAAAATCCAGAAACCTTCTCGTGGCAAGTATGCGATTTGCCTGTTTTACAGAACTCGATTCAACAAGAAGACCATCTTTAATCTTTCTTGCCATTTTTACAGTGCCAAACATTCCAGATACGGCTTTATAAATCACGAATGGGCTAATTTTATCAAAATTTTTCCTCACCTGACTCTTTCCTTTTAATGACCAAGAACCGGGGCGTAACCACCTTTCCTTGGCTCATTTTCCCAGATTTCAGTTGGACTGGGACCAACATCCATAATCTCAGAGATGCACCTCTCTGCGGTGGCATTTTGAGATGGACCCCTGAATCCATTTGGCCCACATTAGGAGTTGGGCCTCCCTTCCGTCCATTACATAAGAGTTGGACAACTCAGAATTTTAATAGTTTTCGACCCCATCTAAATCCCACGAGATCACACGGAAAAATGTCACTTGCAGCAGAGCCGGTATACCACAAGAGGCATTAATACTGTGGGAGGCGCCTCTTTCCCCACAGGCGTTTCAACGCTAGAGACCAGGCTTCCCCCTGGCCACGCTTAGGCTTCCCTTTGCGCAATCCCTTCAGCACCTAAAACTGCCAAACGACCTTGGGATTGGGAGATTTTTTATAGAGGTTACCTTCCTCGTAGTCCAGGCAATTAAACCAAGACCACCGACCGCTGGCTGTACGACATTCCCTAGCCACGCCCTGCTAGAGTCTCTGAAGTACAGTTCGCGGTTGCGGTATTAGGACACGGCTAGCGCTCAGCCGTCCCCAGCAAGGACATCCCGGGCTTGCCACACCCGTATACGCTTTTGACGGCGCATGTCCTGGGAAGAGTAGAACGAAAAGGGAAGAGGTCCCTCAGCTTTCACTGGGAGCCTGAAGAGAACAAGAGTTAGAGCGAGGGTGCTCCGACAGAAAAGAGTTAAAGTAAGGGAAGCCACTCAAGACTAGTTTAAGAAAAGTGAACTTCCAGCTAAGGGGACGCAGGGTTGCCGTCCCTGTCCTTGGTAGTTACAAGGCCCCACGTGAACTGGTCCGCGACACCGTATTATGTAGAGCTAACAGTGGCGGGTTGACGCCACGAGCTCATATTTCGGTGTTGGCCTTGCATCACTTACGATCATTTGCAAGGTCGTTCCCCTATCCGCCACCTGGGGACGCGCCTAGTAGGTAGTTCAACCCCTAGGAACTATTATAATTATTCCTTTCAACATTAAATAAGATTGATCATTAAAATAATTTAATCTACCAAATATTGAATAATAACATAAACGTAATGTATAACTAACTGTTAAACCAATTGAAATATAAAAAATTATATACATATAAAAATTAAAATATCTAAAAGAAATAAATTCAACAATTAAATCCTTTGAATAAAAACCAGCTAAAAATGGAAGTCCACACAATGAAAAATTACAAATATTAAAAAATGTGCAAGTTAAAGGACTAAAATTAATTAATGAACCTATAAAATGAATGTCTTGATAATTACTTAAATTATGAATTATTATTCCTGCACATAAAAAAAGCTAAATTTTTATCTCCTAATGATAAAATTCTTATTATTAATCCTAATTGTCTAAGTGTTGACAAAGCAATAATTTTCTTCAAATCAAATTCATAATTAGCGCTAATTCCAGCTATAAACATTGTTAATCTAGAAATAAATAATAATAATATTATTATATTAGAATCAAATGAATTTCTAAATCGAATTAATAAATATACCCCTGCAGTTACTAATGTAGAAGAATGAACAAGAGAAGATACAGGAGTTGGAGCAGCCATTGCTATTGGTAATCAAGAAGAAAATGGAATCTGAGCTCTCTTTGTTAATGAAGCTAAAATAATAAAATATGTAACTAATTTTATTCTATAATCAGAAAATATAAAATCATGATATATCAAAAAATTTCATCTTCCATAATTAAATATTCAAGCAATTGATATTAAAATAGCAACATCTCCAATTCGATTCGATAAGGCAGTTACTATTCCCGCATTTAAAGATTTATTATTTTGATAAAAAATCACTAAACAAAAAGAAACTAACCCTAATCCATCTCACCCTAATAAAATTGAAATCAAATTAGGAGAAATAATTATAAAAAATATAGAAACAATAAATAAAACAACTAATAAAATAAATCGATTTAAATTTAATTCCCCATGTATATATTCATCACTATAATAAATTACTATAGAAGAAATATACAAAACAAATCTTAAAAATAATAAAGATATTCAATCAAATAAAATAATTATACAAATTATTCTAGAATTTAAACTTAACAATTCATATTCAATAAAAATTAAATAATCAAAAATCATGAAATATAAACTAGAAATAAATAAAACTACTCTAAAAAAAGTAAAAATGTAAAATAAAACTTACAAATTGAAATTATTTAAGATATACTTTATATTTTTAATTCCACAAATTAATGTTTTTTTTTAAACTACTTAAATAACAAACAAATAAATCCCCGACAAGAAAAATTAAATTTAAAGGAACTCAATGAAGTAAATATTCACGAATGCATCCAGAAGAATAAGAATATATTCCATAAATCAATTTACCATGTTGAGTATTTGAATATAAATATAAAGAATAACAAACAACCTCTAAAAAATGAAATCAATCTAATTAAAATTATTGTAATTCAGCTATAAGAAACCAAACTATTAATTAATATAATTTCCCCTAATAAATTTAAAGAAGGAGGTGCTGCTATATTAGAAGAACATAATAAAAATCATCACAATCTTATCCTAGGTATTACATTAATTAAACCTTTTTTTAAAAATAATCTACGACTAGATAAACGTTCATATGAACAATTAGCTAAACAAAATAACCCTGATGAACATAAACCATGAGAAATCATCATTACAATTGAACCATATAAACCTCATATATTTATTGTTATTAAACCTCCTAATACTAACCTTATATGAGAAACTGATGAATATGCAATTAAAGACTTAACATCTATTTGACGTAAACAAATTAAAGAAATAATAAACCCTCCCATTAAACCAATAATTATAATAATAAAATTATACTCTAAACCTACAATCATATAAATTTTTATAAAACGAATTAATCCATATCCACCTAACTTTAACATTACTCCAGCCAAAATTATTGACCCAGAAATTGGGGCCTCTACATGAGCCTTAGGTAATCATAAATGAACAAAATATATTGGAATTTTAACTAAAAAAACAAAAATTGTACAAACATAAAAATAAATATTATTTAATGAAAAAGAAAGATAATAAATATCTAAAGTATAAAAATTATTATATATGTATATATATATATATATATATATATATATATATATATTAAAGAAACAATTATAGGAAGAGAACCAAATAATGTATATATTAATATATAAATCCCAGCTTGAATACGTTCAGGTTGATAACCTCATCCTAAAATCAATAATAATGTTGGAATTAATCTAACTTCAAAAAAAAATATAAAAAATAAATATGTTTATTGAACTAAAAGTTATAAATAATGAAAATAACATTATTAAAACAACAAATAAAAAAAAATCACTATAATTTTTTTCAACATAAATTTTTCCTCTAGCTATAATTATTAAAGTACAAATTCAAATACTAAGTAAAATCATTAGATATCTTAAATAATCACATCCAAATATATATCTAATTGAACTATAAAAAAATGTTAAATTAAAACAAAGAAAAAATATATAAAATATAATAAAAAATAAAAACTGAATAATTCAAAAATAATTTTTTAAAAAACAAAGGAATCATAAAAATTATTATAAAAATAAATTTTATCATAAAATATTAAAAGATTGAAAATAATCATTACCATAAGAACGAACTATTAAAACAAGAATTGATAGACCTAATGAACCCTCACAAACTCTCATAGTGAGAAAAAACCATTCTAAAATTAGTTTCATAATAATAGTATGTCAGTGAAACTTGCAAACCAAAAAATAAACTTAATATAATAAACTCAAGTCTTAATAATATTAAAAGTAAATGCTTACATTTTAAACAAAAAACCAAAACTCCAATTAAAAATATAGAAAAAAAAATTAATACATTATTAATTACCATTGTTTTAATAATTTAATAAAAATATTGATCTTGTAAATCAAAAATAAGAATAACTTTTAAAACTTCAGAAAAATAAATAACTATTTCATTAAACTCCAAAATTAATATTTTAAATAAACTATTTTCTGTATAGAAATATTATTAAGATTAATAATTTCATTCTCTTTATTGTTAACATTAATTAATCATCCATTAGCTATAGGATTAACATTACTAATTATTACAACACTAATTTGTATAATTACAGGATTCCTAAATCTAAATTTTTGATTTTCTTATATTTTATTTATTGTAATAATTGGGGGATTATTAGTACTTTTTATTTACATAACAAGAATTGCATCAAATGAAAAATTTAAATTTAATAATTATATTGCAATTTTCTTTTTCATAATTCCTATTATTTTATTAATTATTATTTTAACAAATGAATCATTTAATTTACAAAATAGATTTAACAATATTGATTCATTAAAATTTAATATTAAACCATTCTTTTTCTCAAGATTAATAAAATTTATATCTTATCCAATAAGAATAATTTCAATTATACTAATAACATACCTTTTAATTACACTAATTGCAGTAGTAAAAATCACTACAATTAAATATGGACCGTTACGACAAAAATTTTAATAAAAATTATAAAAATCAATCCACTATTAAAAATTTTCTCTAATTCATTAATCACTTTACCCACACCATCTAATATTTCAACTTGATGAAATTTTGGATCTTTATTAGGAATGTGTTTAATAATTCAAATTTTAACAGGACTATTTTTAGCTTTCCATTATATTCCTGATATTTCATTAGCTTTTAATAGAATCGCTCATATTTGCCGAGAAGTTAATTATGGATGATTAATTCGAATTATTCATTCAAATGGGGCATCACTATTTTTTATTTGTATATATCTACATATTGGACGAGGACTATTTTATTCATCTTATATATATATATATATATATATATATATATATATATATATATATATATATATATATATATATATATATATATAAAGAAACATGAATATCA
Source organism: Vesta saturnalis (assembly GCA_036346205.1). Classification (NCBI taxonomy): domain Eukaryota; kingdom Metazoa; phylum Arthropoda; class Insecta; order Coleoptera; family Lampyridae; genus Vesta; species Vesta saturnalis. The sequence goes on from JARFJB010001764.1 coordinate 78,584, forward strand.
GGAATAATTATTCTATTTTTAGTTATAGCTACAGCATTTTTAGGTTATGTTCTTCCATGAGGACAAATATCATTTTGAGCTGCAATTGTTATTACTAATCTCTTATCAGCTATTCCCTACATTGGAACATCTATTGTTCAATGAATGTGAGGAGGATTCGCCATTGACAATGCGACATTAACACGATTTTTCTCTTTACATTTCATTTTACCATTTATAATTGCAGCAATAGTTAATTCATTTTTAATTCTTACATCAAACTGGATCAAATAATCCTTTAGGGTCAAATAGAAACATTTATAAAATTCCATTTCACCCATATTTTTCATTTAAAGATTTAATAAATGTAATAATCACCATAATAATATTTTCCTTATTTATTTTATCTAAACCATATATACTAAGAGATCCAGATAATTTCATTCCAGCTAATTCCATAGTTACTCCAATCCATATTCAGCCAGAATGATATTTTCTATTTGCATATGCAATTTTACGATCTATTCCTAATAAATTAGGTGGAGTTATTGCACTTTTAATATCAATCATAATTTTAGCTATTATACCAATATTTAAAAAAAAATACAAAGAAATTCATTTTATCCATTAAATAAAATCTTAATTTGATCATTCTTAACAATTATTTTAATATTAACATGAATTGGGGCTAAACCAGTTGAAGATCCTTTTATCTTAACAGGACAAATTTTAACTACATTATATTTCATTTTTTTCCCTATTCTTTTCCTAATATCAAAATCTTGAGATAAAATTATATTCAGTTAAGTTAATGAACTTGTATAAGTATATATTTTGAAAATATAATAAAGAGTTAATTTACTCTATTAACTTTACTATAATTAATTAACTAAATAATTTGAACAAAAATAAACAATTTCAATCCTAAATAAAATATTAAAAAATTTAAAGAAATAGGTAAAAATCTTTTTCAAGCTAAATATATAAGCTTATCATATCGAAAACGAGGTAAAGTCCCCCGAGTTCAAATAAATATAAAAGAAATAAATAAAACAAATATAAAAAATAAATAATTAAAAAATAATCCACCAAAAAAAATAAAAACAAATATTATTCTCATAAACAAAATTCTAGAATATTCAGCCATAAAAAGTAAAGCGAATCCTCCTCTCCCATATTCAATATTAAACCCGGAAACTAATTCTGATTCTCCCTCAGCAAAATCAAAAGGAGTACGATTAGTTTCTGCTAATCTAGAAGAAAATCAAATTAAACATAAAGGAAAAGAAATAAATAAAAATCAAATATTTAATTGATATAAACACAATTCAAAAATTCTTACTCTTCCAATTATAACTGAAAAAGAAAGTAAAATCAAAATTAAACTAACTTCATAAGAAATAGTTTGAGCTACACAACGTATTCCCCCTAACATTGAATAATTAGAATTAGAAGACCAACCGGCAATTATAATTGTATAAACTCTTAAACTAGAAACACAAAAAAAAAAAATAAAAAACTAAAAGAAAAATGTAAAAAAAAACTCAAAAAAGGTAAACATAACCATAAAATTAATGAAAAAAACAAGTTTAATACAGGAGAAAAATAATAAGAAATATAATTAGACATTAAAGGACTAATTTGCTCTTTAGAAAATAATTTAATTGCATCTCTAAATGGTTCAACAATTCCAGTAAAACCCACTCTATTTGGACCTTTACGAATCTGAATATAACCTAAAATCTTTCGCTCAAATAAAGTTAAAAATGCAACTCCAATTAAAATACAAATTAATAAAATAAAAAATCTAATAAATAAACAAAATAAATCATTTACAAACAAATATTACCTACATAAAATATATCTAAAGATTCTAAATCAATTGCACTAATCTGCCAAAGTAACAATATTCAAATATAAATAAATTATTAAATATTTGGTCCTTTCGTACTAAAATATTTTATTAAATTAAAGATAGAAACCAACCTGGCTCACACCGGTTTAAACTCAGATCATGTAAAATTTTAAAAGTCGAACAGACTTAATATTTTAGCTTCTACACCAAAAATAAATTTTAATCCAACATCGAGGTCGCAAACTTTTCTTTCAATAAGAACTTCAAAAAAAAAAAAATTACGCTGTTATCCCTAAGGTAATTTAATTTAAAATTTTAAAATAAAGATTCAAAATTCATAAATCAATGATAAAAAATAAAAGAGTTTATCTAATCTTCTAATCACCCCAACTAAATTTATTATTTAAAACTCAATTCTAAATTAATTATAATAAATAAAACTCTATAGGGTCTTCTCGTCTTTTAAAAATATTTAAGCTTTTTAACTTAAAAATTAAATTCAAAAACAATTTATAAAGAGACAGATATTTTCTTGTCCAATCATTCATTCCAGATTTCAATTAAAAAACTATTTATTATGCTACCTTTGCACAGTTAAAATAATGCGGCTATTTAATTATCACTGAGCAGATTAGACCTTAAATTATTTTCAAAAGGACATGTTTTTAATAAACAGGCAGAAAATTAATTTGCCGAATTCCTTTGTATAAACTAAAATTTTTATTATCTTTAAATAAAAATTTACTAATTTAATCATAATAACTAATAATAAAAAATGTAAAATTAATTTTTAATAAAAAATTTAAAATTTATATAAATTGATAATTAAATAATAAATAACTATTAAATTATTATTATGATTAACAATTCAAATCATACAAAATATTAATATAATAAAATTTTTAAAACTTTAAATAAAAGCTCATCCCATTAAATATTAAATATTAAAACTTAAAAATTAAAAATTAATTTTTAAATAAATAATAATAGAATTAAATTCTTTTCTTAAAAAACTAGATATATTTAAAAACGAATAAAATTTCATTTCAAATTAATTATTTTAAAATTCTATATTACAAATAAATAAATAATTAATTAGCCCTTTTAAATTCGAGAAAATTATTTAAATAACTTTAATTTAATCAACCCTCATACAAAAGGTACAAAAAATTAATTTTTCTTTTAAAAATTTTTAAAATTTCATTCACATTAATAATAAACTATAATTAAAAAAAATTTTTCTTAATAATTAATAAAATAAAAATATTTTTATTAAATTATAAAAATAATTTAATTAAATCAAATTAACTGTATTAAACAGCAATCTTTTTAATGTAAATAAAAAACTTATTATAAGCTTTAATTTGATAATTCTAGATACACTTTCCAGTACATCTACTATGTTACGACTTATCTCAATTTAAATGAGAGTGACGGGCAATATGTACATATTTTAGAGCATTTATCATATTAAATAAATTTTTTATATTACTATCAAATCCAATTTCAAATAACAATTTAAAATTATTTTCCAAAAATACTATTATTGTAACCCATTTCTACTTTTATATAAACTGCACCTTGATTTGAAATAATTTATCATTATAAATCTTGAAAATTTCAATTCTTAAAAAAAATTATAAACAACGATATACAAGCTAAATCAATAAAAGTGAAACTTATTGTGGAGTGTCAATCATAGAACAGGTTCCTCTGAGGTTCCTCTGAACTGACTAAAATACCGCCAAATTTTTAAATTTTCATGAACAACAAATACTAATCTGATTTTATATTTTACAATTAATATAGTAGGGTATCTAATCCTAGTTTATATTTCAATTTTAATAAATTTAAAATTATTATTACAATTAATATTTAAATTTAAATTTCACCTAAAAATTTAAATATCAAATTCTAATTAAATTAAAATTTAAAATCAAAAATATTCAATTAACCTATTTGTATAACCGCAATTGCTGGCACAAATTTAATTAGATTTATTAAAATTTACTGAAACATATATAAAAAATTTTCAATATTAAATACTGAAAATAAAACTTTCTAAATAAAATTTTACATGTAAATTTTTTTTTTTTTTTCTTTAAAATGTAGTGCGTCGACTGCTAAGGTCATTGGCACTATTCCCAATATTATTTTCCATTTTTCGTTAACCAGCTGTCGTTATTAATTCGACCCTATAGTTTCCGAAGCTAATGTTAAATTTTGTTAAAAATATTTATCGCGCGCATGAAAGTAATGCTGGCTTTAATTTTGGTCGTGTCCGTAAGGTTATCCTTTTTATTATCAGACAGACCCAGACGTTGTCGTATTTCACTATAGCCATCGCATTGGCACAGAAAGTGGGCTACGGTCAAGCGTTCACCGCAATGATGACATCTAGGGGGTTCTTGGCCCTCAAGCAGATGGGCGTGAGTAACAGCCGTATGACCAATTCTTAATCGATGCAGCTTAACCTGCTCAGCCCTTGAAAGTTGGAATGGTGGTCTCCATCTGTTTGTTGTGTTTTTAATAGAGCTTAATTCGTTATTGACCCTACCCCATTCATGCCCAAACATCATAGCAAAGCGATTTTACGTGCCTTTTAACGTCGAGGTGTTTATGTATGTTTACCTCGACGGTATCTCGATCCGCCGCTTGCCGAGCAGCTCGATCGGCTAACTCGTTTCCCTTTATGCCTGCGTGACTAGGTAACCAAATGAAGGTTATTCGTTTCCCTATATCGCAAAGGTGTTTGGTTAAGGAAGTTATGCTTTGTATTAGGGGATCATCAGAGAAAGGATCAGAGATACCTTGAAGGACACTGAGTGAATCAGTGGCTATAATGAACCTATGCGTGTCGGATTTTAAATCGCAATATCGCAGACTCTGCCAGATTGCGTATGACTCCGCAGTATAAATGGACGCGTGCCTAGGAAGGGTCCATACGTGAGCAACGTCGCCCACGACAAATGATGATCCAACTCCAGAATTGGTTTTGGACCCATCTGTGTAATGATGTATTGCCCTGGGTATTCACTAAGGATTTCCCGAAAGTTATAGGAGATCAGAATTGCGGAGTCCTTATCTTTAATAAATACCGTGAGATCATAACGAATATTACTTTCTGAATTTAGCCATAGAGCAATTTCTGCTGTACCGATGGGTAACATTTCCGGTAACGGAAACTGCAGAATTTCGAGCAATTCTTGTGCTCTCACGCATGCCGGTCTCGTAATGCTTTGCCGATCTCTGTATATGTTGAGGTTCTGACCCATAAGAGGGTAGTTCGGATGTCTTGGTTGTGCCCTAACTCCAATCATATAACTTAGGAGTAACGTTTGAAACCGTACTGCTAAAGGTGGAATCCAGTTTCACTACATATACTTACTATAGGACTTGTTGGAAAGGCTCCTATAGAATGTCTAAGCCCCGCATGGTGTATAGGGTCCAAACGCTTCAGTAAATATTTCCGGGCGGAGCCATATACCACGCAGCCGTATTCAATCCTAGACAATACCAAAGACCGATATACTCGTAGTAGAACATCAGGGTCAGCTCCTCATTTAGTATTCGCTAAACATTTGACGACATTTAAGGCTAATTTACATTTAATTATAAGCTTTTGAACATGTTCGTGCCAGGAAAGTTTAGCATCAAATATTAACCCCAAGAACTTCGCTGAGCTTTTACACCGTATCGGATTGCCGTTTATATACAGAAGAGGGTCGTAATGAGGCCTTCGAAGTCTGCAGAAGTGTACGCAGTACATTTTGTCTCTAGAAAACGTATAGCCGCTTGCTTCTGCATTTAAAACAACACGGTTTATTGCGTCCTGTAACTTTCGACTGACGGGTCCGATCGTGGGTCCAGAATGAAAGATGGTAAGATCGTCTACATATAAACATTTTCCAACAGTAGCATCTAGAGACGACGTTAGGTCGTTAATGGCAACTGCAAAAAGGATTACGCTTAGCGTGGATCCCTGTGGCACACCATTTTCTAGTATCCTAATAGTTGATAGAATTTCCACTCGAACTCTAAACGTGCGATTGTTCATAAGGACGATATAAATAACGGTAGATTGCCACGTATTCCCCAATTATATAATTTTCGCAGAATGCCATATCGCCAAGTCATGTCGTAGGCCTTATCGAGATCGAAAAGACCGCAACTGTATGCTGTCTCTGCTGGAACGAGTTTTGAATTGCATTTTCCAGGTACACAAGTTGATCCGTCGTCGCCCGATGCTTTTGAAATCCTGCCTGGTTCGGAACTATTAGCTCTTTAGATTCAAGTAACCACCTTAATCTGTTACTGACCATTCTCCAAAATTTTACCCAAACAACAAGTAAGGCTGATAGGCCTGTAACTAGAGAGCTAGGGGTCTTTGCCTTCCTTTAGGATAGGGACAATAACGGCCGTCTTCCACTGACTTGGGTAAGTATGGTTCGTCCAGATTTTGTTAAATATGGTCAGCAAGAGAGATTTAAATGCAGGGTTAGATGCTGAATCGTCTCGTAGTTTATTGTATCCAGACCAGGAGCCGATGCGTTTGAGTGATTTATAACGTACTCTAATTCGAACATTGAGAAAAGTACGTTATAGTCGCAGGATTCGGGCGTGCTGAAATCGAGAACCACTTCTTGTTGAGACTTCTGAACTAGAAAAGTTTGTTCATAGTTTTGTGTGCTACTTGTAGTTTCGAATCGTGATGCCAACGATTCCACCATCTCTAACGGATTAGCAGTGAGAGAGCCGTCGTTTTGTCGCAACTGTGTAGGATACGAAGTGCTTTTAGTACCGGATATAGCTTTAATTTTCTGCCACACTTCTTTAGTGTTTGCAGTTGTAGATAGGAAGAGACATATTCGCTCCAAGACGATCTCTTACTTTGCAAGGTGATACGACGGGCTTGGGCTCTTGCTCTTTTGAACGCAATCAGATTTTCTTCTAATGGATGCCTACGAAATCTGTTAAAAGCTCTCTTTTTATTCTCAATTGCTTCTTTAACTTGAGAATTCCACCAAGGAACCGTACGTTTCAATGGTACATTGCTAGTTAACGGCATTGTTTCTTGGGCTGCTTGTAAGATAGCGTTGGTAAAGTCATCGACGTTCTGCTCCAAGTTATCAACAATATTGGGAAGAGAGGCGTTGTTTAAAGATTTCCCAATCCGCTTTGGCCGTAATCCATCGGCGAGGTTGAGTTTTTTGTGCCTTTGGATTGTTCGTGGAAATGATGATAGGAAAGTGATCGCTACCATAAAGGTGGTCGGCGACTACCCAACTGAGTCGCGAAGCTAGCCCAGCCGAGGAGATCGATAAATCTATGGCAGAAAACTTCTGGACCTTGCACTGAAATGAGTTGGGGCGCCGGTATTAAGTAACACCAAATTATCCCTATCCAAGAGTTGTTCGATTTGATGACCGTGTGCGTTTCTTTGCGTTGATCCCCAGAGGGGTTGTGCAATTGAAATCACCCACCAGTATAAAAGGAGCCTGTAGTTGAAATACAATTTCTTCTATGTCTCTGATTTGCCAATTGGCATTAGGAAGGTAAATACTGCAAATAGTGATGGACATAGGTATTGAGATACGAATAGCTACAGCCTGTAGCGCTGTATTCAGCTGGAGTTCTGTAAATTGTATTTCGTTTCTAACTATCACTGCGACTCCTCCACTCGCTCTTACATTAGGATCTGCATCTTTCCTTATCGTAGTGTAACCCTTTAGTGAATATGGCTGACCAGGTCTAAAATGCGTTTCTTGTAAACAAACGCACATCGGCTCGGTCTCAGAGAGTAGAAGTTTTAATTCACAATAATGATGGATACACCATTACAATTCCACTGCACTATATTGTTTGTTTGAGAATTGAATGTGGAAAGATATAATATGGTAGTACTCTCTGAACAAATAAAAATAAATAAATAAATGTATATAAATAAAATATACAGACATTAAAAACGTGTTAAAAGTGTATATAGACACACTTAAAGATAAAAATAAATAAATAAATAAAATGAGATATTTAGACGAATAACAAACAAAAATGTATACGTAAGTATAAAATATCACAGAAACAAACAAAAATGTATACGTAAGTATAAAATATCACAGATAATTATCACAGGTTAGGTTTATCACAGAAATATATCACTTACTGTCTTTTCTGGGCCCTCTTGGTTTACCCTTAATCCAACCTTTCTTTTCTTCGTTGCCTCTTTTAAAACAGCTTCGTCAATTGACTCCAAGCTGGACCGTACCGAATGTGTAGGCGACGTGGTAACAGACGAAGACGCTTCGATTCTTTTCCGTTTTCGTTTACGGTTTCCACGTCCATTGTGCTTGATTTTGCCTCATCAGCAGGAATTAAGGGCGCTGAGGGCCGAACAAAGTTTATAGATTCTGCAAAGCGATCTGTGGACTGAAATTCTAGAGCAGATATCGAAAGATTTTAGGTTGGTCAGTAATGGAGGCCTTAACTTGCTGTAGAGCTTGCTTTAGATCACCTATTTCTTCTGTGACCAGCTTGCTTATTTCTGGAAGAATGGCTTTAACAATGGATTCGACGTTAACAACATTGTCTACTTTGGGTGCAGTTACGGAAGCGTAAGATTGTGTAAACATCTGTGGTCTAATTCGCATTAATTCGACCTTTGCTTCGCCATAATTAATTCTCTTCTCTGTTCTAATTCGTTGAATTTCTGTTTCACGCTTGTATATCGGGCAGTTGGTGGAACGTGCCGAATGTCCTCCTTGGCAGTTAATGCAAACCATGGGAAGGTCACACGGTTGACCATCATGGATAGCTTTGCCGCATATACAGACTTGAATCTGTCGGCAATTAGTTGATGTATGCCCGAATTTTTGGCAACGAAAACATCTTAACGGTTGAGGCACATACTGACGCACAGGCAGATTATAAAACGCAATATTGACCTTCTCGGGTAGGTAGGTAGCGGCGAACGTTAAAAGAAATGAAGCCGTTCCTATTACACTACCATCTCTTCGTGTCGTCATCTGTTTTACTTCTACTACACCAGCAGGTGCCAGTTCTTCCTTAATTTCGTCTACTGTACAATTCAACAGATCAGAGCATGTAATTACGCCTTTAGAATAGTTTAAAGTACCATGGGGATACGTAGTAACACTATAACCAATAAATTCTTTTAAATTTAGCAGCGTATTTGTTCGTCGATCGGTGAAAGTTTCTAATAATAAACCTTCCTTTGTTTTGTTTACTGAACGAACTTTCCCCACAACCTCTTTAATACCACGAGCAATTAGAAAAGGGTTAACCTTCAAAAAATCGCTGTCTAAGCGTTTGACTAAGATAAATCTTGGCAGAGATGCCTTAAAATTCCGGATTTGAACCAACGGGCCCAATGTTTCTTTGTTAACACCCAACGGGGTATTATGTAAATTTGAGAATGTTTTAGATGTATCCTCGACCATCACCATAGAGTTTGCCTGTTCGTCGCCGGGTCGTTTATCCTTGTCGGTAGTTATTTCTGGGGAAACTACCAAACCCCTGTTAATAACGGGTAAATTATCCATATGAAAAACCACTTTCATTTTCCAAGCTCCCCACCCTCCACGGAGCCTCAAATGGGACGACAACATCGTGAACCGATGTGAACGCCAGGGATACTTGAAAAGTATAGCCTCCCGAGTTGAGATTTAATTTTAAATTAAATAATAAAGCCAAAATTAAACTTTAATCTTCAAAAATAAAAAAAATATTTATTAAAACACATAATTACTTAATTTTAAAATTATTATTGACTATTTTTACAAAATTATTATTATTACCATTAAAAATAAATAAATTTAATTATTATTATCAATTTTAAGTATCTAAATTTTAAAAAAATATTTAAATTTCATAAAAAATGAAAATTATTGTAAAAAATATGTATAGTAGTCAAAAAAATCCGCAAACTCCTCCCCATTTTAAACAAATAATTCAAAAACTTCCATAATAAAAATTTTAAATTATTACTTCTTTTAATTCTATATTTTACATTTACATTTTTCCGGATTTAATTTTAAATTAAATTTTCTACACGTTTCAAATACTTTCTGTAAATTTGATAAATGATGTTTTTTGGAGCAACCAATAACGATTAAATCATCCATATATAAAAATGCTTTTTCAGGAGTGATTTCTGCAAATGCAATTGACATCATTCTTTGAAAACTATTGAGACTCACTGAAAGTCCGAAGGGTAATCTAGTAAATCGGAAGGATCCAGCATCTACACTAAAAGACGTCATATCGCGTGAATTTTCTTCCAGCGGTATTTGATGAAAACCTGATATTAAGTCAATTACAGAGAACCATTTGGCTCGACCTAACTAATCTAAAATGTCGTCTATACGAGGTAATGGAAATTTGTCTCGGCGATTAATCTTTTATTTAGTTGTCTGTAGTCGATTACCAAACGCCATTTTTTAATTCCATTTTCTGATTTTTAGGGAACTAGTAAGATTGGACTGTTGTACTGAGACCTAGAGGGTTCTATTATTTCATGATCTAGCATTTTATTTATTTGTTGATTTATTTCCTGTTTATAAGAATGTGGATTTCGATAATTTTTTATGTACACCGGTTTCTCATCTACTAATTTTAATTCTTGTTTATAGAAATTGTTGATTGATATTTTATCCGATTCTAATGCGAAAATATCTGCAAATTTTTGACAAATTTTAACTACTTTATCTTTAACGAGAATTGGAACCGTGTCTAAGTTTAATTGTTTAGCTAATTTATTTAACCTATCGTCTTGATCGTTGGTAATATGATATACATGGAAATCATCTAGACTGAGTGCCTCAATGTGAATATTTCTTAATGTGATTGTATCGGAATTTGTGTTAATAATTTTTACAAGAGGATAATTACTTGATACAATTGTACGTGCTACAAAAACTCCGGGATATAATTGTTTGTTTACCACTACAGCGTCTTCTTTCAGCTCTTCGAATTTTTGGTAATATCGTATCACTTCAGAACGTGCTGGCACTATCATTACATTATTTGCCTCTGGACTACTATAAATGGGGACAACATGTTGATTATGTAGTATTTTCATTGTTATAGTCCAGTTTGAATAATTTAATAAGCATTTGTATTTAGAACTAAAGTCTCTACCTAAAATTGCATCTGTTGGTCTAGAAAAATTTTCGTCTACAATATGGAAAGTATGTGAAATTTTGTAATTGTCAACAAAAATATCTGTTTCAGTAATACCTAATGATTGGATGATGCCTTCAGTAACGCCTTTGATATTGCTAACATAAGAGGTGTTAATTATTTGATTGTTATTAATTTTTGTGCATTTAAACATTGAAATATCCGCTCCTGTATCTACAAGAAATGTACATTGTGAACCTGTCATTTTTGTTGAAAGTGTTACGAAATTAGTGAAAGATAATTGACAATTAAAAATATTTACGCAGCGTCCCCCAGTTGTCCCTGTTGGGGGGGGGGGGCTGCTCGTTTCCCGATTCTAATGCTAATGGTCTTACGGTTCGCGTGAAATTTCGGTCGTTATGCCTATTATTTCTAAAATAATTGTTAAATCTAAAATTGCCCCCATGACTTTGTTGCGTATGTGATAATCTAATATGAGGTTGGTAATTATTGTTTCTGCCTCGGTTGTTATTCCACCTGTTTAACGGCCAATGTCCGCGATTCGAGTTATTTGGCCTACAGTAATTGGTGTTCCGGTTTGTGTAAAAAACGTTCGGGGTATTAGTAACTGACGACATGGATGATGTTATGTTTGCAAATTTAGTTAATGCTTCCTGTATATTTGAGAAATGTCCAGCTTCCATTATCAACCTGGTTCTATCTGAATTAGCATTTTGCGAGAGTGACCTAATGACATTGTCAGTGGCGTATTTACTTGCTACTGCTATTGGTACGCCTTCTGAGATAAATGCTTGTTTTAAGTTTTCTGCTAGAGATTCTATTTCTGCTGTAGCATCTTTGTGATTTTGTTTGCAATTTAAAAGTTTCGCGGTTAAAAGCTGTGAACTTTCGCTCCTAATTCCATTTTTTAAAACATCTACAATTGCTTGTATTGAATTTTCATCCGTCACTAAATCGCGTGCTTTACCTATTAAGCGTGTTTTAACCTAAGCTACGGCATTATTTTCATGATCCGCTGAATTTTCATTTAATAATATAAGTGCGTCTAAGAATTCCTGCGGGAGAATCCTACTAGCTAAGTTAAAAAATTCAACGTTAGTTAAAGTCATGTTTTCAATAGTCGAACCCTCGTCACTATAATTAATGTCTTCTTCGAGTACTAATTGATTTATTTGTTTAACGCAGCTATTAGGGATTTTATAATTTATTTGTAACGCTTGAAATGACCTTATTACTTTATCTCTAATGATCCAGAATAACTTTTTAACTACAACCTTTTGATTATCGTTTAACTTTTCAAATTGTTGATTTTTGGGTACTTATTTTTTTATAGCCCGCTTTGACTGCTTAATAATTTGGTCTTTTATGCGTATAATGTCTTGCAAATATTGATCCCAAGTGATTGACATAAAAATTTTTTTTTCTTAAATTATCTAGCCTATACAATTATTATCTTAAAATTAAACACTGTCACTTACTCATGTTCCTTGCGTTGTCTATGCACCGCACTTGTTGATCATACTGTTGCGTCGTCAGGGTTGATTCAAGGTTGTGAATGAACTCTTTCTTCTAAACTGCATCTAACCTGACATTGCTTGTTGCGACTTCTTCCCGTATTGTCCCAGCCATAACTTTTTTGCATTTTGTCCATACCATCCACAAAATTATTAAAAGAACTAGCACTATTATTATTGTGTGTAATATATATTGGGTAGAGCCGAATTTGGTATCTGAGGACTAACCACCGCTGTTACCTGCTTGTGCGATGATCACCTCTTCTTTTGTGGCGGATTGTCCCATAACTTTTGGTATTATTCGTTAGTCTTGTAATCTTCGGACCCCGGTGTATTCTGTGTGTTCTTTTTCGGCAGGGTCGCCATGTAGTATTTATCGCCAATTGGTATTTGTTTTATGTAAGGTGGTATTATTCTTTATTCTTACATGTTTTAGAAGGATTATTTATTGCACAAATCTTTACTTATGTAGTTAACGACAAGATCGTCTCAGTATTACTCTTACCGGTACCTATTGTATATATTCTAGTTTTACCTAATTACCTCTATTTATAATAGTGAAAAGTGTGTTGATAAGAATGCATGACTTTACAATTCCTTTAGTACATTGGTCTATTTATATTGTAATAATTGTTATTGCATATTTGCGTACTAAGTAATTTAACTAGTTTTACTTTTAAATGTGTTTTACTTATTCTATTGAAATGGAAATGAAATTGAATGTGTTTCGTAATTGCATCACACCACGTTGTAGCTATGGTCTATACTGCCGTCAAATGGAGAAAGGCAGTACGTCAAATTTTTCGAGTTTTGGCGTATTGGTATGATTGGAATTAGAAAAATTAGTTTTATTTAGCTAAATAATTATAAAAGATTAAAGAAAATTAGAAAATATTAACATTTTAAATAATAACTTACTGCCTTTGCACATGTTGCATGACTGCACTTCGGTAAAAAGCAGTACAAGAAATAGTAAATAGTTACTGCCTTCATCCATTGTACGAAGCGGGATTTTGTAACAGTAATATGGTTTACTGCTTTTCTACGTAGGATTCCCTAAAAAATCAAGGTATCTCCACTTACTGCTTTTTGTACCTTGTTTCATGGGACTTTGTTTGCGAGTAATGCCATAACCTTTCAAGTTACTGCCTATTTCATTTCTATTTTTTGAGTAAATTTTTTTAATATTCATTATTTAAAATGTTGGCAAAACTGAATGTTATCAAGTCAGCCAGCTATTGAAATTATCTAAGTTCTCTTACCGCGTTCACCAAAATCAGTTTATCAACAAAACAACATGAAATAAAGCTCCGTTCAGTGCTATAAGTGAAAGTTCTTGTTTTGTTTTTATGCTATTAGGTTTGTAAATTATAGATTTTCCCAGTGTATTATAATCAGACAAAATTATAATCTAATATTAATATGATAAGGCAATATTATAATAATGGTTCGTACAAAAACTACTCTTTCTCACCTAAATCAAGAGGGTAGCTGCTAGTTAGGCTAGCAAAGAAACAAAATGTAATAGTTATGTTAATTTAAAAATTTCTTTTTGAATAAAAGCTAAAAAATTCTGTAGGCACTAGCTAGGTAGTAGTAATCAATAATAAATCATATTCTTTTCGTTTCATTTTTGTAGGAAGTCTAGCCTCACGAACATATTCTGGAAAACGCTATTACAATACATTATGTATTATCGAAATAACTATTTATTTTTATCTAAAAATAATAAAGAACTATTATTATTACCTTTGACTAAACAAAAAAGCTGTATTTTTAGTAGCTTAGAATAACTTTTGTTTGGTATTAGGTATGAATAAAAACAGTACTTCATGTTACTGCTTCGTCTTTTTTATCTTGTGCAAAGCAGAAAAGCAGTAATCCAACCAGTCCATTGAAGAAAGGCAGTATCTGAACTTACTGCTAGCATTTGAGTCTGTTCCATCTATCTATTTCAACGCAGAAAGGCATTGACTGGCTTTTATTGCATTTACAACCATATTAAACAAAAACCACTAAGGTTATAAAGTCTGTTACACCTTGAAATAGGCTAACAGTTATTTCAGCTTTGACATGAACAAAAATCCAATGCGATCGAAGATTTGTGAAATTTCTGCAATGCAAAACACTTTGCCCTTTAATTTCTCAAAGGCAACCAAAGCTTTGGTATGTGTGAATCCTTGCGATATTGCAAGCTCACATTCCATTAATATAAGTAATTTGATAGTAATCTCATTATATTTAGAATTTACATCAGTTCTACATACATAAAGACAAAATTTACATCGATTGGGGCTTGAACCTTGATGGCGCAGTTGGTTAGCGCGGTACTCTAGCAAAGTACAGGTCGTAGGTTCAAATCCTACTCGAGGTAAACTTTTTATTTATGTATTTAATAAAATTACTAAGAATTTTTAATTACATATTTACCTTTGGACTTATTCGTTCATAACAAAAACTTATAATAATTTAGTGGTTTTTATTTAATATGGTTGTAAATGCAATAAAAGCCATTCACTGCCTTTCTGCGTTGAAATAGATAGATGGAACAGACTTCATATGTCAGCAGTAAGTACAGATACTGCCTTTCTTCAATGGAGTGGTTGGATTACTCTTTTCTGCTACAGATAAAAGACAGCTAAATAGTACTGCTTTTACATACCTAATACAAAGAAGTTATTCAAGCTACTAAAAATAGTTTAGTTAAAAGTAATAGTTCTTATTATTTTAGATAAAATAAATAGTTATTTTCGATAAACTACTTCATGATGTATTTCAATATTGTGAACACAAGAAAGAAATATTTTGTTTCTTTCAGCCTAACTGCAGCTACCTCTCGATTTAGGTGAGAAAGAGTAGTTTTTTGTACGAACCATTATTATAATATTGACATCATATTAATATTAGAGCATAATTTTGTCTGATTATAATATATTGGGAAAATCTATAATTTACAAACCTAATAGCACAAAAACAAAACAAGAACTTTCACTTATAGCACTAAACGGAGCTTTATTTCATGTTGTTTTGTTGATAAGCTGATTTTGGTGAACGCGGTAAGTTAACTTAGGTAATTTCAATAGCTGACTGACTTGATAACATTCAGTTTTGCCAACATTTTAAATAATGAATATTAAAAAAATTTACTCAAAAAATAGAAATGAAATAGGCAGTAACTTGAAAGGTTATGGCATTACTCGCAAACAAAGTCCCATGAAACAAGGTACAAAAAGCAGTAAGTTGAGATGCCTTGATTTTTTAGGGAATCCTACGTAGAAAAGCAGTAAACCATATTGGTGTTGCAAAATCCCGCTTCGTATAATGGATGAAGGCAGTAACTATTTTACTATTTCTTGTACTGCTTTTTACCGAAGTACAGTCATGCATCATGTGCAAAGGCAGTAAGTTATTATTTAAAATGTGAATATTTTCTAATTTTCTTTAATCTTTTATAATTATTTAGCTAAATGAAACTAATTTTTCTGATTCCAATCATACCAATACGTCAAAACTCGAAAAATTTGACATACTGCCTTTCTCGATTTGACGGCAGTATAGACCATAGCTACAACGTGGCTTAATTTTTACCACACGGTGACAAGATACCATAAGCAAGTATATGTGATAACTAGCTGTGAGAAATACGGTCATATGCATTTTGTAAGCCGCTATGTTACGTATACATTTTATTAATTTTTCTTTCAGTCCCTTAAATCAGCCTGTAGGCTGTATGCATAAAAGATTATCGTTAAAACCTTGCGATTCTTTAGCACATATTTTTCTTCAGTTGGAATGGCACAATTCTTTCCTACAAAGCAGTTTTGTTTGATAGTATTTCAGCTTGGTTAGTTCATAATTACTGGTGAGGTATGTTATTGACCTAACCTGTAGTTAGGTTTTCTCTTTATTTCTGTATGATTCGTGAGTTTTCTATATCTTCTAATATATTTTGCATAAACTAATTTCCTCTAATTGTTTAGGTATTTTTTACCTGATTGATTATATTTTTTGTGCTTTACACCTGATAATAAATTGTGTATTATGCATTACCTCATTATTTATGCTTTTTTAAAGTTATTCTCTCATATCAGCTGTATCTTGGCCTCCTACTACTGCTTTACTGTTTTTAACGATTAAAACCGCTGTTTATCTTGACCCGTTAATTACATTTTCCCTTTTAATTATATTTTCAATTAATTAACAATTTCTTCCATTTATGTAGGTAAGAGTTGATTGGTTTGTTCTATGTATCTGCATTGATCTTGCAGCTTATTTGCATTCATGCTAAATTTAGTATTTGTTTGATCGATTACTTCGTTAGTAACGATGGGATGCAATACCTACATGTATTAAACAAAATACATCCACGTACCACAAAAAATTAAAAAACACCGAACGCATTTCAATAGCTAGGCAATCATCAGCGGTCGACCGCTGATGATGATAGCTGTGTGATACGTGGGTGTATTTTGTTTGCTACAGGTCCTAAGAGATGTTCCAGTGTACCAGATATTTCACCTATATGTATTCTCATTGACTCATTTTTTCTACCCATTAATAACCTTTTTCCGTTTGTCCCTGAGGTTGTAGTAAAGGTGAAGTAAAAAATCACAATCAGAAGAGTATACGATTCATAGAGATACTATAGCGAAAGTTGCCCGCACAGAATGTACCCCTGCTGCTCTGTGAAACGCGGCTTTTCCTTTTGTCGAAAATTTTCATATTAAAGATTTTCTAGCATCTACAAGTTATATGAAAAAATATTATTAAAAGAATGTTATTTTCTTATCAACAAACGGCACGCATGACCAGGCAAAGATCTCCATGGCTTATTGACAATATAAAGCCCATGATGTCCTTGCGCGATGCTGCATTGCTGAAATTTAAAAAAGATAAAGATAGCGCGCACTGGAATTACTACAAGAGGCTTTGAAATCACACAAATTACGCCATAAGCAAAGAAAATAGTATATATTTAGATTACCATATTCGTACAAATAAATTACACAATATATGGAAAGGCTTTAAGCGATCAAACATTTACTCTAAATCACGCAATAAAATAAATGAAGTTTTCGTTTTTACATCTAAAAATAGCAACAATAAGGACCTAATAAATTAAATTCTTACATATAACACCTTATGTTCGATTTCCAAAATAAGCTAAAATTTCAACAAGTTACTGATATCGATATAATGAATATACTTATATTCTCATATATAATTATATTAAGTCTAAAGCCGTGGATGAGTATGGGATAAGTGTGCATATGCTCTTGCTGTGTTGTCCTTTTTTTAATTCTGTACATCACTCATATTATAAATGTATGTTTACACTATAACTCTGTACCCGATGTATGGAAAGTCGCAAATATAATTCCTATTAATCCAATGAACTACAACGACCTGCGCCCAATTAGTACACTCCCTGTACTGGTGAAGGTCTTAGAAAGGGTTGTAGCTAATCAAATGATGGATCATATCAATAAATATTCTGTTTTCCCAACAACACAATCAGGTTTTCGAAAAGGATACAGTTGTGCAACTGCTTTGTTAAACATAGCTGATGACATCTTTGCGGCAACGGATTCAGATAAATTATCAATTCTAATATTGCTTGATTATTCTAAGGCCTTCGACACTATTAGCCATGAAATATTAGTGAGCATATTGCATTACGTTGGTTTCAGTTTAGACGATTGTACCCTAGTTGGAAACTATCTCAAAGATAGAAGACAACTAGTAGTACTTAATAATTAAAAGTGTGAGGCACTGTCTGTAACCTGCGGGGTTCCTCAGGGATCGATATTAGGCCCCAACGTTTTGTATTGCACACATCCAATTTTTACAAATGCTTCAAGTATGTGAAATTTCACCAATATGCAGATGATACTCAACTACATTACGATTTCGATGAATGCCGTAAATACAAGCGATAGAGTGCCTCAACAGTGATATTTGCAGTTTGGTTAAAATTTCTGAGGAACACGGTCTGAACATTAATGCTTCTAAATCATCCGTGATGCTAGGTAAGTAATGCAAGGACCGACATAAGTATGCAGTTCAAATTCGTGTAAAGGAGTCCATATTACCGGTTCAAGAGCAAGTAAAAAATCTTGGAGTGGTAAAAAATATTACAACATTGTGTATGTAATTAGTTAATTAGCACACACACTAAAATAAGATTTGCTTATAAAAATAAAATAAGTATTAATGGTATATACTTGCATATACTATTAAGAATTCAAGAGTACATAAATTTTAAATTGGTTGAAAATACCTAAATAAATATTAGATACAATAATCCAGGTTATTATCATCTTGCAGTTTTACAATAGCCACCGCTGCTCGCTACAACAAAAAAAAAGGAGTTAACCTGAAAGAAAAAAATTATTTTCAACCATTACCTTGTTAGACTGCTATTTTGGAAACAATCTTTGGACCAAAACAAATTCCAAAGATAAGCCCAGAATTTCTTGTAAATTATAGTATAAATAAATGCTACAGAGGAAGGTACCGCAAAGAGAATCACATACATTTAAAGTAAAATGGCGCGAGATGCATCCGAATGTTTTAAAGAAATAAAAATCACGTGAACAAATATTAAAACAGAAACTATGGTAAATCTCATATATGGTATTTGTTCTTTTGTAACTTTTCCCGGCAATAATTAACGTTTTTCACATAGGTATACGGAAATGTTACATATATATATTACATATATATATATATATATATATATATATATATATATATATATATATATATATATATATATATATATATATATATATATATATATATATATATATATATAATTGTGCGTGTGCGTATGCGTGTACGTGTGCGTGTGCGAATGCGCGTGTGCGTGTGCGTGTACGTGTGGGTGTGTGTGTGTGTGTGTGTGTATGTGTGTGTGTGTGTGTGTGTGTGTGTGTGTGTGTGTGTATGTGTCTGTTTTGTGTGTGTGTGTGTGTATGTCCGTATGTCTGTATGCCTGTGTGTCTGTTTGTGTGTGTGTGTGTGTGCGTTTGTGTGTGTGTGTGTGTATGCGCGTGTGTGTGTGTGCGTGCGTGTACCTGCGCGTGCGTGAGCGTGTGCGTTTGTGTGTGAGTGGGTGCGTCCGTGCGTGCGTGCGCGTGCGAGTGTGTGTGTGCGTGTGCGCGTGTGCGCGTCTGTGCGTGTGTGTGCGTGCGCGCGTGCGGGTGCGTATACGTGTGGGTGCGCGTGTGCGCGCGCGCGCGTGTGTGTGTATTATCATGATGTTTCCTTGTACCCAGTGTCTCCGCTATCTTTCTGGCTTTCCGCCATCTTTTTTGAGCCGTCTTGTTTCCATGGGCCTCTTCGGATTTCCGTAATCTTGTTTGCATCATCTTGTGTCAGTCGGTCATTTTGTTTCCGGGTCATGGCTACACCTAGTGGCCTATTTTAAATGCAGATATAGCATCCCGTGATTGTTGTGGAGGGAAAACTTGCAATTTGATAGTACTCTAATACTGGGGGCTACATGCCAACTGGTGGGACACCGCTAAGGCTCTACAACTTGTCCTAGGATGTTAGCTACTGCGAGCCCCCCAGGGGTTTTACCTCGATCTGAATAAACGCAACATCAGGTGATTCAAGTGATGAGCGTAACCAATAAGATATGTAATAGTACAAACACTCTCAAACCTATAAATAAATAAATGAGCAATAGTCACGCAATCCCAAAACAAAATAAACTAACCAACACGCCACTGCAAACACACTAAACAAACAAAAAATAAAAACGGCGGAATCTCATCTATTGGAATATTTTTAAAACTAATGGAAGATTCCTACAATTGTAGCGGACGGGCTAATTTAAAATTTGAAATAGCACTATATTATTAACAATATCTGAGCATTCGTTATCGCGATTCAAACTAATTGGAACTGCAACGTAAGCGAATAAATACATTGCGTAAAATGTGTTTAAAATCACTAGCAGAAAAAGCCCGTGATTTACTTTCAGCTTAAAATAACAATTACTGTTAAGGCAATCGCTGTATTTCAAGTTGCAGGTCTAAGATGTTGATTCAATGATTTATGTAAAGGTGCTAAGACCAAACTGCCCCAGGCGTTTGACCATGTTCAATAAGGACTTTGTGTGCCACGGTTGAACATTTGCTGTATTTCTTTGTCGAAGCAAGATTCACGTTGTAAGACTAAGATGTTGATTTTAAATGTTGCCTCGGTTATTTATTGAAAGGTTATAAGACTCCAGGCGTCTGTTTAAGTATCTTATAGGACTTCGCTAGATCTGATTTCAAGTTTGCTTATAAATATACAAGTTGACTGTAAGCTAATTCACATTAACACCTTAGACTTGAATTTTAAATCTTGCTTTTTTATCTAAGATGTTGTCGAAGCTGTTTTCAAATCTCAAACTTTCACCTTGTTTTTGTATCTAGGATCCTCTGACAAAAACTAGTTTCCGTTCAGCATACTGATAAGTCGAATAAGGTGATCGCATTGAAATGAACTCTTGAAACTTGTTTATAGATCTAAAGTTTTTTTGATGGAGGCTAGTTTCAAATCAACTTCTTAGGCTTGAAGTTTAAATTTTGTTTCTAGATTGCAGATGTTTTGACAGAAACTGGTTTCAGATCAACATCTTAAACTCATTTCTGATATTCCTTAGCGCTTTAATAATTCGGTAGTAATTAAAATTTGTGTATGAATTTTCTTGTAAACGTATTAATAACTACTTCGTTGATATATTAGTTAAAAATAAAAAAATCAAGTGTATTATCAAAATTGGAAATGAAAGTGAACGATATCCTGAATCTCGAACTAGCTGTACAAGTTTTTTTTTTATGATTGTGGACCTGAACAGGCTAAATTTGGCCTATCGTGTTAAAGCACTCAGGAACACTTAGGAGGATGGATAGAGGGATAATGAATTGCCAATAGATGCCTATGAACAGCTACCTTAAATTTTCTCATATCATAAGTGAGAGGAAAATAGGAACTAGGGAGATCATTCCAGAGTTTAGAAGCCGTGTAGAAAAATGTGGATTGCGCCCGTTTGGTACGACAAGTGGAAATTTGTACTGCATACTGATGATGTGAATGAACGAACCGAGTGTTTCTCGCAAAGATAGCCCGAGATGGTATCAAAGAATATAATTGAGCAGTACAATAGCCGTTGTAATAACGATAATACAAAGAAAGAACTGAAACCATCCTTCTATGCTCAAGGGAAAAGTTGAGAACCAACTCAGGCATAAATGGGGTTTAGGTCAATCTCAAACTGTTGGAAATGATGATCTGATGCTACAAACGGCGCTCAGAATCCTCGGATTCGCTTGAAATCAACATATTAGACTTTCATCATGTTTTTGTTTCTCGGACCATCTAGTGAACTGATTTCTGGTCAGCATACTGATACATTGAATAAGGTGATCGGATTGAAATGAATTCTTGAAACTTGTTTATAGATCTAAGGCCCACTTGACAAAGGCTAGTTTATATAATTAATCGTACTATAAGCGTTGATTAATAGCTCTGATGATGATGATGTCATCAAACCACCTTGAAATGGATTTAAAATAGTATCCATTTTAATAGACTTAAAAAGTTCAGATAGAGTAGCCTGATCATCCGCATTTGATACATGGTTCTTATCAGTGTTTGGATTTAATTAAAGCTGTAAATAGTTTTAATTTACTGCTACACTGTAAATAGAAAATGACCGTGGCATGTAGTAATAACTCAGCGAAAAATGTAATTACATATCTTAGTGAGGCTAAATCGTATAGTGAATGTATGGAATGACATATTACGTAGTGAATATTTTCGGTCACCAATCAGTAGAATGTCTTCTTAGGTATTTTAGTTTGTTATTGTTTATGATCAGGTGTGATCTCCTCTGTAATAAGGAAACCATTTTATAAAAAGGTAAAGTAATGTGACCTGAAAATTTAAAATTAACACGGAAAAATTTTATAACATGCTGGTTAAACTATAAAGCGACAGAATAAATCATAAAACAAAGACATTCCACGTATTCTTGTGTGAGGAAGTAACCTATTGAAATTTAATGCTAACACAACTTAGTGTTGCCTCAGATCTTAAGTTTTTAAATTTTATTACTATGATGGGAACGACAGTATCTTCGAATCTTTCGTGAGTTAACCATCTTCTGGCAGCTACTAAAGTAGCTACTCGTAAAACAGGCTTTTTGTACAGATCTAAGCAGTTTCTGCTATATAAGGTCCAAATTCGACATCATCTAGAATATAATTTTCGCCCCTGGGTTGGTGCTCCCCAATATGTTCTCAATATCGTTGATCGTATTCAAAGAAGAGTTGTTAGGCTTATATATACAGTCCCTTGAGCATAGAAAAATCACTTCAATTATTTCTTTGCACTATCGGTATTACAATGGCTATTGTGGTGCTTGAATACTTGGTTTGCTCATTTACGTCACAATATGCAGTACAAATCTCCACTTCCCGTAAAAAAACGGGCGCAATCCACATTCTTCTAAACTCTGAAATGATCTTCCTAGCTCCTGTGTTCCCTTCACTTATGACATAAAAAATTTAGAGTAGCCGTTCATAGGCATCTCTTGGCAATTCAATATCTTTCTATACATCAGCCTTAGTGTTCCTGAGTGCCGTGGCACGTTAGGATAAGCTTAGTTCGTCCAGGACCACAATTGTTAAAAAAAAATTAAATAAAATCTTTGAAAAAAGTATTAAGTAAGCGTAAATAAGATTGTGAAAACTTAACCTACATGCAAGAAAAATGCTTTGTTAAAGACTTTGTATTTTTGACTGAACTCTAAAAGAGCTAATAAATGTAAAAAAAGACTTATTAATAAATGCTCTACTTCCTCTCAAACAAGAGGTATACGTGGTACAAGTAAAAACAAATAGAAGATATACACTACAATACATTACCATATGGATTCTCGAAATAAAAGCTGGATAAAGGAATGAAAGTGGACAATATGTAAGGAAAGAAGAGAGACAAAAGTCGGAAGTATTAGAATTTAGAACAAGCCTTAAATGTGACGGGAAATCGCTGCATAGTAAGAAATGTAGAGTTAAGAACAATTGTTGGTTACATGGTGAAAAAGATATGTCAAGCATGTCAAGTCCGTTATGGTATCAAGACAAACAGAAAACATAGAGAGGCACAAACAAGATATGTTTCGTAATGCACTATAATATTCGTGAACGTTATGGTGTTGTAAAAACTTTTTGTCAACAAACTTAAAATTCAAAGATAGTCAATAGAAAGCCAGACGATGTGGAAAGTGAAAATAAAGATTTTTACCGATAAAAGGGTTTCCTTGATATGAATTTATTGCTTACCCAGATGATATATTTTTATTAAAAAGTTAGCTTGCACCATTATCTTTGGGGTAAAAATGAGTGTCTTAATACTGGAGCAAAAGTGTAACGTGAAGTGGAACAGTGCTTAAGATCTAACCTAAGTGAAGTCAACATTAAGTGAATATATTAATGTAAAATGCAAACTAAACTATTAACTCGGAAATTGCACATGTATTTAAATTTTGTTGGTTCTTAATGGGTCTGATACCTGAATTAGTGCACTTTTCCTTACACTGGTCCATAAATCAGCAACACAGACAAAATTTAAGTAATTTTTGTGTTTAAATATTATACCATATTAAAACTATAGTTGAATACTAAACTTGTATGTTCATTTGTGACCACTCTAGATAATTACGGTAAGAAACAAATTAAATATAAAACTACAAATAGTAAGTATTATGGGATTCCTTACGTGATAAAACGGTTCTTATCAGGAGTGTAGAATCTGCGTATGAAATATGACATAAAAACACGAAGTGAGGCATCGCAATCAATAAAGGCTGGCGTTTTCGTCAAAGAGCGAGTAAAACGTATATCACAAAAGCAGCGCTTCTGTACAAAAATAGAAGCTTATATAATATTGAAGATAGACATGAAACCACTTTATCAAGTGGAATTGATAGGCTGTACCTTGCACGTGGGGAAAAATGACTCAGTAGCTGTTCTCAGAAACAAAATGGAAATCATATTAACCAGTATTTTATAAGACGCAACTCAAAGCTATCAACAAGAGGACTTGACTCAGGGTAGGGCTACCACAACTGATGCTGCAATAAGAGAATGGTTTCACAAAACTGTGGAACTTCTATTAGAAAAATAGAGAAGTATTATAATTGTGATGGAACTGGGTTTTTCCTGAGTTTGCAGAACAATCGTAAAAATTTGAAAAGGCAGTATCTAATTTAATTAGTATTGACGAGAAGGAATGTATTACAACACTAATTATATCAAATGCTAATTTCCAGGTGCGCCCACTGATAGTACTGTTCAATTACAAAAGTCTTATCATGTTCCGAAAGACGTACCAGCAAATGAGGCTATAAGAAGGAAGATAAGCTTCAGATTGGACGACTGGTGAAAGCTAATGACTTTCATCAGTACATCATACAGCACAATGTAAATATCCTATTCTGTTATTTGTGAATAAACACTAATCATCCTACTACAACGTGAAATCATTTTTCTGTAGACCTGCTACCATTTTGATACAAGCTTTGAACTATTATGGGCACCTAGATCCAATTTATTAAGTTTTTAATTTATTAATTTAGGAAAATTAAAAGGGTAACAGAATTCTTATTATAGATACATTCAAAAATCTGTTATCTAATTCAAAAGCCTCAAAAACTAAGCATAACCCAACACAACATTAAGTAACAGTGAATAATCCCAAATAAAAGATTTTATCATAACATAAACAACAAAATTCTAGCTTGGAACAAAATATTCTACTAAAACACACAATATAATACATGGGTTACTGCTAAAATTCGTGGAAAATTTAAAAAATGCACTGATTGTTATGTACAAAATTGTATTGTTTTTCAAAATATTCTCCCCTAAGATCTATACACTTTTGGATTCGGAAAAACCAAGCTTCAAAACATTTTTGCCACTCTAAGCGAGGTACCTCCAAAACAAGTACTTTAAAAGCTTCTTCAGGTGATGAAAAACGCTTACGACGCATTTTATTTTTTATGTTTTAGAACAGAAAAAAGTCATTGGGAGACAGATCAGGCGAATATGGCAATGAGTCTTTAATTTGATTTTTTGACTAGTCAAAAGTTATGTAGTTTGCCGTGCTGTGTGCGCACTTGCATTGTCATGATACAGAATGATTCGCTACTAATTTCACCGATCACAAATTGAAGTATACCAATTCCAAAAAAAAACAAGCAATAATTTTCTTTTCTTCGCGAGCGCACCACTTTTGTTGGTTTTTGGAACACCCATACAGATGATTGCTGTTTAGTTTCAGGCTCATATGAATATATCTATGTTTCGTCACCCGTTACAATGTAATATACAGAATTTGAACGACCATAGTCAAGTTTTTAAACATTTCCTTGCACCACTTGACACGTGCGTTTTTTTAGATCTGCCAGATTCTGAGGAATCCAAGAACTACCAAGCTTCCTGATGTTTAAATTTAAATAGCATGCATTTGTTTCACCGCAATGCCTAAGGATACCTATATCTTACTTGCATGTCGATCTGATAAAATCATTTCACGCACAGCATCAATATTCTTTGCGACAACAGAGTGTATGGTCGACCCTGGCAAAAATAGCCATCAAAAGTAATCTTCCACGTTTGAATTCTGCAAACCACTTGTAAACCATGGTTTTGGACGGCGTATCATCACCAAACAACAACTTTACTTTTTCCACACGTTGCTGTGCCGTTAAACTTTATCGAAAGTCATGAATAATCATAACTCGAAAATCACGATTCGAAATATCCATTTTTTCATAAACTTACTACGTTCAAAATTCTACTGAAATGAAACTGCTCTGTTTACAATGAAACTATCAGTTGTACTAATGGTATAAAATGTAAAATTTTACGATTAGGACAATCTCAGAACCTTAGCATTGCAAGGAGTCCTTGATTCCACGAACTTTATCAGTTATCCTCGTGTAGGTGTTAACAGGTGGTCTACGGTAAGGAAGTTCAATTCCTAATAATACAATGTGATGACTATGGTTCGAATCTCATTGGAATAAAAAGAACAAGGTTCGGGTGAAAATAGTAAAAGCAACCTCAGATTGGTTTGCGGTGCACAATGTTCTGCTAATCCGGTAAATACAAACAAAAATGCAATTCGTCCCAACTTACTTTTGTTTTTCAACTACTTTACTTAATTCTAGTTTGATGATCGTTTGATCAGTTCTTTCTAAAAGTTACATAACAGTTATTCTATTAAGTTATATAGACATTACATCGATATGTTGTAACAATTACCCATTTTTTTTATATAACAACATATCAATAATGTTTCATAGTAGTTATGCACCTGTAATAACCTTTGAGTGGGAAACTGCAACTTACATATTGTAACAGTGATATATAATTTCAACATTTTAAAGTAACAATGTTATATTGTTTCTATGTAAAACGTATGTAACTGTGTTTTCTGGGTTGCAGCATTTCTAGCAAAAAAGTTTCTACCATTTAGGCTAGATCATAACTCATATTTCAACTATTCATGCTTTAGCATATTTTAGCCTAATTATCCGTCGACAATTAAATATTGTGTATACGAATCGTTGAATAAATTTGAACGACCGACGCCGTCCGAGTTGGTGGTAACAGACTAGTTAGTGGAAGGTCTGCACCTATCAATGTCCCACAGGAAAGCCAGACCTGCTTACTACTGTCCTTAGGAGATTTATTCATAGCTTTGGCATTAGGACAAACTCGTATTGGGCTTCGTGGTAGGATTAACTAAACTTTTAACTATTCAACTTATATAAAAACACCACCCAAACTAACAAAGGGAGTCACAACCACAAAACAAATGCACAGTTACCTCTCTCGAGGAGGAGTAAAGCAAGCTAGACCAAACTGGCTCTTTGCCATTTACTAACTCTGCCACTTCTCGCGACCCAACCTTAAATCCACAGAAAATCTCTCAGAGTCAACTCTGGGAAGACAGGCAACTTGCCGAGTATGGACAGGGAGAGATAGAGACTGTACAATTCCACTGCAGAGCTTCTGAATAAGAACGAACCGCGACCTTAATTAATGGCAGCCTACCGTAAAACTGGGCCATCTCAAAACCCTGGCCATGAAGACTACCGAAAGGTGCGCAAACTAGTACCGTATAACGGGGATATATCGAACGCTGCGGGTAATATCGAACAAAAGCGTGGTAATGTAACAATCTATCTGGATTATCTTCAACGGTAGGCAATTTGCATTTCAAACTTGTATAACTATTTCATAACTCCCTATGATAAAGTTCGTTGTTTCTGCGCTGGTCAGAAAACTATTTAACCGGCAGTAAATGTGAAGTTACTGACATATGCTTTGTTATTGATTTTATTGACGGCGACAAAACCTCTTCATATCTAAGTAAGTATTGATTATATAACTATACTCTAATGAAAGAAACCATTTTAAGTAACCATAACAGCGTTTCTGCATGATCAAATTTTGTATAAATTCATTATTTGTTTGAAAATGTAAACTTTCACCATTAACTCATAATAAAATACTTATCTTTTGGGATTTTTTAATGGTGTACTTTAAATTATACAATCTAAACGTTTCGATAACATCAGTTATCTTCGTCAGTAGCAATGTATGTTAAAATTGTTAAAGATGTAGTAAACAATTTTGCTACTGACGAAGATAACTGTAATTATCAAACGTTTAGATTTATAATTTAAATACACCATTAAAAATCCCAAAAAGATAAGTATTTTATTATCATTATTTGTTTGGTTATGGTTAAAAACGTAAACAATGTCATTTTGTAGGGTTATATCGAACGATGCCGCGGGTACACGTGCACCGGCTAGGCACAGCATATAGGAGAAATTATGACCCTCAATCGATGGAGAATGCTTTGGAAGCAGTTGTTGATGGCGGCCTGTCCTTTAGTCAGGCAGCTTCACAGTTCAGTGTTCCAAAAACAACTTTATATGAAAAATATAGCCAATGAAGAAAAACTTATTGTCAGTGCACTTCTGACTGCAGCATGTTTCCGTATACCATTTAATGAAAATAATTTATGTGATTTTGTGCAAAAATATTTAAACAGAAAGGGTGTTCTTGTGCAGAGCTTTCGTGATAATCGACCGGGAAAAGACTGGTGTCAATCTTTTCTGACGCGGAACCCTGAAGTTTCAAAACGAAACAGCCAAAATATTAACGCTGTCGGGCTGAATTACAACCAGAAGTAATACAGGACTATTTTGAGCACTTGAGATCTACTCTTGAAGGAATTTCCCCACAATGTATTATCAACTACGACGAAATAAATGTCAGTGATGATCCGGGATGTGAAAAAGCTTTTGTTAGTCGAAAAACTAAACACGCAAGCAAAGTCATGGATTTTTCAAAAACCTCTACATCTATTATGTTTTCTGCGTCGGCAGATGGAACCCTTCTGCCTCCGTACATCGTCTACAAAGCAAAATATTTATATCCCGATTGGGTCGAGGGTGGACCTGACGGTGCCCGGTATAACCGATCAACCTCAGGTTGGTTCGACACCGATATCTTCGAAGACTGCTTTTTCCAGATAGTATTGCCTTATTTTAGGAGAATTGAATGCAAAAAAGTTGTTATAGGAGACAATTTGGGAAGTCATATTTCCTACAAGGTGGCAAAAGCTTGCGAGGGTAATAATATTTCTTTTGTATTACTTCCCAAAAACAGCACTCACTTATGCTTCTACATGTTGCAGTGTTCCATCCAATGAAGGTTGCATGGAGAAGAACACTGACTGACTGGAAAAGAAAAAAATCGAGGGGTTGTGCCTAAGCAAGAATTTCCAAAACTATTGAAAAATATAAAAATATATAAGTTGTGAGGAAAAAATTAAAGACAATATTCTGTCTGGGTTTAGAGCAACCGGTATATCACCTTACAACTCGAACATAGTGCTTAATAAAGTTCAACCTAGAAACCATCCGTTGGATGCTGAACGTAATTACATGAGAGACAGCTTTTCTCAAATAATGACAGAATTTACTAAAGTAAATGAAAAAATTTGTGCCAAAAAGGAAGAAAAGGGTAGATGTGCCTGCTGGAAAATCGTTATCATCTTTAGATCTCCAGAAGTATAATAATAATGCACCTATTCCATCCACATCACGCATCGATGAAGAAACTGAGGAAAGCCGCGTTTACGAAGGCTTCGGAGAGGAAGAAAATGACAATGCCGGATCAGGCAATTCATTTGACGACGAGTACGGTGATTCTTCATCCGAGACTGAAATTGAACCAATACAGTCTGAAATAACAAACATATGTGATATTAATGAAGGCGGCTTTGTAGTTACAAGTTTTATTTATGAGAAAAAATTTGTAGCAAAAATTTTGCATACAAAGAAATCGGAAATAATCATTAGCTGTATGAGAGAATATAAGGGCAAAAAAAACATTTTTGTATTTCCAGATGTGGAAGATATACAAGCTGTTAAGCTTTGCCAGATAACCCATAAGATTTGCACTCCATTGATAAGTCGTGGACTGCATCATTTTCCTGGCGATATTTTATAAGAAGCGTTTTACTTTTTTTTTTATTCTTGTTTGGCTTATTAGATATAGGAAAATATTCTTCTGCAAATAAATTACGTTTCAGTTTAATTGGTTTGTCTCTCACCCCTCCATCAATAATTGCTGAATAACAATTTTTTTTTAAAATAAGTGTTCAATAAAGGCTACTATGAATGCCTACATCGTCCATTCGCTTAAAAAGCTTTAGTTACTGGGAAAATATAATGTGTTCGATATATCCCCCAATGGCGGGTTATACCGAACAACGATAAAATATAGAAAAAATACTAAACAATTTTTTTTTGTCATCGTACATGGAACAATATGTACGCAATACTACATGGTTCCATTTTCAATTTTTAAATTTTAAATATTTCGATCATGCGAAAAGTTACACATAAAAATCTAAAAATACCGTTCGATATATCCCCGTTATACGGTAATTATTTATACTAGCAGCTAATCAGCCAGATCTTACACAACCATCCGGAAAAGGTTTTTGACGGTGAATAACGACTAGATACTTTGCAGGCGTGATTTCTCAGGCGAAATATTGAGTCTCTCGTGGTGACAGTCCTTGATTAACTAAACGACGGATGTAACTTTTTACTAGCAACTGGAAGGTAAAACACACTCGAGTTTGATTGCTCTTCCATACAGATTTCCTGTGTGCAGAGTTAGTGCAGTATCTCTGTATTATAAACGAAACAACTGTAAGAAATACGCCCAACTTAAAACGGAAAGAGAAAACATGTTTCCAGTGAAGGATGTACATTGCTATCATTAGACCCACATTTTGCAACAAAGCCTCCAGACGGTCGTCTAGACAGAGACTTTGCGCAACCATAGCACTTTCTTAACCATGTGCAAAGATATGAACACTTTACGTAAAACAAAATTCTAGTGAATGCTAGTGATAATAACCATTAGAAGTTGATGCGATTAGAGATACATGCCAATTGCGTTGGTGTCTATATCTCAGCTCGCAAATGTAACTAAAATACCTTTCGTACACACGTGCAATGCACAAAACTTCTACAGCCCTTATAGAGGCTCTTCTGTTTCTCCGTCCATTGGATATTCAAATTGCAGACCCTGGCAACACCATGGCTACTTACAATATATGGACTGTTGAAGAACAGAGGTATTGAGGTAATATACTCGGATTCCATCCTAGGCATCCTAACATGTTATAAAAAGAAACTAGCATCTTAACTAGATAGAAAAGAACCGAATTTCACATCAACCATCCACTAGGTGCACTTCTCAAATCTCAAAAACGAATTGGACGATTTTAAAATATAAAATACTAAAATGTAGTAAAAAGACTTAAAATGAGAAAGTACTTGATATCCCTTCACTTCTAAAGGAGTGTGGTATCAATTTATGCATAAAAATCTCCCTCGATAACATTTTTACGTGTTTAGGAATTTTTCCGTAAGATACACAGAGGTCGAGAAATTGAGTGTGGGAAGTTTTGAAAGGAATACTCTGCGACAAGTAGCAGCCATCAACAACTAAAATACGGTAGAATTGTGCTAAAAAGAACCTATTCTAATATATCTGTGGTAATTTTTAATTTTATAAGTTGCAAATGACAATAAAATATTTTACAACGCTAGTACTTACCTTCAGGCACTACTTTAGCAAGGTTTACCAACTCCATGACACCTCAAGTTCCCATGGTTATTCTGTAAGAGACCACCCAGCGCACAATACTTACATCTTAATTCTATCTCATGTGATGACATAAAATCCGCAAGTAAAAAACTTAAAGCTAAACCCACACCAGAAGCAGATCAAATAGCTTAAAACCTTCTCAAGAAATGTTACGAGTTATTGTTTTATTCCCGCATAATCTTTGTTTAAAAACATTTTTTTTTTGGTACCTATTTGAAAGATATCTGAAGTCTGCCCAGTTCTCATTGGGGGCGATTGTTCACTTATAACGAATTATCGACTATAGACCGTCCAAACCTCCAAGTACATATGGGCATTTAAACAATGGTATGGAGCTTATGAGAAGGCAAAGGCAGTGCATTCTTACGAAACTATTATTCTGATCGATTACTGCACCGTTATAGTTATAATACCGGGCCCGGTAGCTGCGGTGTAAGAGTCACAGTTTCTAACCTAAAATAAAAGACGAATATAAATTTTAAATGAACTTATAAATCGAGTTGTAAATATACCGAATAGAAGTTCGATTCATAAGAAGGATTCGCATTAGAAGCTAAATGTGGGCACCGAGATAACTGTAAAAATTACTTTATTAAATTTCATTTTTGCAGTTAATGAATTTTATTTTGGATGCTCATGCTTACATGTATGTATGTTTATGAATGATTACAATACGTAACAAATAATCTTAATTACATTTAAACAACATGGGATTATACTTCTCGAGATGTAATCTCTTGACAAGAACCGACTTGGAAACAAAAATCACATTATAGCCATAATCAAATTAACCATTAAGGAATATCTAATAAAGCAAGTTTCTATAACTATAATGAATACCTTTATTACAATAATGTTTAGATACAGCTTGTTAAAACTGGTTTAAATGTATCAAATACCCTTTATATATTTTTTATCAGTATCTCCCTCGACTGTTGCTAACGCATGTATGATCGAGCAGTCATTTAAACTTAATTTAACCTTAAAGTAATTAATTTTTAGTTATTTTCACTTCAATAAGTGATCTCTTTCTTCATTTTAACAGTAATAAATTTATAATTATTGATACTGCTACAGAATCTGCTTTGACATGCAAAAGAAACACTATAACCAACACCATGCAACATTTGATGAAGTAGAGATTGAAACTTTGCCTATGCTAGGAACAAGTCTGTTAAACAAAATAATTCTGTTATAGGTACATCATTCATTTTCCATATCGAAGAATTAAAGAAATTAATACAAAATGAAGTGCAATAACAGAATAATAGAAAATACTCATAATTACCTTAAAAGACGCTTGTACTAAGTTTAAGCGCTCTGAAAAGAACAATTTTTAATAAATGAATTTGGTTTAATTTGAAAAATAACATAATGCAAACGAACAATCATTGAACTCTACTACTAACAGGAAGAACCACTCAAATAGTGATTCAATACAAAAGTGAGTCTGTCTTGTTAGAAAGAAATGGAAGCTGTGGTGTGGGTGGTTATCTTTGCTTTATACACGTGAAGGTTACCAGTATTGTTAGAATAATCGTTTTGTTGTTTTTATAAAACTGTTAGATATAAAAGTGTGGTGCATAAAATGACGAGGTCTTGTAATGCGTATATTAATGAATGGAAACCTAATGGAGTTCACTGATTTCACAAGTAAGAATTTACATTCTAAAACAGAGTGATGTTGTAATACTCTTAACTACTATTTCTTATTAAGCTTTAGTGCTCTAATTGTAATAAATGTGTATGCCATCACATCCTCTGGTTGACATACATGATGATTTGAATGAAATAAATAATAGGTAAGTATATTTCTAATACTTATGTTAACACTAAAATCTATTCCTATTAAGAATTTTAGGAACAAAAGCAACAATTCGCTAAAAACTACATAATACAATATTATTTTATCATGTTTAATTTTTGGGTGCCGATGTTATATGCGGTCTACCTATTACCATCTGTTCCAATATGCGGTCTACCTATTTAATCTGTTTTAATATGCGGTCTACCCATCTTTTGCATTACAAGCTGCGACAATAATTGTTATTATTTATTTTTATTTCCAAAAATTGTTAAAAATGAGTTATTTGCTGTTGACCTTCTTGACATCCGTACTTGAGTCGCTAACGATAATGACAGTGCAATTAAGATATTATTATTCAGAAATGCCATTAGCAGTCATTATTGAGGATTTGTTGTCAGGTATTCACTTATGAGATTTTGCAGTTCTATTGTTATTACTAATGATGATTTCGTAAAATCGCTTATCAATCGGAAATGAAAGTTCCAATTACTAATGAGATTTTCAAAACAATAAAACCTGGGAGTGGAGCATTGTATATATATATATATATATATATATATATATATATATATATATATATATATATATATATATATATATATATATATATATATATATATAAGACACACATAAATTGGTGTTTTCTGACTAATTTGTATAAAAAGTGAATAAACCATTTATTATTATTATTATTGGCCAATTTCTTATCTTTGGAAATAAAAATAAATAATAACAATTATTGTCGCAACTTGTAATGCAAAATATGGGTAGACCACATATTAGAACAGACTAAATAGGTAGACCGCATATCGCAACAGATGGTAATAGGTAGACCGCATATAACATCGGCACCAATTTTTGTTTGTATATTTTAATCTTTTATATTAAATAAAGCATACATGTATTACAAACACTAGTTACTTTAGTGTTATTTACCCATTAACTTTGCACAATTACTAATATTAAAATAATAATATTAATAAGCAACTTATTAATTTGTTCAAAGTAATAAAGAATTTACACAATTATGATCCAGAAAGCTTCCAACACATATATTGCGAACAATAATAGTACATATGTAAGACAAAGGTGGGTTACCACCTCACTGCGACTGCATTCTTCTAACAATTTCCACCGCGTTGGAAACACGGGCGTGATTTCTCCAGTTAGTAGTAGAGTTCAATGCGAACAATAATATGAAAGAACAAAGAGGTTCTGTGTTCCTAAATGACATTTTACGGTTGACAACATTGCAATGAAAGAAAAAGA
This sequence comes from Vesta saturnalis, assembly GCA_036346205.1. Classification (NCBI taxonomy): domain Eukaryota; kingdom Metazoa; phylum Arthropoda; class Insecta; order Coleoptera; family Lampyridae; genus Vesta; species Vesta saturnalis. The sequence goes on from JARFJB010001764.1 coordinate 113,447, forward strand.
TAGCGTTATTTGTATATGACTAAAGCTAGTAAACAGGACATTTTCTATGAGACGAGCGGCTAAATCACAAGCTGCGTTGCGATAATATGAATGCATTTGGTTTTCATCGGGGTATAACAATGGTATTACATGTATGTTACGGTTAATGTTAGTAATTTACCACGAAATGTACACATACCCCTTCTTTTAGGTTACAGTAGTTTTGTTTATCTAATCTAAACTTTACAGTAGTGTCCCTTACATGAACTGCACCAAAAATAAATAATAGGTTCAAATTAGTTTAGATTAGATAAATAAAACTACTGTAACCTAACAGTCATACTATCGGAACACAACTTGTGATTTAGCCGTACGTCAAGAGAATGTACCGCACTTGGAGGTTTGGACAGAGTATAGTTGCTACCATTTAATCTAGGTATTACATATATGTTGCAGTTAATGATCGCAATTTACCGGGAAATGTACACATACCCCTTCTGTTAGGTTACAGTAGTTTTGTTTATCTAATCCAAACTACTTTGCACACAAAAAATTTCAAAAAAGTTGTTAGGTTACAGTAGTTTCCCTTACATGAACTGCACCAAAAATAAATAAATAGGTCCAAACTAGTTTAGATTAGATAAATAAAACTACTGTAACCTAACAGTCATATTATCGGAACACAACTTGTGATTTAGCCGTACGTCAAGGGCATGTACCGCACTTGGAGGTTTGGACAGACTATAGTTGCTACCATTTCATCTAGGTGTTACATATATGTTACAGTTAATGATCGCAATTTACCGGGAAATGTACACATTCCCCTTCTGTTAGGTTACAGTAGTTTTGTTTATCTAATACAAACTACATTGCACACAAAAAATTTGAAAAAAATTGTTAGGTTACAGTACTTAGTTTCCCTTACATGAACTGCACCAACAATAAATAAATATGTCCAAACTAGTTTAAATTAGTTAAATAAAACTACTGTAATCTAACAGTCATATTATCGGAAACTTGTGATTTAGGCGCTCGTCATAAGAGCCCATACTGCACTTTTAAGGTTTAGACAGACTATAGCTGCTATCATTACTAATTTTGCACTATTACCAATCTAGCTTGATTCAATAAATTTACTCTTGGATAATATGTCATGTTGATGCATTCTACACACACTTAAAGGCATTGATTCAACATGAAGCTGAGCCACCTGGTATGAGTCAGTACAACATCAAGAGTCTTATCTATTAAGTGGCTCACACTGTGTAATGCATAAGGTTGCAAATCTTCACTCTTGTTATTCTAGTTCAAGGGCACTATAGGGGTCAAAACTTGGTTCCTTACTGTTTCTCTTGTACATTTAAGAATTTACCACAAAATTTAAGCTACAAGGTCTTAATGTACATTTGTCGGGACCTAAACTTATTCTCATCAATAACCAATATCAGCAAGTGCACAAACAAATATATGTCGCAATTATTTGATCGGTGTATCTTAAACTCCTTCCCAACTTAGTAAATGTAAAAATGTAACTTATTCACGCAAAAAATTGCAGCTCTAAAAGCTTTACAAATACTTTTGTGACACACTTTCTGTATTTTGCCTATATTAATACATAGCCCTATTTATGAGAATCGAAGTGTATGATTGAGAATGTACAGCAAGCCTTCAAATCTACAAGCAGTTTGGTTGGTACCCCCCCTAGGATTTTAGCAGTGTTCTTCATTTTGTATACATGCCTGACAAGGCTGTAGGGTACGTGCATCGCTAAAATTTCTATTTTATCTTACGCACAACCCTAGACTAAATTCGAGAAACAATAACTTTCAGTCTTCCATAAGCCAATTCCAATGCCCTTCTGAAATCTCCAATCTACACAATGTGTATAACTGCAATATATCCATTGTGCAATACAAATAGTTCCACTTTTGCTATAGTCAATAAAATTATATTAAATATCTCGTAATGGTAATATTTCCGTCTTCATTTGGCGTTTTTAGAGTAATCTTCTCATTAGAAAAGTGTATTTGCTTTTTACTTTCGCCTATAAGTAACAAATAATTATAGGAAATTGCTTTGAATGAATGATGGATAAATACTGGGTAATGCATTATTATACCATGGAACACCCTGTAACCAGGTTTTGATTTCTGAGATGGCAACTGAAGTTTTAGGGGGGGGGGGGGGCAAACATATTTTGAATTATGTAATCACTAAAAAATGAAAAAAACTATTGTAGAAATAAAATAGTTAAAACGAAATAAAACTAGTTAAAAATTTGTTTTTAAAATAATTGAAGTGTCTTGTTTTTTCTATCATTAAATTTGTGCAAAACACATCAAAGTAAATAAAAAGAAGGGAAAATGGTATATTTTTATAATGCCACATTTTTCTAGTGGACAGATGATTTTCTAGAGTGAGCAACTTTTTCTTTTAGCTATGGGCCTGCCATGTAGCTTTGGTTTATTACACCGTATTTTTGCTTTTGCTCAATGGTACATAAATACTGTGCAACCTACGTGTGTGAAATTAGCTTGGAATTCGGATTAGTTTTTCTTTCAACTTCATTTTTTTTTTTACAGTGGACCAAATAACTCTTGGGATACAATTCAAATGAAAACATTATGCAATGCTAAATTGTCATATCATAAAATTGCAGAAGACGTTGCCAAGACGCATACGTTATCATTTCTTTAAAAAAAAAACTGAAACGTGCGATTAATAAATTTTATTTTTGGGAGACGCAAATCGATAAAATCATACGTGGGGCTTTTTCCGCCTTCAATTTGCAGATTTTAGATAATGATAAAATATATAAATACACAGAACGTACCAAAAAATTAGAATGCATGTGTTTATACTTTTCTAGATATACATTTGGCGCGCAGGCGTACCAATAAAATCACACGTGGGGCATTTCTCGCCCTGGATCTGCATCTCTTTATTTTGGGAAATGATAGAATATATAAATACACACAACGTACCAAAAAATTAGATTGAGGGCATTTCTACTTTTCTAGATATAAAATTTCATTTCTTGGGGACGCGAATCAATAAAATGACTGTTTGGGCATTTTCTAAATGCATCATTACCTAAAGTAAAATTATGCAAATTCAGGGCAGAAAAGCCCCATGTATGATTTTATCCATAACGTGCCTCCTAGAATTAAAATTTGTTGCATGTTTTATTTTTTTAAAGGTATGAGTTTCAATTTTATCCAAGAGTTATTTGGTCCACTGTAAAAAAACCGAATCTGGAGGAAAACATCCAAATCCCAAGCTAACTTTACATGTTGGTAACCTTATCTATTATGTAGGTTAGCGTCATTATTACTGTTGAGAATCGTGTAAAATTTCCGATTCTGCAAATTGTTTAGATAACGGTACCCTAAGATTTCGAAAGGGGAAGCTTTTAGAAAAGTAACCGGAGACCAGTCGGTTTTCAATGGCTGTACAATCAGCACATATTATGTACGTGTACTTAACAATGTTTCTTTTCTTTATTAATTAAATGTATTAAAGTTATTACATCACGCTCTTTATTATTTGGTTAAGACGCCGCAAAGTTCTATGTTATTAAAAAAAGGTGTTTATTGATACGCTGTTAATTATCACAGTGGGATTGTGGACCCCACGACTTCAGTAAATTACCACTGCAAAGGTAATTACCACACATAAATTTTGGTCCTTCGAGCCGGATATACAAATGCGTGTACGTGAATTAATTTAAAAGCGCGTATTTGGTGCATTAGTCAAGTTCAAGTTACAAGAAGCCAACGTTGTACACTGTAGTCACATCCGTAAGCTGTCGTCCCTTCAAACCCATCGCAGGTAAAATTCCTTTCATTATATTTATGTAAAGTTTGCCGTTATTTGAGATTGCAATAGTGCTAAATTTGTATTTTAATTACAAAAAGAAAAATACTTCTTAACAAAAGAGTTTTAAATTTCTATCATTTAAAGGCTGACATTTTTCAGTCCCTAAAATTTAAACCGTTAACTTTACTATAAGATGTTTGTAAATAATTTTATAAGTATAGAGAATTAACTCTTTGCGTTACAATTTTTATTGCCTATTATTTGATCGCTGTTATCCTATTTAAAAAAAAAAAAAAAAACTAACAAATTGTTAAAATATTTGTATACTTTTCACTATGGCTGACGAATTAAAGAAAGCCAGGGGTCAAATTAAATCAAAGCTTACGCGATTTCAAACATTTATTTCAAAGCATAATAGCGATATGATAAACGCGGAAGATGCAATTGAGCTCCAAGAAAGATTGGAGGCTGCAGCGCCTTTGGTAAAGGAATACGATGAAATTCATGCTAACATTATTAATTTGGTCTCTGATATAAGCGACGACGAAAGTCACCACGAACAATTTGAATCTGCGTACTTTAAAACGATTTCATCCGCGAAATGTCTGCTCAACAAAGTGAAAGTTGAAAACATTTCAATCTCACCCGCGCGTAATGTTGATGCGGGAAGCGTTATTTCTTCCCACAAGCATCCATTCTTTAATCTGCCTAAGATATCAATTCCCAAATTCTGTGGCGATCTAGAAAATTGGCTCGAATTCAGAGAAATTTTTAATAGCCTCATTCATTCAAATGAGGAGCTAAATGATGTTCAGCGGCTACACTATTTGAAGTCCAGCCTTACTGGCGCTGCTAGTCAGGTAATCAAGTCATTACAATTTTCCGCCGACAATTATCAAGTCGCGTGGAAAGCAATTTGTTCTAAGTATGACCAGCCTCGTATGCTAATTCGTAATCACTTGAGAGCCATTCTAGAGTCGGAACCCTGCGTCAAAGAGTCTTCTTCCGCATTAAGAAAGATTTCGGATGCGCTATTTAAACACGTCACCGCTTTACGCTCTTTGGCCTCCAACGCCCAATTATTCGAGACAACCATTATATACATAATGTCAAACAAACTGGATTCCAAAACATTACGTCAATGGGAAACACTTCAAAATGATGCTGGTACCGCGTTACCGAATTTTGATGAATTCAAAACCTTTCTAACTAATACTGCAAACTTGCTAGATAGCTTACAATCTAAGTCGGATGCAAAATTGACAGTCGTAAAGGGAAAACCTCAGCTATCAAAATCCTTTGTGATGAATTCTTTAACATGTATACTATCCAAGGATTCTCACACATTGAATTCCTGCGAGCAATTTCAAAAATTGTCGGTATCACAAAGAATCGCCAAGGTAAAGGAATTGAAATTGTGCTTGAACTGTCTGTACAAGGGTCATATGCTGTCTCAATGTCCCTCTAAATACATCTGTCGCACGTGCAAGGCGAGACATCATTCGCTACTGCACATACCCTCTTGCCCTGCTAGCCCAGAGGCATCCACTCAACGGCAACCACAATCAAGTCGTTCTAGTAACAACAACGATGCGCCAGACCAAGGTATTTCTGTATTTTGCACGAACGCTCTTCAGGTTTTTCTACCAACCGCTTCCGCCCAAGTTCTTGATTCTACTGGAAGAGCGCACACAATTCGCCTATTACTGGATTCTGGTTCACAGTCTAATTTCATTCGCGCTGGCATTTGCCAGAAATTACACCTGACCGTCGAAGATGCTAACGTTACGGTATCGGGTCTAAGTAAATTATCATCTACGATTCGATCAAAATGTCGTTCGTGTAACTTTAGGCTCTAATTTTTCGGAATTTCAAGCGGACGTTTCTTGTCTGGTTCTTGAAGACATCACTGGCATTCCGCATTGATTGTAACAATATCAAAATTCCAAATCACATCAAATTATCGGATCCATCGTTTAATACTCCTGGAAGGATTGACATGTTAATCGGATCACCACTATTCTTTTCTTTATTGTTCTTCAAAAAACCAAATTAGGGTGGGTAGTGTCTGGCCCAATAGGTGCTAGCCCTCTTAGTAAATCGCAATGCAATTTTAGTGCATTAGACGCTCTCACTGAGCACTTAGCCAAATTCTGGGAATTAGAAAGCTATCCCTCTGAGAAGGTACACTCCGCTGAGGAGACAGAATGCGAGACCCATTTTAGAAAAACCGTCGCACGAGACGGGGATGGAAGATTTATTGTCGAACTGCCCTTCAAGGCCTCTGTCGATGCCCTTGGAGATTCATGCAACAAGGCGCAAAGGCAATTCTTCGCTTTAGAGAGGCGTCTTCAATTGAAGCCTAGCATGCTAGAGCGTTATGCTGCATTTATGGAGGAATATAAAAATCAAGGCCACATGTCACCTTCAGTTTCGTCTTTTAGAGGTACTTCCTACTATCTTCCACATCATGGAGTGTTAAAAGAGTCAAGTCTCACAACCAAACTTCGAGTGGTCTTTAACGGGCCCTCACAGACTACGTCGGGCCGGTCTCTAAATGATCTTCAAATGGTTGGTCCAAACATACAACAGGACCTCTTTTCCATCTTGGTACGGTTTCGTAAGTACACCTTGGGCATTGCCGGTGACATTGAAAAGATGTACAGACAAGTACTAGTGAAACCCCAACAGAGGCCCCTCCAACGAATTCTATGGAGGCCTGGTCCCTCTGATCCGCTACTCTCCTTTGATTTAAATACCGTTACGTATGGAACGGCGTCTGCTTCATTTCTCGCTATCCGATGCTTATATCAAATCGGAATAGACGCCGAAGGGTCCAATTCGCAAGTATCACGTGCCATCAAGTCCGATTTCTATGTCGATGATCTCTTGACTGGCGCCGATGACCTTTGCAAGCTCAAACACTCGTCTCAGATATCTCACGCACCCTTCGTGAAGGCTGCTTTATGTTACGTAAGTGGATTTCCAATGATCCAAGAGTATTGGCTCACCTATCCGAAGAGGGCATCCATCCAGGTTTGTTGGAGGTAGGTTCCCATGACCAAACCACCACGCTGGGCCTAATTTGGAGCTTTCACACTGATAGTTTCACCTTTATTATTTCACCTGCTCCCGCAACAAGGCTAACAAAGCGCATTATTCTTTCCCAAATTTCTCAAATTTTTGATCCATTTGGATTTCTCACACCGTGCACCGTTAATGCGAAAATACTGTTACAACAATTTTGGGTGGAAAAATTAGCTTGGGACGAGCCGGTACCACAGCCGGTCGTGGTGAAGTGGTCCTCTTATCGGGATGCATTAACGGAGCTTAGTAAACTCCAAATACCTAAACACGCCATATGCAACGCGCCAGTTGACGTTCAATTGCACGGGTTTTGTGATGCTTCTATAAGCGCATATGGTGCATGCATTTACCTTAGATCTATTGATTAAAATAATCACGTGCATGTAAATCTTTTATGTGCAAAGTCGAAGGGGGCCCCTCTAAAGCCCCTTACCATTCCAAAACTTGAACTCAGCGCGGCTTTCTCTATTAGCCAAACTCGCCGAACAGGTGGTCAAGGCCTTGCATATGCAAGTATCCTCCACGTACCTTTGGTCAGATTCCACAATTGTTTTGGGATGGTCGAAGACCACTCCTAATCTGCTAAAAACGTTTATATGCAACCGGGTCGTTGATATACAGGAACGTACTTCTTTTGCAATCTGGAGACACGTTCCCACTAAATGCAATCCCGCTGACTTGTTATCCCGGGGAGTCACGCCCAAGGCTATAAGCTTCAGTCAATTATGGTGGAATGGTCCGGATTGGCTTGCCAGCTGTGAATCTTCATGGCCAAAATTACCGGATTCACCTCCAAATCTACCTGAGTTAAGGCTTCAAGCTCACTCGCTAGTAACTACCACTCAATCCTTTGATTCAATCGACAAATTCTCCGATATGTCTCGGTTAGAAAGAGTTGTTGCATTGTCGTTGCGCTTTATTAATAATTGTCGGGTGCCCGTGGCAAATCGCATCTCAGGCCCATTAACCATCCTTGATATTCGTGCAGCTCTCCTAGCCCTGGTAAAAATCTCTCAGATCCAATCATTTGCTGAAGATCTGAACCAGCTGCAACGAGTCGTCCTTTGAAGCGGTCCTCCTCTATGCTACGCTTAAATCCGTTCCTGGATTCAGACGGTATCCTGCGTGTTGGTGGCAGGCTTCGAAGGTCATCCTACCAATTTGATAAGGTTCACCCTATTGTCCTCTCGGGCAAACATCGGCTGGCCAAACTACTCACTGTCAGAGAGCACTTGAGAACGTTACACGGTGGCCCACAACTTCTGCTGTATTCCCTTAGAAACCAATTTTGGATTATTTCTGGAAGAAATCTAGCTAAGCAAACGATACACGAATGCATCAAGTGTTTCAGATTTTCTCCCAAACTCGTAAAACCCATCATGGCTGACTTACCCTCTTCTCGCGTACAAGCGGCCTCGCCTTTCTCCACCGTTGGCGTAGATTATGGCGGTCCTTCCCTTATTAAAAATTACAAAGGTCGAGGTGCGAAAACCTCCAAGAGCTATTTATGCTTCATGACCAAGGCAGTTCATTTGGAACTGGTGACTAGTCTGACCGCAGAGGCCTTTATAATGACATTTCGACGGTTTGTTTCGCGCCGAGGTAAACCATCTCATGTGTATTCCGACAACGGTACCAATTTTGTTGGAGCCAATTCTCTATTAAAGGAATTGAGCGCGTTTCTAAAGAGCAACGGCGATCGAATTAATGAAACGTTTGCTAATGAAGGCACCACATGACACTTTATACCTGCCCATAGTCCTCACTTTGGGGGCCTATGGGAGGCCGGTATAAAATCTGTATAATCACATCTCAGGAGAGTAATATGCACATCAGTGCTCACCTATGAAGAGTTTAGTACCTTGCTATCTCAAATTGAGGCAACTATTAACTCCCGTCCAATTTCTCCCTTATCAAGCGATCCTAATGACTACCAGCCTCTTACGCCTGCACATTTTTTGGTTGGAAGACCACTGACCACACTGCCAGATCCAGATGTCACCAGCATACCTATATCCCGGCTCAAAACCTTTGAGCTCATCCAACAACTGCATCAACGGCTGTGGAAGAGATGGAGCAAGGAATATATCAGCGAATTACAGCAACGCACAAAATGGCATTCTCACATGTCCGATCTCGAGACTGGAACTGTTGTTCTCTTGAAGGAGGATAACCAGCCGCCTCTATATTGGAAACTAGGCCTGGTTAGCCATACATCCTGGTGCAGACGGAGTGGCGCGAGTTGCATCTTTGAAAACTACAAATGGAGTGGTGAAACGGTCCTTTGCAAAAATCTGCCCTCTACCGATCGGTTAGTTCTAGTGAAGTGCAAATGTTACTGATTGTTTTGTGCAGTGATGATCCCTTTGTTTGTTTTACTTATTATTAGTTATTAAGTATCCATGATGTATTTACTTACGATTTATCTATTTCTGATATTAGGATAAGCAATTGTGTTATAAAATAGTTAACCCATTGAAAGGCTACTTTCAAGGCCGGGGGCATGTTGAGAATCGTGTAAAATTTCCGATTCTGCAAATTGTTTAGATAGCGGTACCCTAAGATTTAGAAAGGGGAAGCTTTTAGAAAAGTAACTGGAGACCAGTCGGTTTTCAATGGCTGTACAATCAGCACATATTATGTACGTGTACTTAACAATGTTTCTTTTCTTTATTAATTAAATGTATTAAAGTTATTACATAACGCTCTTTATTATTTGGTTAAGACGCCGCAAAGTTCTAAGTTATTAAAAAAAAGGTGTTTATTGATACACTGTTAATTATCACAGTGGGATTGTGGACCCCACGACTTCAGTAAATTGCCACACAATTACAATACTATAGTTTCTAATTTTTTTTATTTGTCTTAGATTTGGCAACTGCAGTTAGATAATAAATCTATTATTATTCTTATTATTAACCCATTACTATATACCTACACTTATATTGTTAATAAAGTATAGTTTAGCTTAAAATGGATTACTTTACATGATTATAGATCAACAATAATCTATAATTATAGAAATTAAAACAGTTGCACACATTATTGTAACTATCATACAAAAGACCTTACCTACCACACATAACCCACTTGTGAATCCTTACAGCACACTTCTTATATGCACCTCAAATAAAGTAAGTACTAAAGAAACTTGTAGACTCTTGGTTATCCAACAATCAAATAATAAAATTATACCATCACAAAAAATTTTACACACATCTAGAATCATCACCAATTTATTACTTGAACATAGTTTAAATATTATGGTATAGTAATAAGTAAACTCTTGGTCAAAACATTTTATTGCAGCTACTAAATATTAGACATTACATTTATTATGAATAAAATAACTAGAAACTATTTTCGCAATTTTTTGGATTTCTAATCTATGATTGAGGTGAAATACTGATGACCAGCTACTGTATATGCCTTAAACATAAATACTTTTGTAAGTTTTTTCAATGTATACTTCTGGTATTTTGTAGTTCATTTAGTGTTATTGTTTACTTTTTTCCTTCTCATAAATAATTGATTTCCTAAATGTAAGAAACTGTCAAAGTAAAAGCAACTGGCGTACATACCTACTCCATCCAAAACAGAAATGCTCATCTATATACACAAAAAAAACTACATATATATAGGATACATATTATACATGAAATACACAATTTTCGTTACTTTTTGTTAAATAGAAATTAATACTGGTATAATTGGAATGTTTACAATTGCCAACTTGAAGGAAATTGTATTTAAAACTTATATACTGACTTTGTCTATAAACTAGATACATAAAACATTTAAAAAATTTTATATAGTTTAACTAAATACTGCCATTACGAACGACAAAGACATCTACTTATGTATTGTATAAATTCGATAATTTAAACTATTCAAAAAGTAAATGCATATTTTTTACAAAATATACACCACTTAGTACATTTGATTAACACAGCAATAAATTACAATTCTGTGCTCATCTCAACTGAATCTCGGTTTTCAGTGCTATGTTGTTTATTATTAGAGATTCCGTTTAAGTCTGACAAGGACTGTTTTTTTCCATGATGTTCGTCTTTAGAAGATGAAATGTCATCGTTTAACGATGTTGAGATCTGTAGATAAAATTTATTTTAAATATGTTACTATGTGCAGACTAAGAAATAGTTTTTATGCTAACGTCTGGTACTTACTGAAATGAACTCCGTATTAGTGGAGTTAGTACATATTCCAAGCTGACGGATCGTGAGCGATTTTTTATAGAAGGCAATGGAGGCTTTTGGGAAGCTTTACTACTACGATTACTGCGACTTTGTCTTCTCTGTATCACATATAATATTTCATACATTTATAACATACAAAATAATCTTTTTATGTTGCTAACTTTAACTTTGTAAGTCTGCTTCAAAATATGTGAGACAGAGGACGAGTTATAATTAATTTTATTCTATGATGAGAAAAACTTATTAACTACATTTTTAAAAGCAAAGCCACAGCTTAAAGATTGAAGCAGCCTTAAAGAGAAAGCAAATTAAAACAAAAAGCCCCGAAATATAAAACTAGATATAATGATTAGCAGTTTCTGTTTCGTCTTGGAAGATTGAGCAAAAAAAAGGAGTACCTTTAAGTGTAGTTGATCTTCAGAGTTGAAATAATCTAGACTACAAACTTATGAGGTGCAAAATTGCCTGAACTTATACAGGAGCAATAATATTTTAAAATAGCTACAAGACTCTGTAAGCTTTTGAAATTGAATCTGAATTTTGTTAGTTTTAAATTTTTTGCACTTACGTCAAACCATTGAAAATAAATGAATAAGAATCGTTTTAATTTGCCCAATGTTATGAATTCTAAATGTGCTATAAACCTAGATAGATCTAGATCTAGAAATGAAAAAAAGATTGAAACAAAATGAAAACCTTTTTCAAGCTGTACAATTAGTAAATTGTGAATATAAATAATTAAAAGATTAATGAAAGAAGAAAACTGACCCCATATTTACAATCCATGTCTTGGTTATATACACTAGATTTGATGGCATTGAAATATGATTCTTCTGCTCTACAAGCAGGTTGATTGTTGTAAGTAGGATATACTTGTTGAAAGTTTAGAGCTTGATACTCATTACTGAAAATTTTACTCACAGAAATGAGTCCAGTCCTTATTTCTGCACCATTTCCTGCTTTGGCATTATTGCTACCACTTTGAATTCCACTAGACCTAAGATATAATAATATAAAATCATTTAAGTATGAATATCCCTTCAGTACTACCTTTCGTTGCTATAAATACAATCTTGTTCTGCACCTAAACCAGAATCAGTATGTTCGTGGCTAACTCTTGGTGCATCTAAAACATCATTTACATCGCTGGTCATTCCATTCAATGAAGTAGTATGACTTTCATAAGCCATACTGTTTCGTCTTACGCTGTTGTTATACATGTTATCGGATATTCCCAAACAATCCAGCATCCTGAATCAACATAACTGTATAAAGTACGCTATAAAATTGATTAATTACCTGGGCAATGTGTCCAAATTTTGATTATTAATTTTAGATAAATTGCTATATGCACTTTTACAAACCAAATCATTATAAGATGCACCCTCACCTTTAGAATTGTATGGTAACGCAACACTGCGATTTCTGTTAACTTCGTTAATATGAGACGTGTATGGTGGAGGAGGACTACGCGAAACTTTATCAGATTGAGCAAGATCACTGAAATAATGTCTTTAATATTTTTTTATTTAAAAATTTCAATACCTTACTTCTTACTCCACTGTTTAATTTTTAATTGCTTCGCATGATTAGTTTGAACTACAGTATATGGTATTTCTCGCAACTGAGTATCAGTCATGCCAACAGTGTCAATGAGATCAAATTCTAAATGTTTTTTTATTTCATCAGCCAACCAATTTTTTCGTTCTGATGGAGACCTTGATCGAGAACGATGTTTTCTGTGTCGACGAGTTTTATTACGATAAGATCTCTCTGATTCAGTCTCCAATCCACTATTGACATAACCTGAACGTCGGCTATGTATAATATTTGCCTGTTGAATACTACTGGGAATGCCATCCCCTGACTGTCTACTTTGAATTTCACGCCATTGAGAACCAGAATCAACTAACTCATAGTGACTATCAGATGCTCTAGAAAGTAAACGTTAAAATATGTATGCATTTAATTAAGTAAATAAATCAAAATGATTGAAATAACGGTGATGTATTTTATAAAACTAAACGATTTAGACTTTGTAGTTACCTATGTTTATGTTTTTGAGAATCTCGTTCTAAGCTCAGGTCCCTTTTGTTTCCCCTTGATCGATGACGTCGATGAGCCCGGTATGATCTACCAGAGCACTTAGATAATTCGCTTTCGTTATCAGAAGTCATTCTGTTGCGATGTTTTCGTTTACTATGGAGGCAAAACAAAACATAAATATCAATACTTTATTAATAAACTGGAGTCTGTTTAAAAATAACACAAGTAAAACAATTTTGAGTACTATTCATTCCTGAAGTTCACCAAGCTGTGTTATTGTAAAATAAATTACTGTTGAACTAGCTGCAGAAGTAATTAAAAATTTGAAGTCTGTTTTAAAGACCACACAATTAATTTTAATGTCTAAGTAAGAAATACGAGAGTTATCACATTTGTCACTTGTCACTGCCACATGGTACTTTACTAAATAATTATGCTTTACCTTGGTAAAATTTAGTTCCAAAGTAGTGAACCAATAAATAAAATTATTTAAAATACTCCTTTTAGGTAAATCATTTAATTAATTGATTGCGAGGTGTCGCCCTTTATTTACCTTTACCCTTTACCACATTTTGAAATTTTACTTTAGGTAACGGATCACCTAAACTTAGTGACAGTCGGTAACATCACAAAAAATGATTAAGCATCACATTTATAATGTTAATTTGTTTCTTTTCGTTAAATGATGCGATTTTTAATTATTTATGTTATTCTTAAAAAGCTTCAAATTATTATGTACCTTTTACAAGATCGAGAGTCATTTGAACTTTGGCTATCAATAGAAGATGATCGACACCGAGCACTAGCGGATCGAACCGATCGAGGACTAGAAGGAGCAGAAGTATTATAAAGACCTCTTGAATGAGGTTGAGACCATGGAGCACTTTTTGTACTTCTAGGAGAATCAGATCTATGTTTCCCTTTCACCGATAATGTACAGGTTGCCTGATATGGACTTTCAAACCTTAAACAATATATCGATGTAACTCATTACCCTACAGAAGGAGAATATAATTATGAACTTACGATTGAGCCGGTTGGGGTATAGAAATGTATTTGATTTCTTGCTGTTGACAGTGATTAATCCTACTTGATTCATAATTTTCAGTGTCTAAAAATACTAAATATTATGAAATTCTTTCAAATATGTTCTTACTGTTATCTGTTGAACCATCCAATATTCGACGTTGATATCTCCTAGAAGGAGTTCTTGTAAATGATGGCGGTGTACGAGCTCTTAATTGCGCATCTCTTACAGCTTGCTTTTCGGTACTACCACTGAAAAATAATTTGCACAAGAGTAACAAAACAAAAATTTGCAGTAACTTTATACAACTTACCTGTATCGAAACCTAGAGCCTAAAGCAAAAATATCAGATGCTGTTGGAGAAACCTGAACTAATCTAAAAAATGCATGATGTTCCACGCAACATTTCCAAAGATGTTTACATGCAGCTTTCGATGGTGTTTCAAATCCATATGTACTTTCTTCATTCTAAAAGTTTAAAATATAAACATATTCGACCATTATTTTTTTCTTACATTTTTATCCATAACACGAAGCATAAAATAGCAACCTTTAAAATAAATTTTTAATATTCGTGGCCAATAGTAATTTCCTACTGTATTCTTGTTTCTTAAAACTATTATTCCACTTGGAGTTAATCCAAGAAAATATTCCACGTTATCCTCACCCTAGAATTATAATTATTGCAAATTGTAACATAAATAGTTTATTTTTACCAAAACAGGGTGTAGATCTACACCATACATTTCTAACCACTTCACCTTATCTAAATAATTTAACTCTGCTACTGAGGGTAATTGTCCACTGAAAAATACAATAAATCTGTGTGTTATACATAATGCCATTTGTGACTGGTACAGCCACTCATGAATACTTACACTAAAGTTTTATGTAATTCAGCTATTCTTGTTTCTAATTCTAAAGTTTGGTTTGATAGAAAGCGAAATTCTGAAGTGTATCCAGGACTATGTCTACGAGAGTCATAATCACCCAATTCAGCTAAAATGTAGGGAATTATTAATTACACTAAATCAAGCTCGAACAACTTTGTAAAAATATTGTAAATTTAAAAGTTTGCATCAACTGTTTAAAGAAACAATAATAATTAATTGGAATAATTAGGTTTCGAGGAAAGAAATATGATATTCTAGCCAATAAAATGTGTTGTTAAATCGTAAAAATACGAATGTATCCCTATGAAAAAAAACATCTTCGAATGATCTATATTAATAAACCTGAAGATGGCATTCAGATTTTACTGAGACGTTCACGTAGGCACTCTAAACAAAAGAGTTGTATTTTAAAATCAATATAAAGACTTAGTCAGAGATGGTAAAAGAAAAATATTTCAACTGAAATGTATACTTTTTCTTTACAACAAAATCTTTATATAATAATGTTGTTAGGTATATATCTAATTTATATTAAAAGTAATTTTTGTATTTACATCTTTGCGTTATGTTGTTTATTTAGATGTTAATGTTACTACGAAATCTATTGCCTTTTCTTTCGTTTCTCATTCTATCAGACTTAATTTCATTTCCAGATGCAATTTATTAAAAAGTTTGCCGTCCTTTGCCTTTTAGTATTATTAGTTTTGTTTCACATAAACTATAGTTTGTACGTGATTTAATTTCACTGTTATCTTATAATCTTATAAAATAAACATTTGTTTTGTAGTTCTATTGCAATTTAAGAAGTAATATTTAATAAAACACAACGTACATTTAAAAATTTTATTAAATACATAAATAAAAAGTTTACCTCGAGTAGGATTTGAACCTAGAATTTACATGTAAATTCTATTTAGAATTTATATCAGTTGTACATACATAAAGACAAAATTTATATCGATTGGGGCTTGAATCTTAATGGCGCAGTTGATTAGCGCGGTACTCTAGCAAAGTACAGGTCGTAGGTTCAAATTCTACTCGAGGTAAACTTTTTATTTATGTATTTTTTAATAAAATTAATAATAATTTTTAATTACATATTTATCATTGAACTTATTCGTTCATAACAAAATCTTATAATAACAACGTACATTTGGTCCAAAAAATTTTGTCGTGCACTTTTTACGATCATAATATTTTTAGTTTCGAATTTATAAACGTTTTGTTGTTTTAGTAGACGGCAAAATCAAATTGTTTAAACATGTATGGGTATATATTTTCAAAGAATAATTACAAAATTATAGGAAAAACGAAAATTAAGACGTAATGATTATAATTATGCCCAACTCTGCGGGTGGTGACCTAACACGGACATTCTACGTGTATATTCTTATCTTTTAAACGTAGTGGAAGGGCATAAGGAGATACATCAGTTTGCGACTCAATGTAATTCATTCCGACAGGAACTAGCTTACGTCAGTACTTTCAAAAGCAACATGTTCGGTTTATTATACAGTTATAAAATATACAATTCTTTTTATTTGTTAGTTTTTAAAGTACGTAAATGTGTACAAGATAGGTTTGCGCAAATTCATCCATAAAACAGTCTAATTATTTTGCAGTGGTATAAAAACAATTTTTGTTATATAATATACATAGGTTGAATTAATGATGCAGACATTTTAAGCTAAGACTGACATATAACAGTACCAGTTATTATATGTATATGTTACACGAGAAAAATATTTTGGTTGATTGTTTAACAAAATATTTTGCATTGCAAATATTTTCCTTAAGTTTTCGTGAGAGTGACGGTGCTAATTATTAATTATTTTGATTTGTACACTTTATGAATAGCGTAACTTTCTCTAAATACAATTCTTGGGAATATTTCCATGGCAGTGGGAATAGTTCCATGGCAGTGGGAATAGTTCCATGGCAGTGTGACTATACTAAATTCCATTTAAGAAGGTAGTGAAGGAAAACATAGGACAGCTTTGACCTTCATTCTCATTGGTTAATATGCAAACCAGTTTTAAACACACAAACGTATTTTCATAAAATAGTGATATTTGAAGTAAAATTCATGTTATGTTGGTAATAGTGATATTTATATTGGTACAATTGTTTGTCCTGCTGTCAGATAATTTTGTCAACTCCATTATTTTGTGTTCTTTGTAATACTCGCGTTTTTCATTTATAGTCACCTATCCGTCATTTTACTACATATTACGTAATAGTTCTTTTCAGAACTCTACCGCACTTGCATCATTTACCTAACGTAAGTACCCTAACCTACTTGTATAATATTTAATGAAATAAACATGTTTTACAGTGTTCCCATATTTTGTGTATTATGGCAGAACAATTACCGTTTAACAACAATAAGGGTAAATTAGTACGAAGTGGTCAAATATTGATGGCGTATCTATTGAGTCCGGCCTTGTGAGCGAATGTTGTGGAACATTATCAAAGAAATAGAGATTTCTGGTATTGCACGTTCCCCTAAAAAGACACGAACACGTCAAAGTCAATATACACGACTTCAAGATTTTGAAAAATCCGAAGGCATGTGCATTTGTTCTTTTTTAAGAACGAATCTACAATCTCATATAACACATTTTATTTGAAACACACACCTATTTCAGTCATGTATTGGCTAATAAAAGAAATCCACTGATTTATTAAGGAGGTTTCTAAAATAAATGACGTTAACAAAATTACACTATTTTTAAATTTTCTCGCATTTTGAGGATAACCAAAAAACATAGCTGTGTAAACTTGCCCTCAGAGGTAGCGCCATCTACTACCTTCTTAAATGGAATAAACTTGGCACCCGCATAAGTCCAGTTTTAAAAACATTGAATAAAACTTGGAGTCATTATGACCACTTCGTTTTCCGCTAAAGGATTCCATAAAAGATCTTGGTAAGACAACACCCTGAAAAGGGTGAAGGACACGGAATGTTCTTCCAATGGTAAAAATGTATATCGTTATAAACACAGGAAATCAAATCAAGCTACTGATACCTAATCATTATGGGCAACATATATCGATTGCTAGAAAAGATGCTATCTGATACTAGGAAAAAAAATTTGCAAAATTGATTGAAGGTGGAAATATATTCCTTATTTAATATAGCCTTAAAGGTAGACCTGTTAAATCTTGTTAAAAAGCATCCGTAGAAGAAAATAAAAATATGTAAAAAACACATTTTTAAAAAACGCTTTTATTTCCAAATGTACTAAAAAGAATAAAATAATTTTATCTACCCAGTAACATCAAACATTTTTGTGACAAAAAATAAAACTTATTTTTATTTTCTACTTTTTAGTCGCTGGATGTAAGTTTCAACAAAGAAAGAAACTCAATTTTTCAAGACCCTAGTTTTATAAACAAAAATTTCGAACTTGGCCAATATACACATGCATGACGAAATTCAGCTCAACCGGAAATCGGAAAATAGTTGATTTTTTTTACCGAATACAATACTTTGAGCACCCCAGGCGCAGCTCCCTGATCTTGAACTCAACTTGTCGTATATTTTTGTGCATGGTCTTATGCTAAAAGCTTAAGTCCTAAATTTCAAGGCCCTAGCTTTATAAACAAAAATTTCGACCATATTTGGCCAAATTTGGCCGCAATGCAGCCCCCTGACCTTGAAACTCAACTTGTCGCATATTTGTGTGCATGGTATTATGCGAAAAGCTTAAGTCAAAAATTTCAAGGCCCTAGCTTTATAAACAAAAATTTCGACCATATTTGGCCAAATTTGGCCGCAAAAGTCAAAGCAAAAAACACATATTCGTGTATTGTCATCAAGAATACGCATGTATGCCAAATTTCAGCTCAAGCGGAGATCAGGAAGTTGTTGAAAATTACAAGATTTGAACCGGACAGACAAAGTGAGTTGAATAAAAGCGTTAAAAAAGACAATATAGATACCATTATTCAAGAACACGGCCAATAAAAAATTAACATTACTCGTATTTGTTATTGCAAAGCATATTACTTATGTATATGAAATGTTTTGCATAGTTTGGTCTAGAAAACGCACGCACAAACTCACGCATGCATTCGCGCACGCAAGCAAGCAAACACGCACACACATTTCACAAACTTAAATCATTAATAGCTTCCTGACAAATTAATTAATTAATATGTAAACCAAGAATCCACAGTTTAACAGATATTAACAACAACAAAAATAAAATAGATGTGTACAGGCTGCTGCACTGTACCATAAAATATTTATTGAAACAATGCCACAGTAAACTATCTGACAAATAGAATCCAACTAGTAAAAATTAATAATAATGTAACACGAGATAGAAGTAAATGTGTTACGGTGTTCCCCAAGGAAGTATTTTGCGACCTACGTTTTATTACTGTTAGTAGTCGATCTTTCTACTTCACTAGAATTTGGACAGAATATTAACTAATATGTGGATACGCAATTATATAAGTAAAATGTATTGGATAAAATTAAACCTTGACGAGCTTATACACAATATGGACTAAACTTGAACTTGGAGAAAATTACGAAAATCTGGATAGGTACACATAGTGCTGTACAAAAATATTTCTTGTGTACAATAGTGGAATGAGACCAGCTTCTCCCCACAACTTTTAATCAATGACGTCACACGGGTGTGGGTGGGCGTAGCCACGCCCCTTCCCTTCCTTTCTTATTTCTTTCCAGCATTCTTGTAGAATTTTGCACTCTTTCTTCTACTCATTTCCTCCTCGTACTTTACTGCTTATATCCTTATTTTCTCTACTTGCACCTCTTCTCTATTAATGTATCCTGGTGTTTCTCTTTCCACTCCCAGTATCCACCTCCAGTACTTTTCTTGCAGCCCTCGATCTCTTTGTATTCTTTCCCTTTCGCCCTGTACAGTACCACACTTTTTATCAGTTTCTCAAATAATAATTTTCTTTTCCCTTATGTCCATTCCAAACAGTCTTTCCCCTACACTCCACACTTGGCCTATTAGCTTATTCCCTTTTCTCACTCGCTCCTTTATATGTTCCCCATCTTTATTGTCTTGCCTCATTGTGTATCCCAGGTATGTGAATTCCTTTACTTGCTATATCCCCTCATCCGTCCATTTCAATTCCTCCTTTTTCCGCCCCCTTTTCTCCATACGATTACCTTTGTTTTACTCCCATTGACTTCCAGATCTTCCCATTTCAAATATCTGTCCAACGTTTTTAACACCCCGTTCATTTCTTTTCCTCCCTTGCTATTAACACTATGTCACCCGCGTATGCCAGCGTCCACACTTTCATGTTCCCCACTACCATGCCTCCCTCTTGTTGCCCCCTGCAGGTCTCCAGTATATACCGCGAGCAGGCTTGGGATCAATGGGCATCCTTGTCTCAATCCCTTTCTCGTTACAAATCCTTCACTCAGTTCCCCATTTGCTCTCACCCTGTTCCTCGTTTCTTCGTATATTTCTTCTATCCTTTCTATTGGCCTTTCGCTTATCTTTTTTTTCCTCATGTACCCCCACAACTTTTGCATGTTCACCCTATCGACTGCCGTTATTATGTCTACGAATACCGCTACCATTTTGCCTCTTTTCTTTCCTAATTCCTTGTTTGTCATGTGCTTCAATATGTATACGTTATCCGTCGTTCTTCCTTTCCTGAATCTTGCCTGTCCATCTGGTAACAGCTTCTTTTCTTCCACCTCCTTCTTTAACCTTTCTTCGAGACGTTCGCGTATTCCCCTGTAATTTGCCATCCGATTCTTGTCTCCATTTTTGTACACTGGGCAAATGTCCTCCACCTCTCCGGGAATCCTTCTCCTCTCCATCCTTTTTGTCACCTTTTCACCTCCGTATATCCACTCATTACCTTGTATCTCATCTTCTTCTGCCGCTTTCCCTTTTTTTACCTTCTTTATCTCGTGTCTTTTCCTACTTTGTCTTCCTTCTCCTTCCTGTATTTGGTCTCCCTCTAGAGCGTCTCTGAAATACCTCTCCCATTCTTTTACTTGTATTCCCGTTTGTGTCCTCACATTTTCTTTCTTTAAAAATTTGCATACGTCTTCTTATGTTTTTATCTCCTTAATCTAGTCTTCATGTTTCTTTTTGCTTTCTTCCTTTTTACTTTCGCATGTTTTCCTGTATATCTTTACTGCTTCTTTATATTCTTCTTTTTCCGCTTTCCCCGTTCTCCACCGTCTTAGTATTCCTCTTGGCCTCCTTAGATTCTCTATTCCACCATCTTTTCCACCCCATTTTCTCCCCCTTTCATCTTCTAAACTTGAGTTTTTCTGTTGCTTCTTCCATTCTCTCCATTTCTTTCACACTTTCTTGCACTCCATTACATTCCCAACTTATTTTTCCCATTTTTTCTTTGTACCTCTTTATACTCTCTTGTGTCCAGATTTTCTTAATTATATATTCCTATTCTTCTCTTTCTCCCCCTTCTATTATCATTTCCAGCGGTTAGTGGTCCGATTCAATCCTCTCCCCTACCTTAAATATTAGAAATTATTATATAACCTCAAATATAGGTGTTTTGTGTCAACCTCAAAGTAAATTCTTGGTGATAAGAACATAGACAGAATTTTTTTGGGAAAAATGAGTACCAACAAATTATGTTTAGCTGCTTTAACAGCTGTTCCGGTGGTTATTGCCATGATGTGTTCAGTTTTAATACATAACTCATATAAGGAAAGCCTGAAATCGAAAAAAAAACACGAAGATTTTGGACCAGAGAACGGCTTAACCGCAGACATTTGGGTCGAGGTTTGATTATTATGGTGGAAAGGGAACTTAGAAACGAGGATCCAGATGCATATTGGAATTTTTAAGAATAAATGCTGCTTAGTTTGATCAGTTATTGCAACTAATTAATCACGAAATCGCAAGAATGAATACAAATATGAGGGAATGTATTTCACTAGAAAAATGGTAACAAATAACAATGATTATTCCTAATTATGTCATAATTACCTATATTATAATTATTGTTTTTATAGGTTGGCTATAACTTTTCGTTTTATAGCAACTGGTGAATCATATCGCTGCCTTATGTATTCGACAAAGATTCATGAGAGTACACGTAGATTGATAATTTCAGAGACACTGAAGCACTATACAAGCGTTTGAAGGAAACACACCTAAATGTGAGTGCTTTAATGAATATAATAATATATATCACAATTATTATATTCACTTCTTTATCAGATACCATCAAATGCAATGGAATGGGATCACACATAGCTAATGGTTTCCGTAAGCAGTGGAATTTTCTTTTGTGTATTGGTGCCCCTCATGGTAAACTTGTGAACTTTTTACCACCAGCAAGTGATGGCTCGTACTAATATAATTATAAAGGAAACTATAGCATAGAACTGTTGGCTTTAGCAGATGCTAATTATAAATTTCTCTATATTGGCGTAGTATAAGTTATAGAGGCACCTTACAGAGTCAACCCTCAAGACTGCATTGGATAGAAACATACTTAACCTTCCACCAGACACATGTTTACCTAACCAAACTGGTAAAACACCATATGTCATTATTGCACATGACACATTTCCTTTAACTCGAAGGATTATGAAATCTTTTGCTCAATGTGGATTTTACAAAGAAAAGCGAATCTATAATTACAAAGTTTCACGCGCTCGCAGGGTTGTTGAGAATGCGTTCGGGATACTAGCTAATCGATTTTATTGAATACGATCCGATTATCTACTGATAAAATTGAGGATATACTACTAGCTTGCTGTGTCCTACACAACTTTCTGGCCACAGAAATCCAGGCTCAGTACCTTGATGATAATGACACAACTATTAAAACTTTTCCTGGCCTGTAACAAAATCAAGGTCCTAGGTCAATTCACAGCGCTAAACACGTGTTAACAAAACGTATCTTAACCCTTAAATGCATACTGCTTCATTTCTACAACAAACCACCTTAAACGCTCATACAGGCAAACATCACTCAAAAAGCGCGCGTAACCGTTTAGTTAGAGGAATCAGTTTAGTTTCGTTCGTTGTTCTGAACATTCGTAACCTAAAATTTTACCTCGTGGTGTTTCTATATTTTTGTGAAAATAAACTCCAGAAAGATATTATAGTATTCAGGAAGGAGTCTATATTTACAGTTTATTGTTTGTTGCAGATATGCAACAGTGTGAATTTAGAGTTGTTATAAGAAAAAAATAAGAGTTACTCTAAACGCAACAAAAAATCGCTAGAGTGAACAGGGAATGCTTGAAATTTGGGAGGGTTGGTCAGATAGTGAAGACGGACTTGACTTTTCGGATGATGATAGTGTTGCCAATACAAATTATCAAATAGATAATATCTCTGATACAGATGGAGAGGAGAGCATTTTGACGAATGGAGACGATATTGAAGGAAGCCAACCAAACGCGATTAGACTGGAAGACGAAGATGATGTTTTGGAGGCAGAACCGATTTTGGAAATTGAACCTACGCTAACAGAAGTAGAAAAAGATAATGTAAGTAGCTACAAGTCTAAATTATGTGGAAAACAGAATAAGAAAGGTAAAGGGAAAAAAAACTGAAAAATTGCGGTCAGTGAACAACAATCGGAATTTCGCGGAAGTATATGCTTGGACTCTGCTGTTATGGCTTTAGAAAGCCCATTCAGTTTTTGTTTTAATATTTCTTCACAGACGACTTGTTCCAAAATATTACTGACCAGCATATACGCTACTCAATCAAATCCAAACCATCCGAAGAGCTTTTCTGCTGCAGATATTAGGCAATTTATCGGTATCTATATGTTGTTTATACATTTACCAAGTGTAACATTTTGTTGGGTTGCAGATGGAGTAATGTAATGGTACGTCTTTCCCGAGTTATACCTTCTATGCAAAATTATACATTGTACTTCGATAACTATTATACGTCCCTAAAGCTAATAGTCTACTTGTGCAAAAGAGGGATTAATTCTCTCGGGACTGCTAGAAAAGACAGAATACCGAACTGTCCATTACCTTCCGAAAAAGACTTACGACTAAAACATCGTGGATTTTCGGGTGAATTTGTAACCACTATTGATGGTGTTGATGTCTCTGCCATAATTTGTAAAAATAATAAATGCGTCCAGCTTGTGTCTTCTTTTAATGGAAAAAATCCGATGGGTAATGTTAAAAGATTCGACAACAAGAAAAAAAGAACATAGAAATTGAGCGTCCCAATGTAGTTAAATTTTATAGTAAACATATGGGTGGGGTCGGCCTCATGGATAGTTTGATAGGTCGTTACAAAATTATTCAAAAAAGCCGAAAATGGTACCTTCGCATTTTCTACCACTTACTAGATTTGACGATTGCGAATTCCTGGCTTTTGTATAGAAGGGTATTGACAATTCAAGGCTTAGAGAAGCAAATAATTTCCATGGCACAATTTAGAGCAGAAATTGCTACCTGTTTGTGCTACACCAACATTAAAAATACACCCTCCAGGGGTCGGTCCTCCAATATTGAAAATGAAATCCAAGCAAAAAAACATGTTCGCTCAACATGTTCCTCCTCAGGAAGTGAGAACTGATCACGTGGGACATTGGCCTATGTTTGCTGAAAAGAGAACACGATGCAAATTTCCTAAATGTTCCGGTTTTACAGATATTATGTGTGAAAAATGTGATGTAGTACTTTGCTTTAAGAAAAAAACTGTTTTATGTCTTTTCACGAAAAGCAGTTAATGCATGATGTTGCATTTCTGCTACATTATTAAATTATGCTTTATGCATAAAGTTGCAAATCTGCAACAAACTGTTTTTTAACAATAAATTTTGTTTAATTTACTTGTATTTTTTTTCAATATTTTTCCTTAATATTAGAGGCAATGTCCTGATCAAAAATAATTTTTTGGTCAAAATTAAAAAAATCATGCATTTAAGGCCATTTACTTGTGGCAGTCTTAGGTATGGTTTTTAGCGGTATCTGTACAGGTGGATTTTAAAAGGACGGTAGTAATAATTACACCATTCCATTCACGTAGGTGACGATTTGATTGTTTATGAAGATATCTGTCCGTATATGTATAGGCTTTCGATAAACCATAAAAAAGAGGCGAAATATTTAGATATTAATATATCTAAAAATTGAAATTTTCCATTCGTTTCCTTCTCTATAGTAAATTGAGTGCTTGGATAAATACCATTTACAAAATCTAAAAATAGATTTTTGCTTTGTCTCCAAACTATATGTGTATAGGTGCATGTTGCGAAACTATTGTCTCCAATAAGCAGAAGCCTTGCATTTTTGTTACATCTTTTTGAAAAATGTGATCAATATGCCGAATAGTTTCTTTTACAGGAACTTTTGAGAATAGCGAAGCATGTCAGGATATTTTGAACACCCTGTATACGTATTGGGTAATTTTGTTTGTAATTTTTATTCACTTAGTTAGATTCCGTTTATTTTCTGTTTTTTGTTTAAGAGCTTACTGTAGGTAATGAGTATTTTGCTTGAATGGGTCACGCTGTATGTAAAGGAATTTTAGGAATGTGTAATGTGCATTAAGGAATTTCGTATTTTTTTTTGGTGTAGTTACGTAATTTCATTAAGAAACGTCAGTGTAGTTTTTGGAATTTTAAGTACAATCTTCAGTTTATTGCCCGAATCATATGTGGAGTGTTATTAAGATAAATTCGTTTAATTTTGTTACATAGTTTCATTACAAAGAAGTGTTGTTATCCCGTTGGTGCCGTACTGTCGCATTCGTGTAGAGGAACAATTGGAGAGTCGGAATGTTGGTTTTCATCCATATAAGTAATATGGGTGGGCGATTGGTTGTACCTTTGCAATAACATTTCTGTATCGGGTCGAAGGAAAATGCAAACGTGGCAGTTTCTTCGCCTTAAGTCGAGATATCATTGTATATTTAGGGGGGTCGAAATTTTAAAATTGGAATAGTTGATTGGTTTGCGTGATTGAATTTGTATGGAGGGGAAGGTTTTTTTTAATATGGCGAGAAAGTAATTTTGAATGGAAGAGGACTCTGTCCTAAGCTTTTGACGCGTGAAGTCGTGCGTGTAGGTGACGTCGTTCGAATTAGCGAAATTGGGGTTTCATCATTGTGCGAGCTCCTAGTGAAATTTAGTTCAGTAGCGTTGAAGACTTGTAAGAGTAGTCGAATCTAACCAAGTTTGGGATATTTTGGGAAGTAACATTCAACCGGGCTCGCTCATCAATTTAGTTTATTGGAGAATAACGGCATCTTCGAGTGCGTTTATGATAGAAGTTTGGTTCGTGTTCTTTTTTTTTTTTGTAGTGCGAACCCGAGGACTATTGAATTTCGTGATTAACGAGATATAATTAGAGAACCCCTTTCCTAAGAATTAAGTGAACGTAGTGAACGAACACCCAACCACACATACTGTTTAGGATTGTTCTGTTCGTAATTAAACCTATTAATGTAAGCTGTGTAAAACGATTTGCTGGGTGTTTTCTTTTGTTTGTCGAACCTTAACAACTTTGAGTTAAAAGAAATTATTAAAGTGATTTAAGCTAGTTAATGCTGCTTCAATAAGTTACGAGGCATTATTGTAAATTAATTTAAAAAGCAAGTTGAATACGTGGTGGAGACCTGAGGCAAGTCAGCTTCGTGTCGTCGTCAAGCAGTAACATCGTAGACCGTGGGCCGCACGAGTCGTACACGACGCTTTCGCCGAGCAAGGATCATCTCCTATTTGCCTGTGTGACCTAGGTAATGTAATTTATATTCTGTATGTTGATCTTGCGACTTTTGAGAAAAAAACTTGGTTGTGTTTTATATGGAATATTTTATGTAATGTGTGTTAACGAAGGAACCTCTTGGAAGCAATTATTTTTTTTTAATTTAGTGCATCATTTTGTTAACGTTCTCGGACAGTTTCCTTTGTCTATTTAGAAGCTATTTAAGGTGTTTTGATACCATCAATATTTTATGCAGGAGGTAAATAGAATCTTACCTTCATTTTTTTACTTGTTTGTTTTTTTTATGTAAGGTTTGCGTAAGAACGTAATTCAAGCTTAGAGAATTTCTTTGAATGCAATTTATCTTAATATAGTTTTGCTACTGCCAGAATTCAATGAGGTAAAAGTTAAGAAGATACAATTACCATTTTATCCAAATTGACATGTTTAAATTTTAATTGTTTTATTTTGAATCAATAGATGTTTATCTTAATTACTATTGTGGAGTAATTATTTTAATATTAAGCCTTGACAACGGGTGATGATATATTGCTCAAATATAAAAGCGTCGCCGAGTTCTAATGAGAGAGGTTTGAAGTTTTGTTTTTTTTTGTTTGTGATACAAGATTAAGTTAACGTAACGTAATTTACCAGTTTAGAAAAGCATCGTAAACGAATTGAAGTCAGTTTAGTATGTGTTATGTTGATTTGTTTAAGGGAGTAATTTAACGTAGAGGGGACTTAGAGATTTATATTGTGTATTGAATTTGAATATTGCTGCACGGTGGTAAGTTGATCAGATTAAGGTGCAGAAGTTGAAGCCTTTCAGGTGAAGCAGTATTGCGGAGACCTGGAGCTACGAGCGTTACGATTTGGTAAGTGTGGTAAGTTGGGTATTCGGACCACTACGTACCGTCGTTTAATTCGCATTTTAAAACACCCTGGTGTGTTCTTTTGGAATATCCTGGCGCCTACCGGAACCTATTGTGACATTTTCCCGATCTCGACTTTGGTAGATAGCGTAACCTACGGAGACGAGACTGCTTTTTCCCGATAGACCCTCACCCGCACGCCGAGCTAGCCGTGCTAAAACCAGGTTTATCTATTACCTTGTCCTAGTGAACATTTATACCGTAACAAGCAATATCGAATCTGACGATATTATCACCATCATTCTTTCGATTAAATGTGCAAAATTCATAATGTAATATCGGGTTTGTAAATCTTTGGTAAACCATATAGTTTTTGTGGAATAGCTTCAATATTATTTAATTTCTTTTTGTATTGTGAGGAATGAAAGATTCTAGTATCTTTTCGTGATTCACTGTGTTCCAGTATTTGTTAAAAATAATGTTATAAGACTCATATTGAAAAAATCAGTTGCATTAACTTTATCTGGTGGTAATATTAATATATTTTCATATGTAATAAAGATCATCATAGAGTAGAAGGCAAATTTGTTTTTGGATGTTTCGCTTTACATAATATTTTAACCATTTCATATTAATTTCGCTTGTAACGTCCAAAGATAAAGATTTACTTAATTCTCAACATTCTAATCGAAACTATATCTACTTTTTGTGCTATAGCAAGGTTTCACGTTTAGCAAGTGTTTCTATAATATCATCTGTTAAAAAATGATTATATAAGAGCAGATCAATTCAGATTAGCAAAAAATGATCAAAATATTTACAACCACTAAAGTAAAACATTTTTTTAGCAAACCCTTGAAAGTTACATTAGATTACATTACATTGTGGTGTTGGCCTTTGTTTAGAGATTCGTATAAAAATACAAAGCACGTGCTGAACAATAGATGTGACACTAACGTATATATCATGTAGACTGATAGTGTACTTGCATCAGAGAAGGTTTGAGTGTTGCATATGCATATTTAGCTGTTAATACAATTTGAGATATTTTGGAGAGAACAATTGTTATGTTCATATTTAAGGCTGACAAATCGACCCAAAAAAATAATACAATTTTATTTACAAAAAGATACTCTAGTTCCTAAGGACCAAACTTAGGTGATAGACTAGATTCACTGCTTAATGGATCGTAACAGTAAGAAATTCTTTTATTGATCAGATAAAATGTATGTTTCAACGTACAATGAGTATAGTTTTTCTCAATTTTTTTTTATAAAGAGCCTAAATGAATATAATATAATAGGAATAATTGTTAAAAAGTAATGTGATAATAAAAATAGATTAAATGTCACCGATTTAAAATATTTTTCATTGGATTTTATTTGTGTTGCATCTAATAATATTCCAAATAAGATTATTTAGAATATTATTAAGTGAAATAAAAAAAAATGGAATGCGTAATTTTAATAAAAGTTTGACATTCGCGATAATTAAATTTGACAAGCATTCAATAAAGGAAGCAAATAAAAGTAATGTAGGTAATTAAACGATAGTGTTACATTAAAAAGGCGTAATTATGAAATTTTAAAAAAGATCTTAATTGCATGCTTGAAAACGCGAAAAAAATCGACATTAGCAGTACTTTCTCGAAAAGCAAATCTTTCTTCTTTTGTTACCTACAGTCCATTAGCAAATTAATTTTTGTCTGTATAAAAAATTTATAACCCCGCCTAGAGCCCTTAAATGTATATGATTTACCAAAATACCCCGTTTAAAGCATATCAATTAAGTGTGCACAAAACCTAAATTTCCATAACAGACAATACGTATTCATCTACCTTACGTGACTTTTAAGCTTATCTGATTCTGTGTCAAATTAAAAACAAAAACATATATCTATTCATTATACTTTCTCAATCGTGTCTCATCAAATTGAAACTATGAAGCGATCTTCTTTGATATAACAAATAATAGCCTCTAGTATACGTAATAAAAATTTGAAATTAATATATACACAAGACCTTATTCTAAGGATTCATATAAGTTTATACCAGCCGTGTGGAGTGGCTGAGGTCAAAGCACGCATAGAAAATTACGATTCGTTTTTGTATATTAACTAGATGATTCATTTTTCCACACTACCACTTTTTAACTTTCCCACACACAGTAAAGAAAAAAATATGCTTGAGTAATTATTTCCATTTTAAAACTAGCAAGAAGAGTGAGGTTTATTATTAGTACTTCGAATATATTATATTATTACTATACAGGGTGCAACTGTTTGTATTTGGTGGATAGTGGCTCGAATATTGAAAATAAATAAAAGTTGTTCATAGTCAAGTTTTCTACCACGTAAAAATATTTTTGAGTATACAGGGTGTTTCGTTCAGTCCAGGCGCAACCAAAATTTTTTATTTTAAATGGAACACCCTGTATATTATTGCATACTCTGATTCTTCGTTTCATTTTAGATCAACTTTATGTATCACATATAAGGTCTAAAATGGACTGTTTTCGAGTAATTCGAATTTTTGTTGTAAGAATTGACGTCTGTTGCAGTCTTTAAAAAATCGAATATCTCAGGAACGGTGTAACTTAGGGAGGTGCGGTTTGAACTATCAGATTAAGCATGAATTGGTCAAACTTTTCCATCTGTGGGAAATGGTACTGAAGACAGGGGGTACCAAAATATTATTTTAACAATTTTTCCTGTATACGACGTGGTAGACGTTTAAACAGATGAAAAACACATAAAAGTAACTGCCAGTTTTCAATACATTATTAAAGTTTCAATTGGCATATCTCTTTGTGACCAAAATTTTTTTCAAAGTGAATTTATCTACAGAAGAAATGGTAGACATGATTTTTATCCTTTTTATTGAGAAGAAAGATTTCCAGATAGATAGATAGAAGGCACCCACAAGAAAAAATTTTCAGCGGACATTAGAAAGATTTGACAAATGAAGAAAATGAATATAGGGTGTTGGCTACAGTTATTGATGACCCACAAGTTAGTCAACGGACATTAAGTTCTTATTTGGGAATTTCTTCTAGATCAGTTGGTCGAATGTTAAAAAAAAAACATTTCTATCCATATAAAGTGCACCTATATCAGGAACTACTACCAACCGATTATGATGAATAAACTTCGAACGGAACTCCAATTTTACAATTTCGTTTTATGAACAGATGAATCTACGTTTCATAATAATGGGCTAGTTAATGGACATAATTATTATTATTCCTATGCAAATCCACACATTGTTAAAGAATGTCATAGACAAAATAAGTGGTCTATTAATGTTTGAGGTGGAATAATTGGTGCTCAGATTATTGGCCCACATTTCTTTAATGGCACTATGACTGGTCTAATTTTTCACAATTTCTTGAATAGCCCGTTAAATGAATTGTTAGAAGAAGTACCTTTAATACTAAGACAAAACATGTGGCTGCCACTGAATGGCACGCACCTGCACACTTCAATGTTATTGCGAGACAATTATTAGACGAACGATTCCATGGATAGGAAGAGGGGGATCGATTGCTTGCCCGCCAAAATCGCCAGATTTAAATCTTTTAGATTTTTGCTATGGGGTTATGTGAAAAATCTGGTGTACCAGGAACCACCAACTACTTCTGACAACATGAAACTGCGCATAACACAGGCTTTCAGACAGATTACGCCAGAAATGTTAGCGCGTGTACAAATTTTTTTTCGCGAGCGAATTCACTTAGGTTTACAAAAGGAAGGCGTCCACATCAAACAGATACTTTGAACCTTTCATTAGTATAATTTTGTATATTTATTTTAAAACCTTAATCCTAGTTTTGAAAAATTTTCAGGGAATAATTTTTTCCACTCGTTTTTTATTTGTTTAAACGCCCACCGCGTCGTACACAGCAAAAATTGTTCAAATAATATCAAAACTTAAAATAACAATAAAACGGTTCGAGTTAGGTATAGAGAATGTAATGGATGTTTGATAGACAATTTTCAAACGAATTAAAACGTATAAAAAATGTTAGGGTTCTATTTAAAAAAAAGGAGTTACGTATGTTTGAAAATTTTAAAATTCCGCACCCACTATTTGGTGCCCCCTGTCTTCGGTACCATTTTCCATAGATGGAAAAGTTTGGCCAATTCATGTTTAATCTGATAGTTCAAACCGCATCTCTCTAAGTTACCCATTTCCTGATTTAAAGACTGCAACAGACGTCAATTTTTACAAAAAAAAAAAACGAATTACTCGGAAACAGTCCATTTTAGACCTTGTAACATCCATTATTTCGGATGTTACATTATTTAAGCATTTGTTCACTGCTGTTCCTATTATCTTCTTATCTAACGTTTTTCTCATTCTGTTATTTTTCTAAAGTAAATCATTTAATATTCAAAATTGTTGACGGTCACTCTTACACACATTTTTAGAATTTGGAACCACTGGTTACAGTTGGTAACATTGAATGTTATGTACTGAGTTCTTAAAAAGAACATTTCTTATTCGTGTTTAAAATTGGTGCAAGTCATGCTTTAGTACCTAGAGGAATCAAATAATTTCTGGATTTATTTCATCCATCGACGACAGATGGATTTATATTTGTTCTTTAGTACAAGAAATGATTAATTGGTATTATTTATTTCTACGCATTTTGCCGATATAAAAGGTTATTAAAACCGTTCAGCCATCACCACAGCTATCTTGTAATTTAAAACTACGTCCTTTAAAGTAGGTAGTTTTTTAATAAAGTAAGAGTAACCATCAACAATTTTGAATAGTAAATGATTTACTTTAGAAAAATAACATAATGAGAACAACGCTAATAAGAAGATAATAGGAACAGCAGTGAACAAATGCTTAAATAATGTAACATCCGAAATAATGGATGTTACACAAATGCTTAAATAATTTAACATCCGAAATAATTGTTACAACCTTACACGTTATACATAAAGTTGATCTAAAATGAAACGAAAAATCAGAATATGCAATAATATACAGGGTGTTCCATTTAAAATAAAAAAGTTTGGTTGCGCCTGAGCTGAACGAAACACCCTGCATACTCAAAAATATTTTTACGTGATAGAAAACTTGACTATGAACAACTTTTATATAAACAATTTTTATTTATATATCCGAGCCATTATCCACCAAATACAGACAGTTGCCACACCCTGTACATTATAATAGTTTTTATAATTTTGTAATGTGATGCATTTTTACATTGTGGATTCATTATTTTCACAAAATTTTCAAATGGAAACTACTTATTTTTTTATTTCTTTAATTTTTTAAGTACCTAAATCTTATTGCAACTGTTTGGTCAAATAACTCATATTTCAAGCGTGGTGTAGTAATTATAACTTTTTAGTTTGAACAGTAATTAAAGAGAAAGTTCAGAAGCTTATGAGGTAAGAATGCCCTAAAAGTCAAAGTTTTGGAAATATTTAAATAACTCAGTAATTGTGCAAATTAAGATAAACGTTGGTGTGGTGTTTAATTTTGGCATGATTTTTTGGGTTTTTAGAGTAACGTTAACATTATTATAAAGAGCTGTGTTATCGTTACCCTTTCGCTGCTCCAGACGAGTATTCTCGTTTACCCGTCTACTGCTCCAGCCGGAAATAATCGCGCGCGAGAAAAGTCGCATTTCGAAATAAAATAGGATCTGACTGCTCCAGCCGGAAATAATCGCGCGAACGTATAATTTGCTATAGTGGTGGTCAGATGGCAACGCTGCACGTGCATGCAAGCGACAAATTGTCTACGACGCGCTGGCAACGACGCTGTAACCTGTTTTGATTGCTAATATACTGTGTTGTTATTGCATTTTGCGGCGTATTTATGTGAAATTAAAATATAATGTCGAAGAAATATTTAACCAATATCAAGTTAGAAGAAATTCTAACTAGAAGCGGTGATAGCGACCAAGAATATGAGCCGTTTTCTTCAGACGACGAGCTCTCTGAAGCTGAAAATCAACATGAAAGTGTGACAAAATTATGTTTTAAATACAAGCCACACAAGGCAGATTTGACTGGTCAACCAACGAGTTTTCTCCACATGTTCACAAATTTGACGAATCCAGTTCAGGCTGCAAAGTTCAAAGGTAATTCAGCTTTTGATTTTTTGAGTACTTCTTTACCCCAGATATAATAAAGTTGACTGAAGATGAGATCAATAATTATTACAACTTTTTATGTCGAAACGAAGTTCCAGAATTCGCGCATAAGGAGGTGGAAACCTGTTGAATTTAAGGAATTATATTGTTTTTTGGCTACTGCCCCTCTCATACAAAAAAAAAACAAAAAATAAACAGCTATTGGGCCACAGACACGTATACACCAATCTTTCAAAGGCTATGGAAAAAGAGAAAGATTTTTGCTCATATTGTAATTGTTGCATTTCACGGATAATGATAATATTCCGGTAGAAAAAGATTCACTAATCAAAATAAGAGTCACTGTTGATCATCTTAGGATACGTTTCAAGGAAAGATTTGTGCCATCCCTCTTATAGATGAAAGTTGGTAGCTTTTCCAGGGTCGGGTGTTTTTTCGACAGTACATTACTCCAGACGATACAAATTAGGTATAAAGTTTTTTTTTATTGTGTGACGGCGATACAAGTTACATTTTGGATTTTGTAATATATACAGAACTGAAACCGAAGATTTTACTAGGAAAAATATGCCGAAAATCACTACGAAGCTGTTTAGTGGCGAGTCTACCTATCGGTCGTGCGAAAAACTCCTTGCCTTGCAATTCAAAGACCAACGTGAGGTGAATATATTATCCTCTTATCATATGTTAAATGCAATATCCGTTAGGAAAAGATCGAAAGACTGGTCGTCAAATAATCAAGCCGACATGCATTGTAGACTACAACAACTACATGGGAGCTGTTGACCAATCAAACATGCTTCTTTCTTCGGTCGAGTGCGCCCGCAAAAGTAGAAAATGGTACCAAAAGTTTATTTTTATCTTTTGGATATGGCAGTTCAGAACAGTTACCAAATGTACAAGACATTCCTTTTACGTCCCATGAAAGAACTTATTGACTAATATCACACACCTCTTTCGCGTAGTGGTGGCGGGAGACAAATATTAGAAGATGGTGATTGCTTGCGTCTAACCGAGAGGTATATTCCGTCATATGTTCCATCAACAGAAAAGAAATAAAAACCAATAAAAAGATGTGTTGTTTGGGCGAAAAGTGATCATCCAGTATAACGTAAAACATTACGAAAGCTATCTTTTATCAGTAACAGTATTGGTATCTATTCGCAGCCTTCAAGATTTGTCACTTTTAACAAATATTGAAATACATATCTCTAAAACTATAATATATATATATATATATATATATATGTATATATATATTTGAAAGGTATTTTAGCTACATTCTAGCCAAAATATATATAGGGTGTTGTATTAAAAAATATATAGCTTTGATATGGCACGCTTTTTTGGACACACGGTATACTTCAAAATATTTTTATAATGTAGGTTGAGCTAACCTACATCTACCTAAGTACACTTAAAAAAAACAAGAGTCCTTTAGGTTCAACAGACCGACGATATACAGGGTGCGGCATTAGTGCGTCGGAGTACGATATATCCGTTATTAAAGGAGATATCAAAAAAAGTTATTTACAAAAATTATAGGCAACTTCAAACTTCACATTATAAAGGGTTTCATTAAGTTATACAGGGTATTTCAAAAGTTATGGTCAATTGTACACGAAAATCATTCTCATTGCAGCGTGCTGTATACCCTATACAGAACAACCTAACAATAATTTTTTCCATGCATAACTTTTTGACATTGGTACAGTGTTATGAGAAAGTCCTATTTCTTTATTATTGCACCAATTGAATATAGAGCGAGCCAAAACTCGAACACACGATTTTGTCAATTTTTTCAAATGAATCACCCTGTAGTTTATTTTAAAAAGTGAAAATACACTTTATGTTCTTTAATTTTTATTAAACACTCCCTATAGCTAAAATCGTTAATTTCTGAGATACTTTCGGGGATAATATAACTAGTGTTATGATTATCATCGGCGATAGCTCAAGTTAAAACCGATGAAAATTGAACGAGTGCGACGTTTAATTTTCTAAAGGTTTTAACGAGTGGTATCATGGATTATTAATCATAACACGTGTTATATTTGGTAAGAGAATATAATGAACGTTAATAGAAAATATATATTTTTAAAGTCTACAATTTTAAACGATTTGTACTTTGACAGTAAACTATTTTATTCATTAAAATCATGTGACAGTCAACATGCGGTGATGAAATTACAGCAATTTGATAGCCTATTCTGCGATTTTGTTTTTGTATTTTAACCAATGAAAGTAATGAAAAATGTACCATGTGACATGTGAATTATATTCTCAGTTTAATAACAGAAAGAGATTTTTTGAACAATTTCTATTATAACAAGTTAGCCGTGAACAAATGACAGATAGATCTTATTCAATAATAATTAGTAGCTTGTCATATAACACACTTCTTTGAGATTGTGTAGTGTTTATTAATTTGTAAACACTTAAATACTGTTTGAAATGAACTTTCCTGTTGAAGAATTAACAGACATGATATGGGTACTGGGAGAATGTATGAAAAATTGTTTATTAGCACAAAAAATTTACAAAGAGAGATATCCCGCACGAAGACAACCCGAGAAAATAACGTTGGAAAGGTTAGTAGACCGTTTTAATCGTACGGGTTCAGTAGTTTATGAAAAAAAGGGAAGGACAAAACATGTAATTAATAACGAGGAAAATCATTTTAACCTGATGCTTGAAGTTACGCATAATCCACATGTTAGTACACGTGAAATCTCGCGGCAGCATGATATTAGTGACAGGTCCGTACGAAGAATACTGCGTAAAAATAAGATCCATCCATACCATATCCAGTTGCATCAAGAGTTACTCGAAGATGACTATCCCAGAAGGGTTGCTTTTTGTGAATGGGCTTAACAACAAATCCACAATCAGGCGGATTTCTTTGATTTTGCCCTCTTTGGAGACGAAGCCACGTTTCATAAAGATGGAACTATGAATAGACATAATTTCTATTATTATTCGACAAGTAATCCCCATCTTATAGCAACTCATAACCAAATTAGGTGGTCTTTGAATGTTTGGGGTGGTCGTTCTCCTGACCTTAGTCCCTTAGACTACTTTCTTTGGGGACATTTAAAGAGTGTAGTGTATGAAACACCTTCTAGAGATGTAGAGGAGTTACAAAACAAAATTAGAATTGCTTGTGCAAACATACCACGAGAAACTTTAAGAGCGGCAACTAGTGTTACATTAATTAGGCGTTATCAAACGTGTGTAGAAAACGATGGACAAACATTTGAACATTTAATTTAATTTGTATGCTTTCAATTAATAAAATTCCAAAAATTATTTTTTGTTCTCAGAAACTACAAAAGATAGGTTGGTAGGAGTCTTAATAAAAGTCATCACAAATATGTCATAGAATCCAAAAATGAAATAAAAAATAGGGCATTGCATTTAAAAAATTGAAGTGAGAGCGCCACCTGGCGGTGATGGGCGTTGATTCAAATCTTTGTGCCAACAAATGTGCGCCCTTGGAAGATATTTACAATATATATATATATATATATATATATATATATAACACAGTGCGCTTCGAAGGGAATGTACTAGGATTAGAGAAATTGTAAAAGATAAAAAGATGGTTTAATAGGAGAAGTTTTCTCGTAGCTTGATCATAACTTATGGTTGTTGCTTGAATATTAAAATTTTGCAAAACTTTCACCTAAAAAATATTAGAAAAGTAATAAAAATCGCGATAGGAATATCCAATATTTTGAAGAAAATGCTACATATTCTACACGAAAATCTGTCAAAAAGCTTAACATCCCGAAGCTAACGTGCATGACGTTTTAAAAATATCCAATTATAGTCCATATAAACCTACTCTTGAACTACAAGATGGCGATTTTAACAGAAGATTGCACTATTGCAGTTGGTATCGGGGTAAATGTCACGAAAATCCAAATTTCTCGATTAGCATTTTATGGGCGGATGAGACGTATTTTACAAATTGTGGTGTGTTTAATATACAAAACCACCATTACTACTATCAAAGTCAGAAGTTCAGTCACTTCCGTTTGAAGCCTTATTTTACAAATTTGCCTAAAATGTTTGCTATTTAACAAATGATATATCGTTGTTAAAATATATAAATTGTAAGGGTTTAATTGTCGTATTTAAAACCGTTGAATTCTATTCACAAAAAAGGTACTATAAATCGTATCCTGCGTGTCTGTGCGTGTATATGCGTGTCTCTGCGCGCGTGAGTGCGCGCGTGTACGCTTCTGTGCGTGTCTGTGCGTCTCTGTGCGTGTCTGTGTGCGTGTCTGTGGGTGTCTGTGTGCGACTCTGTGTGCGTCTCGGTGCGCGTGTTTGTGTACGTGTCTGTGTACGTGTGCGTGCGTGCGTGTGCGTGTCAGTGCGTGTCTGTGCGCGTCTGTGCGCGTCTATGTGCGTCTGTGCGCCTCTGTGCGCGTCTGTGCATCTCTGTGTGTCTGTGTACGTTTATGTGCGTCTCTGTGTGCGTGTCTGTGTGCGTGCGTGTGCGTCTTTGTGTATGTCCGTGCGTGTCTGTGCATGTCTGTGCGTGTATGTGCGTGTGCGCGTGTGTGCGGGTGTGTGCTTGTCTGTGCGTGTCTGTGAGTGGCCGCGGGTGTCCGTACGTGTCCGTGCGTGTCCGTGCGTATCCGTGCGTGTCCGTGTGTGTCCGTGCGTGTCCGTGCGTGTCTGTGCGTGTCTGTGCGGGTATATTCGTGTCTGCGTGTCGGTGCGTGTCTGCGTGTCCGCGCGTCTGCGCGTGTGTGTGCGTGTCTGCGTATCTGTGCGTGTCTGTGCGTGTCTGTACGTGTCTGTGCGTGTCTGCGCGTGTCCGTGCGAGTCCGTGCGTGTCCGTGCGTATCTGTGCGTGTCCGTGTGTGTCCGTGCGTGTCCGTGCGTGTCTGTGCGTGTCTGTGCGTGTATATTCGTATCTGTGCGTGTCTGTGCGTGTCTGTACGTGTCTGTGCGTGTCTGTGCGTGTCTGCGCGTGTCCGTGCGAGCCCGTGTGTCCGTGCGTGTCCGTGCGTGTCTGTACGTGTCCGTGCGTGTCCGTGCGTGTCTGTGCGTGTCTGTGCGTGTATATTCGTGCCTGTGCATGTCGGTGCGTGTCTGTGCGTGTCTGCGTGTCCGCGCGTCTGCGTGTGTGTGTGTGTGTCTGTGCGTGTCTGTACGTGTCTGTGCGTGTCTGTGCGTGTATGCGCGTGTCCGTGCGTGTCCGTGGGTGCCTGTGCGTGCCTGGACATGTTTGTGCGTGTATGCGTGTGTATATGCGTGTTTGTGCGTGTATGTGCGTTTCTGTGCGTGCCTGAGCGTGACTGCGCGTGTCTCTGCTTGTCTGTGGGTGTCGGTGCCTGTCTGTGCGTGTCTGTGCGTGTGCGTGTGTGTGCATGCCTGTGCGTTTCTGTGCGTGTATGTTGCGTGTCTGTATGTGTCCGTGGGTGTCCGGTCGTGCCCGTGCGTTTCTGTGGCCGTCCTTGCGTGTCCGTGTGTGTACGTGCGTGTCCCTGCTTATCCGTGCGTCTCGGTGCGTGCCCGTGCGCGTGCGTGCGCGTCAGTGCGTGTCCGTGCGTGTCTGTACGTATCTGTGCGTGTCTGTGCGTGTATGTGCGTGTATGTGCGTATGTTCGTATCTGTGCGCGTCTGTGCATGACTGTGTGCGTCCCTGTGTGCGTGTTTGTGTGCGTGTCTGTGTGCGTGTGCGTGCGTGTGCATGTGTGAACGTGTCTGTGTGCGTATGTGTGCGTGTGTGTGCGTCTGTGTGCGTGTGTGTGCTTGTGTGTGCGTGTCTGTACGTATCTGTGCGTACATGTGCGTTTGTGTGTGTGTCTGTGCGTGCCTGTGCGTGCCTGTGCGTGTCTGTGCGTGTATGTGCGTGTCTGTGCGTGTCGGTGCGTGTCTGTGCCTGTCTGTGCGTGTCTGCGCGTGTCTGTGCGTGTATGTGCCTGTCTGTACGTGTCTGTGCGTGTCTGTGCGTGTCTGTGCATGTCTGTACGTGTATGTGTGTACGTGCGTGTCTGAACGTGTCTGTGCGTGTCTGTGCGTAGGTGCGTGTTTGTGCGTGTCTGTGCGTGTCTGTGCGTGAATGTGCGTGCCTGTGCGTGCCTTTGCGTGCCTGTGCGAGCCTGGGCGTGCCTGTGCGTGCCTGTGGGTGCCTGTGCGTACCTGTGCGTGCCTGTGCGTGTCTGTGCGTGTCTGTGTGTGTCTGTGCGCTCGTGGGCGCGCGTGTGCGCGCGTGTGAGCACGTGTGCGCACGTGTCTTTGCGTGTATGTGCGTGTCTGTGTGCGTGTCTGTGTGCGCGTCTGTGTGCGTGTCTGTGCGTGTATGTGCGTGTCTGTGCGTGCCTGTGCGTGCCTGTGCGTGTCTGTGCGTGTCTGTGTGTCTCTGTGCGTTCGTGGGCGCGCCTGTGCGCGCTTGTGCGCGTCTGTGCGCGCATGTGCGTGTCTTTGTGTGTCTGCGTGTCTGGGCGTGTCCGTTCGTGTTCGTGCGTGTCGGTGCGTGCCCGTGAGTATCTGTGCGTGTCTGTGGCTATCCTTGAGTTTCCGTGCATGTCCGTGTGTGTACGTGCGTGTCCGTGCGTGTCCGTGCGTGTCCGTGCGTGTCCGTGCGTGTCCGTGCGTGTCTGTGCGTATATGTGCGTCTGTGCGTGTCTGTACGTATCTGTGCGCGTCCGTCCGTGCGTATCCGTGCGTGTCTTTGCGTGTCTGTGCGTACCTATGCGTGTATGTGTGTGTCTGTGCGTGTCTGTGCATGTCTGAGCGTCTGAGAGCGTCTCTGTGCGTGTATGTGCGTGTCTGTGTGTGTCTGCGCGTATGCGTGCGTGTCCGTCCGTGTCCATGCGTGTCCGTGTTTGTCCGTGCGTGTCTGTGAGTGTCTGTGCGTGTCGGTGCGTGTCTGTGCGTGTCGGTGCGTGTCTGCGTGTCTTTGTGTTTCTGCGTGTCTGTGCGTGTCCGTTCGTGTTCGTGCGTGTCCGTGCGTATCTGTGCGTGCCAGTGGCTGTCCTTGCATATCCGTGGGTGTACGTGCGTGTCCGTGCGTATCCATGCGTGCCCGTGCGCGTCAGTGCGTGTCCGTGCATGTCCGTGCGTGTCTGTATGTATCTGTGCGTGTCTGTACGTATCTGTGCGCGTCCATACGTGCGTGTCCGTGCGTGTTCTGTGAGTGTCGGTGCGTGTCTGTGCGTGTCTTTGCCTGTCTGCGTGTCTGTGCGTGTCTGTGCGTGTCCGTGCGTGTCCGTGCATGCCCGTGCGGTCTGTGCGTGTCTGTGGCTGTCCTTTCGTGTCCGTGCGTGTCCGTGCGTATCCGTGCGTGTCCTTGCGTGTCCGTGCGCGTCAGTGCGTGTCCGTGCGTGTCTGTACGTATCTTCGCGTGTCTGTGCGTGTATGTGGGTGTATGTGCGTCTGTTCGTATCTGTGCGTGTTTGTGTGCGTGTCTGTGTGCATGTGCATGTGTGTTCGTGGATGTGTGCGTGTGTGTGCGTCTGTGTGGGTGTGTGTGCGTGTGTGTGCGTGTCTGTGCGTGTCCGTACGTATCTGTGCGTGCTGTGCGTGTATGTGCGAGTATGTACGGCTCTGTGCGTGTCTGTGCGTCTCTGCTGTCTGTGCGTGTCGGTGCGTGTCTGAG
This sequence comes from Vesta saturnalis, assembly GCA_036346205.1. NCBI lineage: Eukaryota > Metazoa > Arthropoda > Insecta > Coleoptera > Lampyridae > Vesta > Vesta saturnalis. The sequence goes on from JARFJB010001764.1 coordinate 154,802, forward strand.
CGTGTCTGTGCGTGTCTGTACGTGTTGGTGCGTGTCTGTGCGTCTCTGCGTGTCTCCGCGTGTCTGCTCGTGTCTGCGCGCGGTCTGTTCGTGTCCGTGCGTATCTGTGCATGTCTGTGCGTGTATGTGTGTGTATGTGCGTATCTGAACGTGCCTGTGCGTGCCTGTGCGTGCCTGAGCGTATCTGTGTGTGCCTGAGCGTATCTGTGTGTGTCTGTGCGCTCGTGAGCGCGCATGTGCGCGTCTGTGCGTGTCTGTGGGTCTCTATGCGTCTCTGTGCTGTCTTTGCGTGTATGTGCGTGTTGTGTGCGTATCTCTGTGCGCGTCTGTATGCGTGCGTGTGCGTGCCTGTGCGTGTCTGTTCGTGTCCGTGCGTGTCTGTGCGTGTCTGTGAATGTCTGTGCGTGTATGCGTGTGTATGTGCGTGTCTGTGCGCGTATGCGTGTTTGTGCGTGTCTGTGCATGCCCGTGCGTGCCTGTGCGTGCCTGTGCGTGTCTGTGCGCTCGTGGGCGCGCGTGTGCGCACGGGTGCGCGCATGTGCGCACGCGTGTGCGCACGGGTGCGCGTCAGTGCGCGTCTGTGCGTGTCTGCGTCTCTGTGCGTGTCTGTGTGCGTACGTGTGCATGTCTGTGCGTGCTTGCGCGTGTGTGCGTATCTGTACGTGTATGTGCGTCTGTGCGTGTCTATGCGTGTATGTACGTATCTGTGCGCGTCCGTACGCGTCTGTACGCGTCGGTGCGTGTATTTGCGTGTCTGTGCGTGTCTGCGCGTGTCTGCGCGCGTCCGTGCGCGTCCGTGCGTGTCTGTGCGTGCGTGTGCGTGTCTGTGTGTGTCTGTGCGTGTGTGCGCGTGTCTGTGCGTGTATGTGCGTCTGTGCGTGTCTGTGGGCGTCTGTACGCGTCTGTGCGTGTCTTTGCGTTTCTGTGCGTGTCTGTGCGTGTATGTGCGTCTCTGTGCGTGTCTGAGCGTGTCTGTACGTGCCTGTGCGTGTAGGTGCGTGTATGTGCGTGTATGTGCGTGTCTGCGCGTGTCTTCGTATGTCTTCGGGTGTCTGCGCGTGTCTGCGCGTGTCGGTGCGTGTCTGTACGTGTCTGCGCGTGTATGTGCGTGTCTGTGCATGTCTGTGCGTGTATGTGTGAGTATGTGCGTGTCTGAACGTGTCTGTGGCTGTCTGTGTGTGTCTGCGTGTGTCCGTGTTTGTGCGTGTCTGTACGTGTCTTTGCGTGTCTTTGCGTGTCTGTGCATGTCTGAGCGTCTCTGTGCGTGTTTTTGCGTGTATGTGCGTGTCTGTGTGTGTGTGTGTCTGCGCGTGTGCGTGCGTGTCCGTCCGTGTCCATGCGTGTCCGTGTTTGTCCGTGCGTGTCTGTGAGTGTCTGTGCGTGTCGGTGCGTGTCTGTGCGTGTCGGTGCGTGTCTGCGTGTCTTTGTGTATCTGCGTGCCTGTGCGTGTCCGTTCGTGTTCGTGCGTGTCCGTGCGTATCTGTGCGTGCCAGTGGCTCTCCTTGCATATCCGTGTGTGTCCGTACGTGTCCGTGCGTGTCCGTGCGTGTCTGTATGTATCTGTGCGTGTCTGTACGTATCTGTGCGCGTCCGTACGTGCGCGTCCGTGCGTGTCTGCGTGTGTCTTTGCGTGACTGCATGTCTGTGCGTGTATGTGTGTGTCTGTGCGTGTCTGTGCGTGTCTGTACGTGTCCGCGCGTGTCCGTGCGTGTCCGTGCGTGGCCTTGCGGGGTCCGTGCGTGACCGTGCTTGTCAGTGCGTGTCTGTGAGTGTCGGTGCGTGTCTGTGCGTGTCTTTGCCTGTCTGCGTGTCTGTGCGTGTCTGTGCGTGTCCGTTCGTCTCCATGCGTGTCCGTGCATGCCCGTGCGTGCCTGTGGCTGTCCTTTCGTGTTCGTGAGTGTCAGTGTGTACGTACGTGTCCGTGTGTATCCGTGCGTATCCGTGCGTGTCCGTGCGCGTCCGTGCGCGCCAGTGCGTGTCCGTGCGTGTCTGTACGTATCTGCGCGTGTCTGTGCGTGTATGTGCGTCAGATCGTGTCTGTGCGTGTCTGTGCATGACTGTGTGTGTGTGCATGTGTGCTAGAATGTGGGTGTGCGTCTGTGTGCGTGTGTGTGTGCGTGTGTGTGTGCGTGTGTGTGTGCTTGTGTGTGCGTATCTGTTCGTGTCCGTACGTATCTGTGCGTGTCTGTGCGTGTATCTGCTGTCTGTGCGTGTCGGTGCGTGTCTGTGCGTGTCTGTGCATGTCTGTGCGTGTATGTGTGTGTATGTGCGTGTCTGAACGTGTCTGTGCGTGCCTGAGCGTATCTGTGTGTGCCTGAGCGTCGGTGGTTGTGCGTCGTGGCGGCGTGCGCGCACGTGTGCGCGCATGTGCGCCTCTGTGCGCGTCTGTGCGTGTCTATGGGTCTCTATGCGTCTCTGTGCCGTCTTTGCGCGTGTCTGTGTGCGTGTCTGTGTGCGCGTCTGTATGCGTGCGTGTGCGTGCCTGTGTGTGTCTGTTGGTGTCCGTGCGTGTCTGTGCGTGTCTGTGAATGTCTGTGCGTGTATGCTGTGTGTATGTGCGTGCTGTGCGTGTCTGTGCGCGTATGCGTGTTTGTGCGTGTCTGTGCGTGCCCGTGCGTGCCTGTGCGCCTGTGCGTGTCTGTGCGTGTCTGTCTGTGTCTGTGCGATCGTGGGCGCGCGTGTGCGCGCCAGTGCGCGTCTGTGCGTGTCTGCGTCTCTGTGCGTGTCTGTGCGTGTTTGCGCGTGTGTGCGTATCTGTACGTGTATGCGTCTGTGCGTCTGTGCGTGTCTGCGCGTGTCTGCACGCGTCCGTGCGTGTCCGTGCGAGTCTGTGCGTGTATGTGTATCTGTGAGTGTCTGTGCGTGTCTGTACGTGTCTGTGGGTGCCGGTGCGTGTATTTGCGTGTCTGTGCGTGTCTGCGCCTGTCTGCGCGTGTCTGCGCGTTTGTACGTGTCTGTACGTGTCTGTGCGTGTCTGTACGTGTGTGAGCGTGCCTGCGCGTGTCCGTGCGTGTCCCGTGCGTGTCCGTGCGTGTCCGTGCATGTCTGTGCGTGTATGTTCGTGTCTGTGCGTGTCTGTGCGTGTCTGTGCATGTCTGTGCGTATCCGGTCGTGTCCGTTCGTGTCCGTACGTGCCCGTGCGTGTCTGTTTGGGTATGTGACTGTACTTGCGTATCCGTGCGTGTCCGTGTGTGAACGTGCGTGTCCGTGCGCGTCGTGCGCGTCAGTACGTTTCCGTACGTGTCTGTGCGTGTCTGTACGTATCTGTGCGTGTCTTTACGTGTCTATGCGTGTATGTGCGTCTGTACGTGTCTGTGCGTGTCTGTACGCGCGTGTACGCGTCTGTGCGCGCCTGTGCGTGTCTGTGCATCTGTGCGTCTCTGTGTGTGTCTTTGCGTGTATGTGCGTGTCTGTGTGCGTGTCTGTGCGCGTCAGTGTGCATGCGTGTGCGTGTCTGTGTGTGTCTGTGCGTGTGTGCGCGTGTCTGTGCGTGTATGTGCGTCTGTGCGTGTCTGTGGGCGTCTGTACGCGTCTGTGCGTGTCTTTGCGTGTCTGTGCGTGTATGTGTGTATCTGTGAGTGTCTGTGCGTGTCTGTGCGTCTCTGTGCGTGTCTGAGCGTGTCGGTGCGTGTATGTGCGTGTCTGTGCGTGTCTGTGGGTGTCTGCGCGTGTATGTGCGTGTCCGTGCGTATCCGTGCGTGTCTGTGCGTGTATGTGTGTGTCCGTGTTTGTGCGTGTCTGTACGTGTCTATGCGTGTCTGTGCGTGTCTATGCGTGTATGTGTGTATCTGTGAGTGTCTGTGCGTGTGTGTGCGTGTCTCTACGTGTCTGTGGGTGCCGGTGCGTGTATTTGCGTGTCTGTGCGTGTCTGCGCCTGTCTGCCCGTGTCTGCGCGTTTGTACGTGTCTGTACGTGTCTGTGCGTGTCTGTGCGTGTCTGTACGTGTGTGTGCGTGCCTGCGCGTGTCTGTGCGTGTCTGTGCGTATCCGTGCGTGTCCGTGCATGTCTGTGCGTGTATGTTCGTGTATGTGCGTGTCTGTGCGTGTCTGTGCGTATCTGTGCATGTCTGTGCGTATCCGTTCGTTTCCGTTCGTGTCCGTACGTGCCCGTGCGTGTCTGTTTGGGTCTGTGACTGTACTTGCGTATCCGTGCGTGTCCGTGTGTGAACGTGCGTGTCCGTGCGTGTACGTGCGTGTCCGTGCGTGTCCGTGCGTTTCCGTGCGCGTCCGTGCGCGACAGTACGTGTCCGTACGTGTCTGTGAGTGTCTGTACGTATCTGTGCGTGTCTGTACGTGTCTATGCGTGTATGTGCGTGTATGTGCGTCTGTTCGTGTCTGTGCGTCTCTGTACGCGCGTGTACGCGTCTGTGCGCGCATGTGCGCGCCTGTGCGTGTCTGTGCATCTGTGCGTCTCTGTGTGTGTCTTTGCGTGTATGTGCGTGTCTGTGTGCGTGTCTGTGTGCGGGTCAGTGTGCGTGCGGGTGCGTGTCTGTGTGTGTCTGTGCGTGTGTGCGCGTGTCTGTGCGTGTATGTGCGTCTGTGCGTGTCTGTGGGCGTCTGTACGCGTCTGTGCGAGTCTTTGCGTGTCTGTGCGTGTATGTGTGTATCTGTGAGTGTCTGTGCGTGTCTGTGCGTCTCTGTGCGTGTCTGAGCGTATCGGTGCGTGTATGTGCGTGTCTGTGCGTGTCTGTGCGTGTCTGTGCGTGTCTGCGCGTGTATGTGCGTGTCCGTGCGTAATCGTGAGTGTCTGTGCGTGTCTGTGCATGTCTGTGCGTGTATGTGTGTGTGTCCGTGTTTATGCGTGTCTGTACGTGTCTATGCGTGTCTGTGCGTGCCTGTGCGTTTCTGTGCGTGTCTATGCGTGCCTGTGCGCGGCTGTGCGTATCTGTGCGTGTCTGTGTGGGTCAGTGCACACGTGCGCACACGTGCGCGCGCCCACGTGCGTGCGCGCGTCTTTGCGTATCTGTGGGTCTCTGTGGGTCTCTATGCGTCTCTGTGCTTTCTTTGCGTGTATGTGCGTGTCTGTGTGCGTGTCGGAGTGCGCGTCTGTGTGCGTGCGTGTGCGTGCCTGTGCGTGTCTGTGCGTGTCTGTTCATGTCCGTGCGTGTCTGTGAATGTCTGTGCGTGTATGCGTGTGTATGTGCGTGTCTGAACGTGTCTGTGCGTGTATGCGTATTTGTGCGTGTCTGTGCATGCCCGTACGTGCCTGTGCGTGTCTGCGCGTGTACGTGCGTGTCCATGCGTGTCTGTGCGTATATGTGTGTATCTGTGAGTGTCTGTGCGTGTCTGTACGTGTCTGTGGGTGCCGATGCGTGTATTTGCGTGTCTGTACGTGTATGCGCCTGTCTGCGCGTGTCTGCGCGTGTTTGTGCGTGTCTGTACGTGTCTGTGCGTGCCTGTACGTGTGTGTGCGTGTCTGCGCGTGTCTGTGCGTGTCTGCGCGTGTCTGTGCGTGTTCGTGCGTATCCGTGCGTGTCCGTGCGCGTCCGTGCGCGTCAGTGCGTGTGCGTACGTGTCCGTGCGTGTCTGTACGTATCTGTGCGCGCATGTGCGTATCTGTGCATCTCTGTGCGTCTCTGTGTGTGTCTTTGCGTGTATGTGCGTGTCTGTGTGCGTGTCTGTGTGCGCGTCAGTGTGCGTGCGTGTGCGTGTCTGCGTGTGTCTGTGCGTGTGTGCGCGTCTGTGCGTGTATGTGCGTCTGTGCGTGTCTGTGGGCGTCTGTACGCGTCTGTTCGTGTGTTTGCGTGTCTGTTCGTGTCTGTGCGTGTATGTGTGTATCTGTGAGTGTCTGTGCGTCTCTGTGCGTGTCTGCGCGTGTATGTGCGTGTCCGTGCGTATCCGTGCGTGCCTGTGCGTGTCTGTGCATGTCTGTGCGTGTATGTGTGAGTATGTGCGTGGCTGTGGCTGTCTGTGTGTCTGCGTGTGTCCGTGTTTGTGCGTGTCTGTACGTGTCTATGCGTGTCTGTGCGTGCCTGTGCGTTTCTGTGCGTGTCGGCGCGTGTATATGCGTGCCTGTGCGTGGCTGTGCGTGCCTGTGCGTATCTGTGTGTGTCTGTGCGTGTCTGTGCGCGTCTGTGCGTGTCGGTGGGCCTCTATGCGTCTCTGTGCTGTCTTTGCGTGTCTGTGTGCGTGTGTATGTGCGCATCTGTGTGCGTGCGTGTATGCGTGTGTATGTGCGTGTCTGAACGTGTCTGTGCGTGTATGCGTGTTTGTGCGTGCCCTTGCGTGCCTGTGCGTATCTGTGCGTGTCTGTGTGTGTCTGTGCGCTCGTGGGCGCGCGTGTGAGCGCATGTGCGCGTCTGTGCGTGTCTGTTCGTGTCCCTGCGTGTCTGTGAATGTCTGTGCGTGTATGCGTGTGTATGTGCGTGTCTGAACGTGTCTGTGCGTGTATGTGTGTTTGTGCGTGTCTGTGCGTGCCCGTGCGTGCCTGTGCGTGTCTGTGGGTGTCTGTGTGTGTCTGTGCGCTCGTGGGCGCGCGTGTGCGCACGTGTGCGCGCATGTGCGCGTCTATGCGCGTCTGTGCGTGTCTACGTCTCTGTGCGTGTCTGTGTGCGTACGTGTGCATCTCTGTGAGTGTCTGTGCGTGTTTGCGTGTGTGTGTATCTGTACGTGTATGTGCATGTACGTGCGCCTGTGCGTGTCTGTACGTATCTGTGCGCGTCCGTGCACATCTGTACGCGTCGGTGCGTGTATTTTCGTGTCTGTGCGTGTCTGCGCGTGTCTGCGCGCATCCGTGCGTGTATGTGTGTATCTGTGAGTGTCTGTGCGTGTCTATACGTGTCTGTGGGTGCCGATGCGTGTATTTGCGTATCTGTACGTGTGTGCGCCTTTCTGCGCGTGTTTGTGCGTGTCTGTACGTGTCTGTGCGTGCCTGTACGTGTGTGCGTGTCTGCGCGTGTCTGTGCGTGTCCGTGCGTATCCGTGCGTGTCCGTGCATGTCTGTGCGTGTATGTTCGTGTATGTGCGTGTCTGTGCATGTCTGTGCGTGTCCGTTCGTGTCCGTTCGTGTCCGTACGTGCTCGTGCGTGTCTTGTGTGTGTGTGTCTGTGACTGTACGTGTGCGTGTCTTTGCGTGTCTGTGCGTCTCTGTGCGTGTCTGTGCGTGTCTGTGCGTGTCGGTGCGTGTATGTGCGTGTCTGTGCGTGTCTGCGCATGTCTTCGCGTATCTGCGCGTCTGCGCGTGTCTGTGCGTGTCTGTACGTGTCTGTGCGTGTCTGCGCGTGTATGTGCGTGTCCGTGCGTATCCGTGCGTGTCTGTGCATGTCTGTGCGTGTATTTGTGTGTATGTGCGTGTCTGAACGTGTCTGTGGCTGTCTGTGCGTGTCTGCGTGTGTCCGTGTTTGTGCGTGTCTGTACGTGTCTATGCGTGTCTGTGCGTGCCTGTGCGTGTCGGTGCGTGTCTATGCGTGTCTGTGCGTGTCTGCGTATCTGTACGTGTCTGTGCGTGTCTGTACGTGTCTGTGCGTGTCTGTACGTGTCTGTGAATTCCTTTGCGTGTATATGTGTATGTGCGTGTCAGTGCGTGTCTGTGCGTGCCTGAGCGTGTCTGAGTGTGTCTGAGTGTATGTGGGTGTCTGTGCGTGTCTGTGCGTGTATGTGCGGGTCTGTGTGGGTATGTTCGTGTCTGTGCGTGTTTGTGCGTGCCTGTGCGTTTCTGTGCGTGTCGGTGCGTGTCAATGCGTGTCTGCGCGTGTCTGTACGTGTCTGTGAATTCCTGTGCGTGTATATGTGTATTTGCGAAATTCGAACTGAATTTGGTCATTATTTCCATAATTTAAATACTGTAGATATTTAATAATTACTTAATAAATAATTGTAACAAAAATAAGTGTTTTAAATATATGAATGAACTTACCCTGTCTTCCGTGTTTATAGTTTCCTCAACGTCACAAATTGATCCCAAATGCACCTTCAGCACCTGCCCCAGAACGAATAGAAACTTTTTTTTTCTTTAATAGAGGTCGAAACGTGGCCATGAGGGATTTCTTCTTCGATTTCAAGTCTTCTATTGGAGTATTATCCAAGTTATTGCTGATGCGATTCCACGCATCGTGTACTTTATGTTTCAACTTATGATTTTTATCCGATGGATCCCATATCGCTCGCTCACTTGCGTAAAGTTCCAGGAACTTCATTATTTTCTCATTACTCCATTCCGGCGACGACGTAGACTGTGACATTATAAATACCCACAGAGTAACTGTGTTACATCAAAATAGTAAATAAAACCACAACAGGCTGTCACAAAAGACCCGTGCTCGATGACCGGCAGCAAGCGTGAGAGACAGGTGAATGTAAACACTCACTCGCGCTTGCTCTGCCAGTACTTTGACTTCCGTCAACTGAGGGAGCGCAGGATAATGTCAACAGCATGAGCAGCGGCAGCGCAAGGGACATATTTATATTCCCACGCTACCCACTTCCTGCTCACTTCCCTGTACAATTGGGCTGAGTGTAAACGTGGTATTTCTTTGAAACATTTTGTCACTTTAACAGTAAACTATTTGATTTATTAAAATCATGTGACAGTCAATATTCGGTGATAAAATTAGCACCAATTTGATAGCCTATTCTGCTGTTTTTGTATTTTAACAAATGAAAGTAATCAAAAATGTACCGTGAATTATATTCTCAGTTTAATAACCGAAAGAGATTTTTTTAACAATTTCTATTATAACAAATTAACCGTGAACAAATGACAGATATTATTCAGTAATAATTAGTAGCTTGTCGTTTAACAAACTTCTTTGAGATTGTGTAGTGTTTATTAATTTGTAAACACTTAAATACTGTTTGAAATGAACTTTCCTGTTGAGGAATTAACAGACATGACATGGGTACTGGGAGAATGTATGAAAAATTGTTTATTAGCACAATGAATTTACAAAGAGAGATATCCCGCACGAAGACAACCCGAGAACATAACGTTGGAAAGGTTAGTAGATCGTTTTAATCGTACGGGTTCAGTAGTTTATGAAAAAAAGGAAAAACCTGTACTTAACGACGAAAATGAATTTAACGTGATGCTTGAAGTCACGCATAATCCACATGTTAGTACACGTGAAATCTCGCGTCTGCATGATATTAGTGATACGTCCGTCCGAAGAATACTACGTAAAAATACGATGCATCCATACCATCTCCAGTTGCATCAAGAGTTACTCGAAGATGACTATACCAGAAGGGTTGCTTTTTGTGAATGGGCTCAACAACAAATCCACAATCAGGCGGATTTCTTTGAAGAATGTGGTTGGTACACGATGGAGCTCCGGTACATCACACTAGATTAATTCATAATCATCTTAATACCCATTTTCCTGGAAGATGAGTGGGAAGAGGAGGACCCATTGTATGGCCAGCTCGTTCACCAGAGTTAAGTAAAATTGACATCTTCAAATGGGGTTATGTGAAAGTGTGTATCAAATACCTCCAACCACACAAAATGATATGAAGAATAGAATACGAGAAGCATTCCAGAGTATTAATGTAGAAATGTTGAAAAATGTCAATCGAGAATTTGAAGATCGACTGCAATGCTGTATTGATGTTTTCGGTGGACATTTTGAACATTTATTATGAAATTAATTAATTTTATGATTTTTGTCTTGATAATCGATGTTTTTTGAATTTTTTATAATAATTTGTCACACTTATTTGATCACGGCTAACTTATAATAGAAATTTAAAAAAAAATCTCTTTCTGTTATTAAATTGAAAATATCTCAGAAATTAACGATTTTAGCTATAGGGAGTGATTAATAAAAATGAAAGAACATAAAGTGTACTTTCACTTTTTAAAATAAAATACAGGGTGATTCGTTTGAACAATTGACAAAATCATGTGTTCGAGTTTTGGCTCGCTCTATATTCAATTGGTGCAATAATAAAGAAATAGCACTTTCTCGTAACACTGTACCAATGTCAAAAAGTTATGCCTGGAAAAAATTATTGTTAGGTTGTTCTGTCTAGGGTATACAGGACGTTGAAATGAGAATGTGTACAATTGACCATAACTTTTGAAATACCCTGTATAACGTAATGAAACCCTATACTGGAAGTATGGGGGAGATGAGCTTAATCTAAATTCGAAATAATATATAGGGTGTCCCATTTAAAAAAAAAGTATGTTTGGTTCGCCCTGGTAATATGTAACACCCTGTAAATACGAAAATAATTTCATAATGTGAACTTTGAAGTTGTCTATAATTTTTGTAAAAAAAACTTTTTTTGATATATTAATAACGGATATATCGTACTTCGACGCACTAATGCCGCACCCTGTATGTATTACATTTAGCAAACAACTTACGGTTTCCTTTTCTACATGATTTCTAATTCTGTTTTGTAATTCCGAGACATTATATCTATTAAAATCTTGCACATGATTGCAAACGGATGTTAAACGTTTAATACAAAAACAAAAAGATGTCAAGCAGTATAAAAATTAACTTAAAACTAAATTACATAATGTAAGTGACCCAAACTCAGACACTGTCCTAAATTCAGACACGTTCTGTTTATTAAGAGAAAATAAGAAAATTACAATACCCAGATATGTGTTGAGTCATCTGTCGATACAATTTAATATCAAACACTTTCAGTCATGATTCGTTTCCTGTTTTACCGACACCATGACGATCAGTGCGTAACGTTAAATTTGGATAGTGACAGAAAGTTGTGTGTCGTGTTTATCTACAAATTATTTCTACTAAGGTAAGCAAATTCTAATGACTATATGCTTTGCTACAATACACAACTAATTGAGAAAACTGAAACAAACTGATTGAAGTTGATTATAGTCTTTAAATTTTGCATTTCGCTCGGTTTTCTGTCATAGTATTACAGAATTTTAAAATTTTAATGGTATCGGAATTAGGTACAAACAAAAATGTGTGTGTGTTTAGTAAATCAGACATCGTGCCGGATTTGAGTACATGTTTTAAGAAGTAGATATGGTCTATTTCTCTGTTTTCTCATATAATAGACCTAAATATACACCGTTTTATTTAGCAAAGTTCCTTTTAGAGATCGTCTCCAAATTCCGACACGTATGTCGGAGTTAAGAACGTCAACTGTTTGAATTCTGAACACAATTCAGACAGTTGACCTCCATAACTCCGGCACACGGGTATCCTCCATTATTTTCACATTTATATATCATTCATTGCTACATTTATCATCACGCTTTTTGTTTTATTTACAGAATGTCGACAAAAAAATACTGCAAATATAGCAAAGATGAATTAAGACGTGCTTTGGAAACCATTAAAAATGGTACACCTTGTTTAGCTGCAGCGAAACAATATAACGTCCCCAGAACTACGCTTATTGGGAAGATCCAGGGCATTTATCCAGAAGAATGCCATAGTGGAGCACCTTCAGTGTTAATTGTAAATTAACAGAACCTATTAGTTCAATGGATCATTAATATAGACGTATGTGTTTTCTTGTAACCAAAGATCAATTGCTTAACAGCGTCTGTCTTCTGTCTTCTGATACAAAATTTAAAGCGTCCTAACGATTTTACAAATGGAAGATCAGGCCACCACTAGTATGAATTATTTAGTAAATGGCACCTAGAAATTAGTGAACGAATTGCACATCTCGAGCAGTCGTAACTGAAAACAAAATCAGAAACTGGCATAAGAAAATTGAAGATTACGTTATTTCATCTAACATTAATATTACTGACCCAAAAAGGATATTCAACACTGATGAATCTGCTTTTTTTCTATCGCCAAAAGGACGTACGACACTTGCTAAAAAAGGAAGTAAGTCACTACATGATAGATCCGGTGATGACAAAGAATGCTTGACCGGCATTATTACTGGTAATGCCGCTGGCCAACTAGCGCCACCGATGGTGGTGTATTCATACGAAAGGATACCAAAACATGTAGTGTTACAAGTGCCTAAAGTTTGGGGAATTGGCAAATCAAGTAGTGGAAAATCTCTGAATTTTTTTTGAATTTATAACCAACATTTTTTACCCATGGCTTGTATCCGAAAACATTCAGTTTCCAGTAAAATTATACTTGGATGGGCATAAATCACACATCACCTTACCTTAGAGCGACTTTTGCAAAGAAAAACAAATAACTGTGATAAGCTTGCTACCAAACTCGACACACATTCTACAACCTCTGGATGTTGGGTTGTTTAAATCTTTAAACTTCTTACTGAAGACCACAAAGGTTTAAACAAAACTACAGAGGCAGTAGATGATGAAATACTGAGTCATTGGAGATATTGGAGATACAAGACTTTGTACGACATTAGGTACAAAATGTACAAAAATCGGGATTATCTCAGGATAAAGCGAAAACCCCGAACATTGCAATACAAATCGAAGAAGGTCTGATTCTACAAAATTTAGTTATATTTGAAGCTGATGATATAGTACTTGAAAATATTTTTGATTCAGAACCCATTTTTAAAAATACAGAGACCGAAGAAGAACATATTGTTGGTCTTAAGGAAAACGCTGATAAAGAAAATGTATTAGAAAAAAGTAAAAGCATTAGCGAAACAGCTGAAAAAGAAAATAAATTAGCAGAAAAGGAAAGCACAGATGAAACAGCTGAGAAGGACAGTATATTATAAGAAAAGAAAAGCACTGATGAAACAGCTGAGAAAGAAACTGAGGGAAAAAGAAAAACTAATGTGATAGACAAGCGTTTAGAAGGAATATTATAAAAAATTCAAATGACTCCAAAAAAATGAAGTAATATCACTGAAGACCAGCAATTAGGAAAGGAATCGGATAATAAAGCTGCAAGTGTGGATACTAGCAGAAATACTAAACGTTCTCATGTACTGCCAGAAGTGATTATACTATCTCCGTTTAAAAACTCTTTATTCTGGCCCGAACCAACCAAAAAAGTAAGCTCAAGAAATAGTCGTAGTTTGAAAAAAGAGGAAAAGCAGAAAAAGAAAGAGAAACAGAAAGAAAGAGAAAAAGCCTAGAAAAGCGTATTTAGTGTAATTTTACTGTTTGGCAGGTAATGGAGAAGCAGAACCCACATTTGTTAGCGAAATAAAAATTAGTGATTTGGTACTTATCAACTATTTGGGCCATTATTATTCAATAAAAACAAAAAATTTTAGCTAATGCAATGGCTAAAGCTGGTGGGTAGTGGAAATGGCCAAATATTAAAGATCATTACGAAATCGTCAAGAAAATCAATCCTCCTGTGGAAGTAAATAAAAGAGGGTTTTTTGGTGTTAAAGAGTTGCATATATAAGTCGTTCGTGTTATTTTTGTATTAAACTGTTAATGAACATTTTTTTTTAATTCTTTGTCAAAATCACGTTCCTCAAATGTCTGATTTGGGGACGCTGTCTGAATTAGGTTCACTGACATGTCTGATTTTGGAATAAACCGCACTCTTACTGTCGTAATTAGGTGAAATTGGGATGGTTATAAGAAATACATAAATAAAATTATTTTGCACAATGTTTTATGATAGATAACTTCTCAGATCTCCTTAAAAAAGAGTATTCTTTCAAGAAAAAAAAAAACCGAATAACGTCACTGAATAATTAACCATTATATTGAATAAAACGTAACATGAATTTCTTAAGGTGTCTGAATTTTGGTTACTTACCTTACGTAACATAACGATAATACAACACGGAATACCTTTTATTCGATCCTGGAGGATCATTCATTATCTACACAATTTATCGCGTTAGAATGGTACTGTTAAAGACATACCGCGCCTTGTAACTAAAATGTGGAAGAAATAGTTTCTGATCGCTTTGGTACGAAAAAGCTCTTAATTATATTGGAGTCAATAACTCAGTCAATTTTAAAATTTAGAGATACATATTTTACCACAAATTATATTTTTTCAGAATATTCCCAAAATCATTAACAAAACTTTAAGAACTCGCTGTAAAATACAAAAGCTGAATAAAAATTCTGTTTTAAATTAAAAATGATCTCTTACATTGTACAATGTAAGCTCCTAATTCGGAAGCTAGCTCAAACGATACAGGCAATCTTGCTTGAAGAATATCTTGTTTCACTTGAAGGAAGAATTGGTACCTAGAACAAAAAAGTAACAGTAAGCATAGTATATTTATTCAAAAAGTAAATACTTTGAACCCTTCGTTGCGGCTAAATCTCGATAAGTGCGGACCAATCACGTGTGTCCTTGTTTGACAACTTCGTAGTTAGGCGTAAAAATCTAAAATCTGGGGTACAATAGGGAAAAAGACAAACATAAGTACTGTAACCTAATAGAATTAGATTAGATAAACAAAACTACTGTAACCTAACAGAAAAAAAATGCATGAGCCGGGAATCGAACCTTCTTCAACCGCATGTCAGGCGACCAATGTTGAAACTGTTATTTAAACCATTACATTCAAAGCTATTTCCTATTGGGCCGCACTTATCGAGATTTAGTCGCAATTTTAGTAAATAGTGTTAATTGAATTTTTTTGTAAAAATTTCAAATAAAATTAATTTTGCACAAATTTATTCTATGACATGTTTATGGAGTACATACGTAATGATGAACTCACTAAGAAACCAAACTTTGAAATGTTTTGAGCTTCAATTTATTATTTGAATGTTGGCGACTAATCGGATGTTGACTACTAAGGCCATTCCACAATACAACACATATCTCTAATTTGAGTTATAATAATAATAATGTACTTCATTCCGATAATTCGTTCATTCAATTGTTTATTCATTAAATAAATATTTTTTTAATAGTGATTTAAATTTAGATATGCTAAGTTGTTTCACGTGATCCGGCAAACTATTGTAATGGAGATATATTTGGTACGAAAAAGATCTTTCGAACAATGATGTGTGATAGCTTGGAGGAGAAATGCGTCCACGGAACCTCGTACAGATGTTATGCACATCTGTCCTAAAAGTAATGTTGTGGTCAAGGTAGCAGGGACTTTCGTTACTAATTATTTTATGAAATAGGCATAACATATGCAACTTCCTGCGGTTATACATCGATAACCAGTTTGTTTCGTACAATTTATAAGTGATCCTGTCATATTTTCTGATACCATGAATAAAACGAAGACAAGAGTTCTGAACTTTTTGAACACTTTTGGTTGTAATGTTGTCAATAGCTGAATGGTAAACAGGAGCACAGTAATTGAATTGGGATGGTACAAGTGCCTAGTTTTGGTTTCTAAACTTAAGGTGTGTCTGTGTGGGTAGAGTTTGCTTAATTGAGCATATCATCTAACAATGTATCTGCTTAATTGATTTTTATATCTGAAGGAATTATCTATGTATAAACCTAAAATTTTTGCTTTTTCTACTATAGGTATAGGAACATTATTAATTTTTATCACGATAGATTCTTTAGCGTTTGTTATATGATTTTTGTTACCAAATAACAGAGCAGCTGATTTTTCAGGATAAGTTTAAGATTAAGTTGTTGAGAAAATGAGTAAATTTTATTCAAGTCAGAGTTAACGGTTTCGACAGCTTCTACTACATCGTTGAATTTGAACGAGTAATATAATTGAAGATCATCTGCATAGGCATGAATCGAGCAGCAAGTGATGGAGTTAATTAGAATTGAAGTGTATAGCGAAAAAAGCAGTGGCGCAAGTATGGAACCTTGCGGAACTCCTCTTTTTACATCTAGTGGATTTAGATACTTCATCCCGAAGAACAACTCTTTGGGATATATTAACTACGTAACTTTAAAAAAATTAAATTGCATTGCGTTGCATGACCGACCATCTCAAACGCCTTAGAATAATCAAGTGAGATAAGTATAATGAGATAACCTATATCAGAAGCTGTCAAGATATCGTTGGTCACTTTCAACATAGCTGTGGTGCTGCTGTATCCTGCATGACAACACGATTGTACCAATGGTATAAACTTATTTTTGGTGGCATAGGCCGACAGCTGAGCAAAAATAACTTTTTCCAATACTTTCGATAAAGTTGGCAAGATGCTAATTGGCCTAAGGTGTTTTAGTTGAGTTGGATTTTTTGTTTCAGGCAAAGGTTTAATAAATGCTTCCTTCCAACAACTAGGAAAATAATTATTTAAAAAACATTCATTTATAATATGTGTAACGTAAGGTAAAATAATAGGGCAGCATAATTTAATCATCTCTAAACTTATTCCATCACTACCATACGCTCTAGAATCTAATTTATTTATGATTTGTTCTACGGTATCACATGTTACTGTGGTAAATTGAAATTTAGGATTGGAAGAATCGCAATCAACATCATACGCTGAAAAAATCTGAGGGTTAAATTATTTACAAGGATACTGTTAATAAAGTAGTAATTAATTTTATTAACATCAGATATGGTCAGCGGTATTTCAGGTGGTGTCGATCTTCCGATTCCCATATATTCAAGGCGTTTCCACACAGTCCTATTGTTACATGTAGTTGTTAAATGATTAAAATAAGCCTTTTTTTCGTTACTGATTGCATTTGTTGTAAAATTACGCAACTGTTTGTAATAGTTCCAATGACGTAACAATTTAGTTTTTTTTATATTTAGCTTTTGCTTTATTACGTAGTGAGATTAATAGTTTTATATTAGTTGTGATCCAAGGTGCAATATTCTTTTTAAACCGTCCTGAACGTAATGACGCATGTATATCAAATATGTGTAATATATAACAATTGAAAAAGTGCAACTTTTGATTGCTATCATCCATACGTAACATTATTTCTAACGGTATAGTTCTTAAATCTTCTTGGAAAAGATTCAGGTTTATTTCAGAGAATTTTCTATATTTTTTCGTAGTCGGCTTTTGATTGAGCAAGGTGATTGAAATACTACAGTAAATTAAATCATGATCCGATAAATTACACGGAATTACGCCATGTTCAGTAATGATTGATGTTTCAGAAACCAAAACCAGATCTATAAGTAACTATTTAAATAGAGTTTGTAAGTAAATTATAATAAAAAAATAGGCAAGTCGATAAGTTGAAGATATGTAATCGTAGCTCATTTTAACCAAAGTGCGAAAAAAGTTCCATTGGCGAACTGTAATTATACCCGTGGTCAGGATAGAAATACATTTAGTACAAATGAACTACTTTAGTATACAGGCTAAAATCTTTACGCTTTAACGAACTAATCAGTTGTTAGTGTTTTTGTATACTCGTTGCCCTTTGAAAACAAATTCGGAACAAGACCTCCATTTTTGAGCCACCAAAGTTCCAAAATTTGTGCTAGTTACTGGACATTTCTAAAATTTGTCCAGAGTTGTATGTGGATGTTTAAAAAAGTTTCATGAATCGACAAAAAGGTACAATTTGATTTTAATGTACTATTTATTACCATTTTTAATTTTGGAAATTGATGATAATTAGAGGATGGCATTAGTACGTTGTTTCTGTCAAAGTCGGTTATGCAAAATCTCTTGTATAAATAAACACGTTCTTGGCAATTCCCGTATGTTTACGAGTGATTGCGTTCTTTAATTTATCTCGCAATCTAGGAAAAATCTCCATAGTGATATTTTCTTCTTCTTTCAAGTAGTCAATCAATGTGATGTCTTTAACACAAGAGAAACAGTCGATTGTTTTCGCACGATTTGCCACCAATTCTTCTAGACGAACTCTTTGTTTGGATAATAATTTTGATTTGGGGGTATGGAGATTTCAATGTTAGCAAATGTTGGAATTTTTTATATAATACATCATAATACAATTATTTTTTTTATTTTGAGCTACCCTGTAGTTTGTTTTGTGCATACGCGACTACGTTAAAATTCCGCACGCCAAAACCTCACGGTGGAGAACCGAAAATGTTCATTTTATTTTTGTTTTAATTTTAGTTGCAGATTTTTTTTTCAAAATAAATGAATTTTATAACTTTATACTACGAAACAATATTAAATTGTTCTTATTTAAATTGGTAAAATTAGAAAATAATATTATATTATTTATATTTTTATACAAAGGACTAGAAATTGATTTTATAATAGGGGAAAATCATGTAAGGTTCCTATTAAAAAAAACACGTTTATGCCATGCTTGTGTACTATGGTTCATTATTCACTTCAACATCGTAATTTACGCTAAAAATTACTTAAATAATATCTTTAGTACTGATTCTCTCAATCTCGCCAAATAATCAATTTTTAGAAACAAGCAAAAGTTGGCAATTGACAGCGAAAAAATACAATACCTACAATAGTTTTCATGTATCTCTCTATTCTGTCATACACTACTTTACTTGCAAATTGCTGGAAATCTGGCCAACCTGTAAATATCTTCAATCATATGATCAAATATGCAAGCAAATCATTTAAATAATAAAAATCAGATGTGGCATGCACATGACGTTTTTCTGAAGATGAAAGAGTAAACAGGGCAAAATGACATGAGAAAACATCTTTTTATACCACACCTAGCGAACAAGTTATAAAAAGGTGTTGTTGAGTTCTTTTTAATTTATTACCATTTTACTATCTCAACAGGTCAAGCCATTTCATTTTGTTAAAGAATTTGATTACTGACTACATTTACACGATAGTTTCCGAATATATACGAAGAACATCATGCAGTAATGTGCACATTTTTGTTTTTTTAATTAGTACATTTTCTACGAAAAATGTATGAAGAAAACTTATCCAAAATTGTTTCTAGTTCTACGATTTTTGACGCAGAGTAAAAAGTTTCCTAGATAGTCACACAAGATACTATGGGAGTCGTTTAGGGTGTATTTATCACCTTAATAAAAATTTTCGTTAAGGTAACTTGTCTTGAAGTGAATTATTTGTAAAAAAGTCTTTATACGTTTTTCTGTAAATTTAATAGTTTTTGAGATATACACAAAAGGTACCTTCGTGTCTACTTTTATTTGAGAAGAAATTTAAAAAAAGATAACCATAAGTACATAATTTCTTTAAAATCCGATCCGTATTTTTCAAGTGGCACACACACGTACATCTTGGAAAATGTGTATTTGTAAGACCGTCACCGGGTATGAAAATTTGAAGCAAGTTATTTTAGATAATTTTTTTTCTTGTTTTTCGAAAGTTTGGTTTTAAAAGTCAAAATATTTAAAATGTTTTGTAGTTGCTATTCGAGGATGATTAGAGTTTTTTTTTATTACAAGTTAAAATTTGGAATTCCAATTTCGTATAGACGTATAGGATTTCTTTTGTTTGTTGGTATATAATAGTAGAAATGAATACGTTTCATTCACAGGTGATACTTGCTTTACAATCGCAGTAGTGTTACAAAAGTTTTGTGTAAATAAGTATTTTCGTTATTTTAAGTTTTAAAAATTCTCGTAAGTTGAGTAAATTACGTTCTTTTAAAATGAAATTGACAATCTGTTGCTATGGATGTTATAAAGCTTTATATTGTATTTCGGATTAGAATTGGTCGCATTTAGTTAAAACGGATTGCTTTGTTAGAATCAATTTAATTAAAATCGTGAATATCATATAAATTTTCCCAAGGTTTAAAATTAAGAACGCAATTTGTTATTGAGAGATAAAATTCCAAGCTGTTTTTCGTATTAAGTTTCTGGTGCCAAGATTCTTTGTGGCGATAAGATTGATCTCTCCAACTACCGACCAATTGCTATCACTTCCATTTTGTCTAAAGTCATGTAAAAAGCCATCAATGAGCAACTACTCTCTTTCCTCGAAATTAACAAACTGCTTAGTGACCTCCAATATGGTTTCAGGCAGAATCGTTCAACAGATGATCTTCTTTCATATTGTACAATACATTTGAATAATCAGACAGAAGAGATCCCTGAGGAGTGACAAAGCAATATAATAATTCCAATCTACAAGAAAGGAGATTATGCGAAATTGCAGAACGATATACCTATCCTTCACTACCTTTAAAATATATGCCAAAATAATAGAAAGAAGATTGTGGAAATATATTGATAATAAACTAGAAGAAGAACAGGCAGCTTTAAGAACAAGGAGACAAACACATGATAACATACATATTTTAAGAAGTATGATAGAGAAGAAGGAAGAAAGAGGGGAAGAAACCTTAGAGCGTACATCGATCTAAAAGCTGCCTTTGATTCAATACAAAGAGATAAATAGGACTGCTTAAGAGAACTAAAAATAACAATGTTATTATTATTACAGGATAAAAAGCATATATACCATATACAGTAATGGGAATAGTTAAATTAAATGGAGAAGCATTGGAAAAATTTAAAATGGCGGTAGGTTTAAAACAAGGGGATAGCTTGAACCCGCTATTATTCACAGTAATCATGGATAGACTGCTAAAAACTACGAGGACACGAAGAATGCAAAGCCAGACAGTGATAGGTTACAACAAGCTAACACCTATATAGAATGACTGCCCATTATACGCCGACGATATAGCCCTAATAGCCAATAATCATAAAAAGGTGAAACAGTTGGTAGAAATATGGAGTGAGGAAATAGAAAAGCTAGGAATGAAAGGGAATATAAATAAATGCAAAACAATGATCATAAATAACAAGAAAACAGAGAAGGGAATATTAAAGACGAAAAATTGGAAAGAGTAACAGCGTACGAGTATTTGGGAATTGTCATAACACAAGATGGGAAGATAAACAGTGATATTAATAACAAACTAAATAAAAGCGTTAAACAAGACAATATTTGGAAAACGAGAAATAGATAAAAAAAATAAAATTAAGAGTGTATAACACAGTAGTGGCACCTGTACTTACATACGCGAGTGAAACGTGGACACTACAAGACAACCAAAAAGTAAAAATAATGCAGAAATGAAATTTCTCAGGAAGATAGCGGAGAAAACAAAGATGGACATGTAACGAAATGAAGAAATACGACAAATGACACAAGAAGAAACAATTATAAAGAAAGTAGCTAAAGCGGTATGGTCATATAATACGGATGGATCAGAACAGACTGGTGAAAAAAGTAGTAGAAATGGGTAGAGTATGAAAAAGAAGAATGGGAAGACCTAGAAAGGGATGGATGCAAGAAATAGGAAATAGAAGAGGAAAGACGAAAGCAGAAATTAAAACACTAGTAATGGACCGGAAGGGATGGAAAAAATGGATACACGAAGCAGAGGAAAAATAATCCGACACCCTTAAGGGTAAAAGGATTTTACAAGAAGACGAAGAAGAAGATATCATCTCGGGCCACCTTTGCTAGGAATACTCGGTTCGCTCATTCACATCATCAATATGCAGTGCAAATCTCCACTTGTCGTACCAAATAGGCGAAACCCAGATTCTTGTACACGATTTCTAAACTCTGGAACGACCTCCATAGTTTTGTGTTTTCCTCTCACTTAGGATATGGAAACATTTAAGGTAGCCGTTCATAGGCAGCTCTTGGCAATTCAATATCTC
The DNA here is from genome assembly GCA_036346205.1 of Vesta saturnalis. NCBI lineage: Eukaryota > Metazoa > Arthropoda > Insecta > Coleoptera > Lampyridae > Vesta > Vesta saturnalis. The sequence goes on from JARFJB010001764.1 coordinate 176,131, forward strand.
CCTATCCACACTGCTAAGTATGCTTGAGTGCTTTGGCACTGCAAGCCAAACTTAGCCTGTTCAGGTCCACAATTATTAAAAAAAAGATCAACCACAATCGTATGCAACGATAAAAAAATATCCAATTATTTGAATATAACATCATTCTATAGTTTAGGTTAGCCAGAACTTATATTTAAATAACAAATAAAAACAGTATTAAATGTTATTAATGAAATGGAGTGTTAATAATATTCGTGAGACTGGTAGAAAGTTGATTATATGAGTAAAACTAAATTCTTCAGAAAAGATTAGTAGCGGAATTTCTAAGTAACTGCTTAAACAATCAAATTAGAAGCATAAATTATGTACGAATGTTTAGATGAAACCCAAAATAGCAACCGTTATACACAAGGATAATTGAGAGGTACTTACCATCTTTTTAAAGTGGCATTCTTATAATGTCTATACTTCCAGCATAATAAAAAAATTAACTAGAGAATTCAATTTAAATTATCGATCTTAATTCATCGCAAAGTTTTCAAAACCACAGAAATATTTAAAATTCTTGTAATTAAATGTTTACACAGAAATTTGAAATATTTTAATCAATAACGTAAGAAAGTGAATACTTTAGGTAAATAAAAAACATTATATTTGTTCATAGAAGGTTTTTTTTTTGTCATAAGCTATTATAAGATTGGTCTCTTACAACCCTCTTTTCTGTCAAGCTCTTCCACTATTCTAATTGTCTTAAATTTGCCCCTCTGCTAAGTTGGAAATGTATTCTCTGCACTCTATCACCGAGTTCAACCCTTGCACATATTTCCACTTCAGGGTTTTTACGCTTGAATTTACATTGGCAACCAAAACGCCAGTTTCGTAATTCGTAATATACAAGGATATATAATTATTTTTATATTTTCAAATAAAAAAGACATTAAATTCTGAAACAAGTTTTAATATAAAAGTTTTTGAAGTAGTACAATTTTAAGTACAAAGTACCCTTGTCAGTATATATCAAATTTAGGTAGCAATAAGAAACTAAGTTGAAGTATGTGCAATAAAAAATTGCCAAACTCAATAAAATCGCATCCATATATGAAAACTAATTAATATTTTTTGTCATTGAAATAAAAGTATCGCTTGAGTAATTATACAGTTCGATAAACCTGTTCATAATTTGTAACTCCTACATAGAAATTAAGATATATAATCATTTTCCTTCGTTATTGAACTTTGATGAATAATCACTTACTTGTCGTGATATAAAAACACACGCACGCGAAATACAGAAACATATAATTCGGCCCTACCTGCAGAATGATGTGTATACAAGTTTAGGGAAGGTAAGCTGTCAATTTACAACTTCCTAAACATTTACTCATTATACTAAAAAAGATCTAAAAGTAATTATTGGTAATGATAAAGCGCATTAAAATTCATTAGAATGGTCTGATTATTTATTCATTCATCCATTATTTTCACTAGTTACGTTTTTGTGTGTTCTTTGTTACAGTTTGTTTCTCCACCTTCGTATCCTCTTTGTATAAATATCCTATCTACGTTTAATTGTATGTTTAAACTTTCGTTTTTCATCATTTTAATTTTATTGATTTAAATGTATTAAGTTAATGCGATTTATTACAAAATAATTTCTGACTTGAAGGATTTTCGATTATATTTTGCTCAAACCTAAAGGTTAGAAAATAGATGATTGTTACTGTTATAACTTCATTATTAAAACACTTGATGTTTTAAATATGATATTACTCCAGTCAAATTAAATCAAAATATAGCGAATTGAAAAAATTATTGGTAAAAAGCTATAAATTGGTGGAGACTTTTATTTTGGCATACTGTTGAACATACTAAAAGTCCGGACCTCTATCTGCAGGGCTCAATCCGCCATTTTGGAAAAAAGGTGCTCCAATTCAGTTTTTTACTTATATCTCGGTAATCGTTAATTCTATCACAATAAAGGTTATTATAAAAAATAAAGCTCATTAAATTCTCTATAAAAAAGTTTCACTACATTTTTTTCATATTTTTAATAGTTTTTCTGTAATACGGCGACGAATATATAAATAATTTTTATTTCTGCACTGTACTCTTAAAGCAGTATCTCCCTGAAATGATTTTTTTGTAAGAATTTAAATTTAGCGCACACAATATCAGATATTTTATCTAAACTGTACAATTTATCTCGTTTGTGCCATTTAAATAAGATTTACCGTCCCTAAGACGATATATATATATATATATATATATATATATATATATATATATATATATATATATATATATATATATATATTATACACAGTGTTCTAAGTACGGTACATAACTTCAGGAGCGTATTCTGCCACTAAAATAAAGGCAACTTTGCTTATAAACTATGTCTCAAAAATGCTTCGTTACGGAAGTACAGGGTGTGAAAGTTTCATTGAAAAATTACAATTTTTTTAATATTTCCATAACCACTTGAGACATTTCAATAAAATTTTGCAGTGTTTGAGAGTTAGAGTATATTTTACGCTAAAACCGGCGGACTTAATATAATCAGTGGTGTGCAAGCAGGATAATCGTTGCACAATTTGAAAGAAAAAAAATACGGTACACCACTGTTTCTAATCTTTCTCAATTTTTTTTTTGATTGTCTGTTCGATTTGGACGAAAAAATGGCTCTCGTCTTTTTTTCCTAAGAGTAGTCGTTTTGGAGTAAAAAAATAAAAAAGCTCCGTGATGTAATAACCAGTGTTAATGAATGAGTCTCGTGGCATACTCATAATAAACCTAGAAAGAGACTAAAGTTTTTTCATTGCTTTTAATTATTTTTTAACTGTCTTAACAATGTACAACAAAAAAGTTATTTAAAATTTTTTGTCTAACACTGCGGCTTCAGCCTTAAAAAAAAGGAATATTCATATTAAGGTATGAATATGTATTTTATTATCCAGTTGGCTGTTTGGTAGTAAAACTGTTGACATTTTACTTGTCACCGTGTTTATCTTTGTGTAAAGCGTTTTATCAGAAGGTGGCCATTTTCAACATTTACTTTAATTCTGTGTCAGTGGTGATTATTTTTATGATTGCTATTTGTAATTAAATAATAAAAAAGGCGTTGTATTTATTCATGAACATTTAATTAAAATACATTACAATTTAAGATAAATTTTTTGTTGTACATTGTTAAGACAGTTTAAAAATAATTAAAAGCAATGAAAAAACTTTAGTTTCTTTATAGGTTTATTATGAGTTTGCCACGAGACTCATTCATGAACACTGGTTATTACATCACGGAGCACTACAATGTTTTTTTTTTTTACTCGAAAACGACTAGTCTTAGGAAAAAGACAGAGCCATTTTTCGTCCAAATGGAACAGACAATCCAAAACAATTGAGAAAGATTAGAAACATGTGTACCGCATTTTTCTTTCAAATTGTGCAACGATTATCCTGCCTGCACGCCACTGATTATAGTAAATCCGCCGGTTTTAGCGTAAAATACGCACCGTTGCTAACTCTCAAACACTGCAAAATTTTATTGAAATGTCTCAAGTGGTTATGGAAATATTAAAAAAATTGTAATTTTCAATGAAACTTTACATCCTGTACTTCCGTAACGAAGCATTTTTAGACATAGTTTATAAGCAAAGTTGCCTTTATTATAGTGGCAGAATACGCTATATAGTACTTAGAAACATGTATATATAATATATATATATATATATATATATATATATATATATATATATATATATATATATATATATATATATAATATATATATCACAAAAGAAAACTGCAGATTCTAGAGCTGATTTTATGTCGATTTAACGTAAATTACCTTAATACAGAAATACTTCCTAAGACAGCTGGAGCTTTTGGAAGATGGCGCTAACATCGGTTTAATTCAAATATCTTCAAAACGGTTTCTTTAAATGCAAAATTTTATTGAAATGTCTCAAGTCGTTATGGAAATATTAAAAAATTGTAATTTTTCAATGAAACTTTCACATCCTGTACTTCCATAACGAAGCATTTTTCGAGACATAGTTTATAAGCAAAGTTGCCTTTATTATAGTGGCAGAATACGCTATGTACTACTTAGAAACATGTATTATATATATATATATATATATATATATATATATATATATAGATATATATTTAAATAAGACAATTTTTCTTTAAAACTTGTGTAAATAAACGTAGACATTAATTCAAAGTTTCGGGAACGTCCTTTGTTCCCTTTGTCAAGAATTTATTTGACAATTACAGAAATTGAAATAAGGTAACTATTTTTAACAAGTACAAAATATGAAACAAGGTAACTAATTTAATTTAATCTGGACGAGTGTGTTTGACTTCGGGTAGTTGGTCTAGTATGTGATGTAGAAGGTGCAGAAGTGGGGACGCCTGGAATAGTTGCAGCATAAGTGTTTGAAATTGCTGGAAGATTTGGAGTTGGTTGAAATGTAGAATCAACTTGTTTAATGATATTCTTCCAAATTTGTGGCATTCTAGAAGTGTCATCTCGTTTATTGAGGGCGTTTGGTCTTCTTTCAATTTCAACTGCTTCTCTAATAATTCTTGCTGTAAGGTATATAGAGGTGCAATTAAACGGATATTGTTGGTATTAATTTGGTGTCCTGTATCTAAATGATGTGTAGCTAAAGACGATGAAGGATTGTGCTGTTTAATTGCTAGTTGGTGTTCATCGGCTCTCGCATATAATATTCTGTTAGTTTGTCCTATATAAGTTCTTCGACAGTTGTTGCACGGTATCTCATACACTCCTTAGCTTTCATTAGAATTTTGTCTTTGGGGTTTCTTAAAAGTTGGGACAAAGTTGAATGTGGTTTGAATACCGGTCTGAAGTCGTTTTGGGAAATTTCTTTGCTATTCTGTCTGTAATTCCTTTATATAAGGTAGAATAACAGGAATCTTTCGTTCATTGTTTGACAAGCTATTATTTCTTGGTCTTCTTATTTCGTTGGTAATTTTCAATATTTCTTGAACTTTGTATCCATTTTGAACTAGTATTTTATTAACAGTCTTCATCTCTTCCGTTCTAGAATTTTGGTCAGATAAGTGGTAAGAGCAGTATATCAAGGATTTCATAACGCTACGTAATTGACCAGGATGGTGATGCGAGAGAGAGTTCAAGCATCTATTCGTATGTGTTGGTTTTCGATAAACTTTGTGTGTAAATTTACCATTAGGAAGTCTTGTTATTAGGGTGTCCAAAAAAGGGAGTGAATTATTTTCTTCAACTTCCATAGTAAATTTAATGTTAAAAATAGTTACCTTATTTCAATTTCTGTAATTGTCAAATAAATTCTTGACAAAGGGAACAAAGGACGTTCCCGAAACGTTGAATTAATTTTTATGTTTATTTACACAAGTTTTAAAGAAAAATTGTCTTATTTAAACATGAATACTTGTAAATCTAAATAAAACATATATATATATATATATATATATATATATATATATATATATATATATATATATATATATATATATATCAAAAGAAAACTGCAGATTCTAGAGCTGATTTTATGTCGATTTAACGTAAATTACCTTAATACAGAAATACTTCCTAAGACAGCTGGAGCTTTTGGATGATGGCGCCCTAACATCGGTTTAATTCAAATATCTTCAAAACGGTTTCCCTTTAAATGATAGCGTTCTGTACACTTATTGAGTGGAATATGTCCAATCGTATGGCGTGAATATAATTTTTTAGTTGTACTCATAAGCGGCTCGTTTGGGCGGAGCATTGGACATTGTTATTCATGTTTTTTGTTTTTCAAAATTTCACAATTTTAACATAAAATTTAAAACATTTAGATTTTTTCATAAAAGAATGATACTCTTGTCTGAAGTCGCTACGACGCACCGTTTTCGAAATAAATCGATTTGAACTTTTCATGTGTTAATCATACTTTTATAAAATTAACTAACGAATTCATTTACAATTATGAAAGATGGCTATGGAATATCAAAATAACTAGTATTACAGATACCAGTTGAGGTTAAAGTGTCAAATAAGTTTTAAGTGAAAGATTTTTTTATTGTTTAGTTACATTACCGTAAATACAAACAGTTGAATATTGTTAGAATAGTTTCGTTTAGTAACGAAGAATATGCCCATATGCATTCAGAGTACGGCGAAATGCAATGCAACGCTCGGGCAGCAGCACGTAGATATGCAGATACATTTCCAGGTAGAAGACATCCTGCTCCTAAATCATTTACGCTTCTTCATCAAAGAATTAGGGAAACATGATCGGTAATTCCTAAAAATAATGAAACGGGAAGACATGCTGATGTAATGGAAGAATATCAGGATGATATTTTAATGGAAATTAAGTATAATCCCGAAATAAGCGTAAGAAGGTTGGCTGCAATGTATTCCAATGTGTCAAAATCTTCTGTGTGGAACATTCTACATAAGGACGACTTGTATCCTTTTCATTTGAAAAAAGTCCAGGCCTTGCAGCAGGTGATTTTCCTACTCGTGTTCATTTTTCCAATTGGATGCAAAATAAAGAGAATCAAGACCAAGATTTTTTTTCTAATATTTTGTTTTGTGATGAAGCCGCTTTTACAACAGATGGAATTTTTAATATGCACAATGCACACTATTACTCCTATGTTGATGAAAACCCTCATGCGATAAGGAAAAGTAAACATCAGGAAAGGTTTAGCATTAATGTATGGATAGGTGTTCTTGGTCATAATTTGCTTAGACCTGTAGAATTGCCTAATCGTTTAAACGGCGAAGAATATCTCAACTTTCTACAAATTATTTTACCGTATTTATTAGATGATATTAATCTGTATATTCGGTGGTTGTTACATTATGGTTGTCCGGCTTACTATACAGAACTGTTCGTACTTTTTTAGATAACAATTACCGACAGCGATGGATCGGAAGAGGCGGACCGGTTGCTTGGCCAGCAAAGATTTAAATTCTTAGGATTTTTGTGTTTGGTGATATCTAAAATCAATGGTTTATTCCCAACCAATAGAAACACGCGATCAGCTTTGGAGAAAAATTCAGGATGCCTGCGACAAATTTAGGAACAATAGGGGAATTTTTCCAAAAATTCGGCAATCTACATAAACTAATAAATTTGTGCATAGAAACGGATGGTCGTCATGTGGAGCATTTTTGTAGATTCAGTTTTGTGTTTCATGCTTTCAGTTGTCATTTTGAATTTTTTTTATTATTAATTGTGTCAGCAACATTTTTTTGTATTAAAGACGATTATTTTTTACCCGAGTGTATTTCTTACTTTCTAAATCAAAATTAATTGATGACATGAAAGCAATTTGACGTTCACGCTTGTTATTTTGTTTATTTTCCATAGCCATCTTTCACAATTGTAAATGAATTCGTTAGTTAATTTTATAAAAGTATGATTAACACATGAAAAGTTCAAATCGATTTATTTCGAAAACGGTGCGTCGTAGCGACTTAAGACAAGAGTATCATAATTTTATGAAAAAATCGATTTTTTTTTAAATTTTATGTTAAAATTGCGAAATTTTGAAAAACAAAAAACTTATGAATACCAATGTCCAATACCCCGCCCAAACGAGCCGCTTATGAGTACAAGTAAAAAATTATATTCACGCCATACGATTGGACATATTCCACTGAATAAATGTACAGAACGCTATCAGTTAAAGGGAAACCAATTTGAAGATATTTGAATTAAACCGATGTTAGGGCGCTCGCTATCTTCCAAGAGCTCCAGCTCACTTAGAAAGTATTTTTGTATTATGGCAATTTACGTTAAATCGACATAAAATCAGCTATAGAATTTGCAGTTTTCTTTTGTGAAAAGGGTTTGTGGACACCCTATGTATACAGGGTGAGTCACGAGGAACTGTACATACTTCTACCATAAGGCACCTTAGAGGATTATCAAATGACCATTAAAAAATGTCTTCTTGTTTTGTTTATTAATATACAGGGTGAATTATAGATCTTCACCAAAACAATGTTTCGTCATATCTTTACAATGATTAAGTCGATTTGTCTCATTTTTTGGTGAAAGTGTGTATTCGTGTCTAGCAACTAACTGACATATTCAGAATTAAAAAAATCTAGGACCGTCTTCGTGAAAATTTCTGGGACTGCTTCATATCCAATACTTCACCCTGTATATGATTTCTCTAAAATCTGATATAATTTTTTCAGAGCGCATTAATAGACAGTTAAACCCGGGTATTTGAATTTTTTGTTGCACTGTTGAAAATTGGCAATAATGAAATATCTTACTGTATAATAATATAATTAAGAAATAAAATAAATAACAATAACCAAATAATAAAACAGTTTTAACAATGTGGAACAAAGTAAAAAACAATTTAATAAATATTACGATTATAAAAGATGTTCACAATGAAATCCATCTGCCTCAATACACTTTTCTTGTCGAATGTTTAAATGTGTAATGGACTTTCTTAATTTATGGATAAACATTTCTTGGGCTTGTTCATTTCATTCCGATTAAAATAATTACATGATTTTTCTCAAACCAATAAGAAAACTAGGTTATTACAAACATTTTTATCTGTTTTCTGTCTATTACGTGGAAAAAGTTACATACAGGGTGAATTTTGAGATGAACCAGATATACCAGATTTGTAAATCCGGCCCTGTAAATCAATTCAAATTATGGTATGTACCATACTGGAGCACAGTGTGTGTTGTTACTGTTTATTTTAAAGATTTCTTTTAATAACTAAACATTATTATACAGTAAAATATTTCATTATTGCCAATTTTCAATTTGACTCTAAAATGAATCTTTAATTGAAAATATGAGGTAAGTGTAACAAAAATTCAAATACCCAGGTTTAACTGTCTATTAATGCGCTCTGAAAAAATTATATCAAATTTTAGAGAAATCATATACAGGGTGAAGTATTGGATATGAAGCAGTGCCACAAATTTTCATGAAGACGGTCCTAGATTTTTAATTCTGAATATGTCAGTTAGTTGCTAATCGAATACATTTCACAATACAAATCGACATTTGAAATATGACGAAACATTGTTTTGGTGAAGATCCATTATATATATATATATATATATATATATATATATATATATATATATATATATATATATATATATATAATGGATCTTCACCAAATACAATGTTTCGTCATATCTTTCAATGATTAAGTCGATTTGTCTCATTTTTATATATATATATATATATATATATATATATATATATATATACAGGGTTCCCCATTTTAGACTATACAATTTAAAAGTCGAATAAAAACTTTCTAATCAAAGTAAATTAACTTTTTAATGGACTAATATGTAGCTTATTCTTTGGGATTTATGACTAAAGTAAATAACAATTCAAGTTTTAAAGATCATGTCTTCCAAATGCCCTCCTTCGACTTCAATGCATTTTGAATTCTAAGTTCAAAATTTATCATCACTCGGCGAAGCAAATCTCCATTTATTCCTGCAATTTCATTTCGAATCTGCTCCTTCAGCTCCGGAATTGTTGCGGGACGACTTAAAAACTTTTTGCTTTAGGTATCCCCAGAGAAAAAATCGGGGCCGTTAAATCGGAGATCTCGGGGCCAATTCAAATTTCCAAATCGGGAAATTATACGGCCACCAAAAAATCTCGCAAAATTCTCATAGTGTTTCTGGCTGTGTGAGCCGTTGCTCCATCTTGCTGGAATAATATGGCGCCATTTAGTCCTCGTCTAATTAGTTCTGGGATAAGAAACGTTTGCAACATGTTTATGTAACGTTCGGAATTAACTGTAACAGAACGGTTATTTTCATCCTCAAAAAAAATAAGGACCGATAATTCCAAATGATGCTACACCGCACCAAACAACGACTTTTGGACTGTGGAGGTTTTTGGTAAACAGTTCGTGAGGATTTTCTACTCCCCAGTATCTAAAGTTTGGTTGTTAACAACACCGTCCAAATGAAAATTTGCTTCGTCGCTCATTAGCAAATTATGAATTTCTCCACGATGCTGATGTAAAAATTCTTCACAAAATGTCACCCTCGCTCCTTTGTCTAGATCACTGAGGTTATGCGCCATTTGATATTTATAGGGGTGAAATTTTATATCTTTATGCAGAATTCTGTGGAGACTTCCCTTAGATATTCCTAGGGCAAGTGATTGCCGATTAGCCGATCTCTTAGGACTTCTTGTAAAGGCAGCTCTCACTCGTTCAATATTTTCAAGCGTACGCACCGTTCTTCGACGTCCAGGTTTTTTAATGTTTTGCACAGAGCCATTTTCACGCCAATGACGAACCCACGCCGCAATTGTAAAGCGTGTTGGTGCATCGCCCCTATTATTGTTTCCAAACTGCCGTCGAAATGCACGCCGAACTTCTTCAAATGAACCAGTTCTAATGTAGACTTCCACAGAAAACACACGCTCTTGAATCGAATAATTCATAATGCAATGAAAATTGTTAAACTGGAGCAATTATATCGTTTGCGTATAACGCATATTTGACAGAAACGCTTAAGTCGTTGTTTATAGACAGGCGCCTCCTTGATCTTTAAAACTTGAATTGTTATTTACTTTAGTCATAAATCCCACAGAATAAGCTACATATTAGTCCATTAAAAAGTTAATTTACTTTGATTAGAAAGTTTTTATTCGACTTTTAAATTGTATAGTCTAATATGGGGAACCCAGTATATATACTAAGTGACACCCAGTAATAATGAATATTTTGTAAAAATTTGTAGAGAATACGTTTGTTTATGTTAAGATAAAAAAGGATCAATTTTTTAGCCATATTACTATAGTGATTTTTGCGTTACCCACTTTCAAAAACATTTACGATCACGTAGCCTTAAAATCATTTGTAACTACAGTTGTCATTTAAGATGTGCAAAACACATTACAAGAAGCTTCTTTAATTGAATCAGGATGCCTCGAGTGCGAAGACGCTTCGGCAGATGAGCGAGTTTGATAGGGATCGAATTGTGGGCTTACGAGAGGGTGGTTTGTCTATGAGAGATATAACCGATAGAACGCAACGGAGTTTAAAGACTGTGGCAGTCTGTGTTCAAGCATGGAACCAAGAGGGCCGTACACGAAGAGCGAGAGGTACAGCACGTCCTCGAAGAACCACAGAAGCCGAAGATGGCCGTTTTAGAGTATTGGCTCTACGGGACCGCTTCTCGTCTACATGGGCGATTGCGGACCAGTGGTTTGCAGAACATGGAAGGGCGATTGGGATACGAACTGTTTATCGCCGAATAAGAACATTTGGACTCTTTTCATACCGTCCCCATTTTGTGCTACCACTGACTCCTGGGCACCGACGTGATCGTCTAGCCTGGTGTAGAGAACGGGCAAATTGGAACCAAGAATGGAATTCAATTGTCTTCAATGATGAGTCCAGATTTGGTTTGGTTGTGCAAGGGTTTGTAAGAGGCGTGGTGAAAGATAAGATCCCCAATTTTTCTTTAGAAGTAACATGACCGCTGCGCGCTACATCCAGGAGATCGTAAAAACCCATATTGTACCTTATGTTCAGGCCATCCCCAACACAACACATTCCAACAAGACACCGCACGACCTCATGTTGCTAGGGTTTTGGCTAATTTTAAGACCAATCAAGTAGCTTTGTTGCCTTGGACACCGAGATATCGCGATCTTTCACCCATCGAGCACATCTGGGATATTATGGGAAGAAGATTACTTAATTTACCCCACCCCCCACAAGCTCTAGTGGCTTTGTAGCATGAGTTACAGATAGCATGGGATGAGATACCTCAGGAGGAAATCGATCACCTCATTAGAAGTATGCCCAAACGTGTTAATGAGTGCATAAGACATCGTGGTGGCGCAACACATTATTAAGCTTTTTTGAAAAAGTTAACAATTTAATTTTTATCAAACTTTGATCGCTTACTAGTCTAACTCGAATATACTTGTATACAAAAAATTGTTCAAATAAATTGATTATTACTAGGTGTTCTCTTTCTATGTCACTTATATATATATATATATATATATATATATATATATATATATATATATATATATATATATATACTTGAAATGCTAGACAAAAATTACACGAATATTCCAAAAATATTGGAGAGTGACATTCGCCGTCTTTTACCGATATTTAAAAATATAAGCCGATATTCGTAATTGGATTTTATATTTAAGACCTCTCCAGAGTAACTTAAGATAAACTTAAGACAATCTTAAATATGAGACTCGATTATGAATACCGGCTATAAAAAAACACTTGAGAATCACATTTTTGAGACGCGACGTTGTTACGATTGGCTTTTATTCAGGCAACAATTCGTCAGCTACATGAGTCTAATAATAATATTCCTTGAAATAGTTTGTATTGAAGCGTCGCGTTGTGCGATAATACTGTGTTAAAAATATTAGTTTTCATTGTTTAATACGAAAATATGGATATTAATGTTAATTGTATTCTTTGCGAAGAAAATTTGACTGTTGGAAAAACTGTTAATGTGAAACAAAAAGGACTAAATACTATAATAAAATCAAGTGAACGTAGGAAGGACGGTAAATCTGCAAAACTGAAAGGATTAAGTTCCGTGATTGTCAATGTGTCATCATGCCGAAAAAACTACACCCGGGAATGTAATATTAATTAATATTAATAACTAAATAGTCCCAAATGTACATCCGTGTGCTCCTTGAATGTGGACGTAGTCTCAATCTCTTCGTTTGACCTTGGAGATACATAATTTTGATGATGGCACTCTTAAAAATGGTGCGTTTGAACGCTGCCGACAAAAAATAAAATGGTCGCCATCGCAAACACGTTTTCCTATTTATATCAGTAACCGTTAGGATTACGAAAAAAAGTTTCAAACAAAAAATGTAACTACATACATTCTGCACAGAAAAGGTTATTACAACTCTTTATGTAGGATCAACCGTTTTCTCATAAAAAGTACTTTTATATTTTTTTAAAATAAAATGAGTATTTCTCAGCATGAGGGTTTTGCAAGCGCGTATTACATGCTTGAGATAATTTTTAGGACCTGTTATTACTTTATAAACAATTTTCACGGTATTATATTAAGCTATTATTATATTTCTTTGTTTGAAATTATTGTTTTTGTTTTAGTAGAAGATAAGAAGGATGATTGAGCCTGTATTTAATGCTCTTTTGACAAATAAAAGGAAGACAGACAACAAGCTATGCTGCTTCATCAGTAGTGCTCATTCGTCAGAGGAATGGGTTTCACAACCTTCAAATGACGCTTATGAGAAAATTATGTGTCTAAAACGAACGACGGGCTAAATATGGCGAAGAGAATAGTGAACATATATTGAAGAAGTTCGGAAGTGATTTTAGCGTAGAGACATTGAGACAAAACAATTTGAAGTGGCATCGGTCTTATTACAAAAATGTTACCCACACAAAAATAATTGATAGGCTTCAAATCAAGTACAAGTGTTTGCGGTCAACGTCTACAGATCAAGAGGAATCTACAGAGCGCATTCAAGCAACTCAAACAAATGTACCTTCGTCGGAAGCTACTAGGTAGGCTAGGTCACAAACCGTTACTTACGAAAAGAACAAGTGTTTTTTTGTGATCCGACAGCAGACAGAAAAGAAAAACTAGGGCGAGTTTCAACCGACAAACCTGGTCAAAACTTACGTACATCCTTTGAACGTACAAATGACAATAAACTCAGAGTAAGGTGAAATGAAGCAATAAATATTAAAAGATGTCCATGCAATTGATGTCATGTAAATGTTGGACAAAATATGTCAAGAATGTTCTTCGATCGGACATCAGAGAAATGATGGCAATCATCCGCACGAGCAGAGGAGTATTTCGTCAATGGCATCAGAAGTCGAATTCATCAATTTTCTAGAAGAAAAACTGTCAGAAGGTCCAATTTTTGCAATGGATGTTCTTGAAGAGACATATAAGACAATTTGTGCTTCTAATAATGTACAGGACTCGTCCATGTCACATAAGCAGTTAAATGTATTTATTGAAACAGAGCTATTGGGCTAGGAAATTGAATTGTCTTGCGCCGGACAGTGCAAAAAACCAGATCGAGTTTCCGTGAAGTGTACCAGAGAAGAATTGTTAGCAGAAGCTGAATGTTATGGCGACTAAAAAATGACAGAACTTCATGTTTTGCTTCAGGCTGCAAACATAATCAGCAATCTCGTATTGAACTCAAAGCTGTGGAATTTTGATGGCTCTCTTCCAGAAGATCTCAGTGGTATTATTCCAAAAGAAATAAATTGATTCTTTAAGTCGTATATTGGGAAAAAGGAGAAAAATGAAGAAGTTGAAAGGCGAGCTTATCACATGTCACAAATTATGGTGGAAAATTGTGTCTCTCGCAGGCAAGTCGAAAACAAGCAGTCTGCACAGTTTTATCATACGAGGGTCTTACCACTTCAAACAGCTATCGGTCTGACAATTCTTGGATCAAACCGCAGTCAGTTCCTAGTTAACCTTGTGCATAGTAATGGATGTAGCATTGATTATCGGCGTATTCTAAACTTGGAATCACAAATTGCAGCAAGTGTTTTGAAAAGAATTCGTGACAATGATGTAGTTTACATGCCACCAGACATTGTACCAAATAGATTTATACATTGTGCTGCGGACAACCTTGACTTTTCTGCAGATGGTAGGAGAAACTTCATGGGACTGTCATAACTGTATATCAGGTTATGAAAGATTCCGATACATTTGTACCATTATCATTAGCTTCCTAAATGAGTGTCGAGTAAAATCGTTTGACATTGCTCTTCCAACCATAATAATATGTACAAACTCACCTAATTGGTAAACCTACTGCCCTCTTCATGTGGTTTCAATCACTCAAATTAACCACCTAAACATTATTCGTGAACCCGAACTAGTTGATGCTGTTTTTTTTTTAAGAAACTACATACTGACTACGAACAAGAAACCTAGTACACATTCTCCAACATGGGATGGCTATAACAGCCTCATAATAGATCAGAAGCCTGTATCAAGAGTAACAATGCTACCGATGATCCCAGATTCACCAACCAATCAATCTGTGCAGCTTACTGTGTTAAAGTAATTGGAAAAACTGAATAGTTTAGTCCATGCTACAAATTCAGGTGTAGAGGCCAGGAAAAAAAAGGTAGTTTGTCGCAGTTGATATAGCTCTTTACAAACCAATAAAACAGCTGGAAATGGCTGTCAATGACTATAAGGGAAAATGGCTTTTGAAGGCTGGTGAGCTGCATATTATAAGTGCTCAGCTGCGAACAATGGGAGAGCTCATTGAAGTCTGATACCTGAAGTGTGGATTGAATGTGTATTATATTCTGCTGCAACAATAAAACAAATCCTTGACGGTAAACACATCAGAGGAGCAATTGCAGCTCACATAACTACTACCTCTGCGCTAATTATCCTACGTCTAGAATAATTGGAGAAACAATTTCCAGGACAACTAGACTGTTTGAAGCCTCATTTGCAAGAACTGGTAGAAGAACTGACAGTTAGTGATAAAAAAGAGCTGGAAAAGGTACATGCCATAGTAGCTTCTACAATAAAAGAAAGAAGACTTGTTGAAGAAATAGAACACTTCAACAACAAGAAATCTCAACCATCCTGTTTTCAAACTAGCGTGCACATATATGGATGTGGTCCAATCAATGATGAACTTCATAAGAGCTGTAAGAACATCGGATTGGATGCTGTATTCAGCATCCCTCCACGAGTTTGTAAAATTCTTCTTCACATTTAATCGATTAAACTATGCTTGGATGATCACCCTACTCCTTTCGGACATGGAAAACCTGGAATCCACAGATTCAGATATTTGGAAACAATTTAGGGAAGGGAATTGTGTGGTAAACAGAAGTAAAGTGCCATTTTGTGCTCTAGGTGCTGATGAAGCTCTAGAACACTAAAATCGAAAACTAAAGGTGCATAGGGGACTTGTTGGCATAACACTTAATGAGAATGCTCGAAATCGATTCTTCCTTGCTAATTCGGAACTAACTAGTATTGCACGAGAAACTAAAAAACTGATAGAATTTCAAAATACAGAACGAAGTAAACATCATGAAGTGTCTGTTAAAATTCAACAGCACCAGGATGATAATGTACTTAAACTAAAAGAAGAGTTTCAAAACTGGACAAATCCCTTCCAACGCAAAACTGATGACCTCATCCATATCCTAACTCAGCGAGTCTTTCCGCAAGAAATAGAAGTGCCTTTAGACAATATTGTGGAATTTGGTCAAGATCTGCATAATACTTTCAAAGATCAACGAGTTCATACTAACAACATTCCGTTCTGGGCTATGAAAATGAATGTCATTAGAACGTGTAAAACGGCAGCAAAGAAAAGTTAAAATTACCATCAACGATAAAACCATTGCCATAAAGACGGACTTATCTCTTATTTCAAGATTGTTGATAGCTTTCAGAAGCAGACCTGATTTGAGGCATAATTTGAGCAACTACGAGTTTTCAGCACTTCCAATGTCGTTGTTTGCAGTTGACAGGAGTGTGTACCATTGTCTAGCTAAGTACAAACTTCCGGATGCACTTGAATCAATACAAGAGGTACCTACCGAAGAAAACGAAAATGATTATGTTTATACCACACATGCTGTTTTAGAAGAAAATGAAAAGCTACAGGGAAAAGATGTGATAGTAGGATAGTAGTGAAGACATGTAGTAACCTCGGTGTAAGCTTCAGTCAATGGATCGGACCAAAATTTAGCAATTACAGTGAAATCCATATAGTTTTCGACTTTTACAAAGAAAACTTATTGAAGAAAACGATGCGAGAGATTCGGCAAAAGGGCTCAAATCTAATGCAGTACAAAGTCGTACCAGAAACGAAAATTGGATGTATACCAATGTACAAATTATTGTCCCATGATAAGACGAAGGACGAACTAACAGAGTTCCGTTCCGATCAGATTCTTCAATGTGGCGTGCTCAACAAGAAAAGGTTCGTACTCAGTTGGCGGGACAAACCAGCTTCATCACATTGTGATGATATATCCAGTATTGCAAATAAGCAGGAGGAGGCTGACACAAAGGTCATATTACAACAGCTTATTTAGCACAGAAAGGATTTAAAACTACTCATGCCTTCTCCCCCGACACTGATGTTCTGATTTTAGCACTAAGGCGATATCCTCAACTTTCGAAAGATTTTGCATTTTTCCTCGGCCCTGGCATGAAAAGGTTCGTTTATCTAGGTTCAATTTAGACACCACTTGGACCTCTGAAAGCCTCTGCACTCCCTGGATTACACGCACTTTCAGGAGCTGATGTAACAGGATCATTTGCTGGCAAAGGTAAAATAAAGTGGTGGAAAGCTTTTAATTCTGCAAGTAATACGCTTCTAGAAGCTTTGGCTAAATTGGGAACTACACTGTCAGCCACTGAAGATGTCAGGGCTAACTTGGAAGCGTTCGTTTGTCAGCTTTATATCCCCAAAACAACACTGACCGACATAAGAGCTGTGCGATGGTTGTTTACACAGAAACAATGTCAAGATGAGAACCTTCTTCCAACAAGATCTGCACCGGCATTGCTAAGAGCTCACCTTCAGTGTTTTAAATGGAATCAGGACCTAATTCAGCATCCCAATAACCCACCACCCTCAGATGTGGGATGGAACAAAGTTGAGAGTGCATTTGAGCCCGTTGCTTGTCCAACCCTTGTGCACCAGAGCTTATCTTGGAACTTTATCGCTTTTCATGCTCCTCTATGTACATGTCCGTCAAATAGACTCCAATGTACTGAAATATGCAAGTGTGAAGGTAAGAATATGGGAAAGTGCGAGCAAGACGATGATGAAGATTTAGGTCCAAGTGAGATTTGCATTGAAAGTGACGATGAATGTAATTAAAAATGTAATTGTGCAAGTATTCTTGTCTCCACTCTGTCTATATAAATCTGAAAACATTAAAGTGGTACTTTTTAACCTTCAATTTGCTATGGCGCAACATAAGGGAAAGGGGTTATTTTTAATTTATGTATTTATTAATTACGTTTAACGTATTAATTATTATTAGAATTATCCAGTGCCCAGGTAAATAATGTCAAGCATGTAAACACCCACTTGGAAAACCCTCATACTGAGAAAGTACTTCTTATGAGAACACAGTTGACACTACATAAAAAGTTGTAATAACCTTTTCTGCGCAGGAATCTGTGTAGTTATATCTTTTGTTTGAAACTTTTTTTCGTAATCACAACGGTTACTGACATAAATAGGGAAACGTGTTGCGATGGTGACCATTTTGTTTTTTCAAGTTTTGATTTTAAAAATGCTTGTTTTTACTGCACAGAACTCATAGACGCGTCATTTTATAAAAAAGAAAAAAAGAAGGAGATCAATAAACGTGTGAAAGTACATCATGTCCAGATCCTATGCGTTAAAGAAAGCATTCTACAAGCGACTGAAAAGAGAGAAGACAAATGGGCTGAAGAAGTAAATCAGCGGTTACAAAGTATATCGGATTTAGTCGCTGTTGAAGCAATATATCACGAACGCTGTTATATACATTTTTTCAAAAAACCAACTGCAGTAGATGAAATTGGACGTCCTCTTGATAATGATGTATGACGGCTACGGAAGTGATTTTCGATTTCATTGAAAACAGTGACGACTGCCAGTTTTCTTTGCCTGACCTGATTAACCTACTTAAAGACTACGTTCCTAACGAACTGACAATCAAGAGAAAATTAAAAGAAAAATACGGTGACGAGATTATTATAGCGACAAATAAGAAAAAGGTTAATACTGTATATTTTCGAAACACCGGGTATACAATTTTATGCATTTATGCATTTATGTTCAGTGACGGTCCTTTCTAGCTTGGGCTTCAGCACAATATAGAAGCACAATTATTAGAAGTTTCAGCAAGTTTACAACCGGAAACTAAAATGTCGCCGAAAGGAGTTTGTCAATTTGTATTTGATAATACAGATTTCAATATTTGCACCATCGACGGATTAAACACATTCCATAGTATGGGCGGCATTAAATGTGTGACTTCTTCTGAAGCAATTATTCCTAAGCCATCGATCACTAGAATTACAAAAATTTCAACGGCCGCTGATTTTGGAAAACAAGGTGTAATATCTTTAAAGGCATTTGAAAACATACATGTAAGAGGATTGAAAAATATTGTCATTGATGACCTGCCATGCAGTTTGAGCGGTCCAAAATAATTTATTTGCCTTTTTTAAATTCACCACCGAGCAACTATGATACTATTTATACCGTATTATGTGCAGCTGTCGAAGAATCCCGAAAATTGGGCATGAAAACTACTTTTGTCACGTTTGATCAACCCCTTTATATAAAAGTACGGGATATAGTTGCGGCAATGGGTAAAAACAGACTTGGGTAATGTCATACCAAGGCACTATTGGATTCATTATGGCAGGTAGCGGCCTAAAAGATTTATTGAGTGTAATATATGCCCCACTATCGGTCGAAAAAATGCTATCAGGACATGCTTAGGCATGAGCAATTAGAGGACACGTATTAGTTCAATTGGGTTTGGCAAAAATTATTTTACGAGAAATGGATCTAAATACCAAAGAGCGTGACAGTATCAAAGATGTTTTGTAAGATTTTAATCACAACCCTCCGACATTGACATCAATTACAACAAAGCTTGCAATTCAACATATTCACGAGAAACTCACGCTACAATTGCAGAAGGTAGAAGGCAAAGGTCCTACAGCAAAATTGTGGATTCAATATTTCCACATGATAACTTTGGTCAAGCAATTTATACAATCTGAGAGACAAGGTGACTGGACAACCCAATTGCAGATTATATAAAATATGCTGCCATTTTTCCATGCTAGTGGCACATCCTTTATGCTAAAGCATGCCATCAATATCTTCAAGATATGTTGAATTTGAAATCTCAAATGGATACTGAAGAATATTGTACATTTATACAGCACGGATTTTTTACAATCAGACGGAGTGACAAATTTTGGTGTGGAACTTGGTCAGACATGGTTATTGAGCAAACCTTGATGAGAAGCATGAAAACTGTCGGCGGTCTTACTAGTCGAGGTTTTACAAACAATATTCTTGGCAAATGGACTTTGGCAATGCCTGCTTTTCTAAACATTTGTGACAGATTAGAACAATTCTGCGATTTATCCTTTGTTAGTGGAGAGCAGCATGTCGATTCAAGAGAGTCACGAATAGAATGAGATAACGAAGAGGTAAAGCGACTGCAACACTGGCCGTCTTCTCACGATCATTTTCCGAATTCCGATAAAAATTGTCCGATTAATACCGGAATTGTTGGCGATAGCACCATAGATTGCTACAATGCTTTAAAAATTGCAGTATGCGGGATTAAGGAAATCATCGGAAGTAATTTCAAAGGCGTAAAGTTTAAGCGGGTTGATACAGTTCATCCTCTGGCTACAGTTAACTCTGCTATCAAAATTCACGACGCGATAGTGCCAATCGATCCTCTGTTGCTATTTCAAAGGATTATTATTGCATAAAAGATGACAAGTCGATTACCTTGAATACGTACTGGAACCATATCCACTTTCTCTATTTAATGAGGCGGGTATGCGTAAAAATAAAAAATCCGCGCTGTATAATATTCTTGAATAATCGCGCCGTCACGTAAATCTCAATGATTGCAGACATGTCATTGATGGCGGATATCTCTTACACCGCGTGACTTCTAAATCAGACATAAAGCCTGTCCGGTAGAACTGAACGGGTATCGGATTAACAAGGAGGATTGTCAATATATGGTTCTATTGTGCTTGAAACCGCCTTAATGCTTTGCTGTCTCGTACTTATTGTACGTGACAAAGAAAGATGGATATATTATGAATAATGCCTCTATTTCTGCCGAACAAAAGCGTTTGCAACTTTCACACATAATGACAAGGCAATAAGAATCAGATGCAGGTAGAATAGAAATTCAATAGGTATAATAAAATGCCAGTGGTTCTCAACACTGCTTTAACATTATATAATTTGTGAAGAAATGCAACTTTTGTATAATAAAATAATAATCGATTACTAATTACCTATAAGTAATTTCAATTGACACCTTTCACTTATACTTATAACAACAATAACAAATACATTTTATTATAGTTAGTAAATATTAATTAAATTACAAAGATATACTTTTATAATTAAATGTAAAATTATAAACTCGCATTGTCAAGGACAATTATTGATGGTTCCTCTAATTTTTGTAAAAGTGATTCCTCAAACCATTTTTCGAACAATTCTGCGTTCATATTATCGTGATAATCTAATGATTTATTTTTGTACCGAAAATTAATTGACTTCCGTCGATAAAACCGTTTCTGTTACCTGCTTCAATGATAATAAATCGTTTTCCATCTGATGATTTGTTCGGTTGATGTAAACTCTTTGCACTGTTATCTTGCCAAGTACATTTTGACGTACTACCTTTACTAAATATCCACGTTTCGTCTGTAAAACAAACTGTCTCGAACTTTCGGAGTTAAGATTTTTGAGATACTTTCTCAGAAAAACGTTTCTTTTGGCGACAATGTGGCTTTGTTCACACAAACCGCGTCTATTGTTGGTTTTTGGAATTTAAAGCCCATATTTTTAACACTAGAGCCAAACTGGTTTTTCCTATTTCATACGCGGTTCTCAATTTTAAGAAGTTTAATAATGAATTTAACGTTACGTGTTCCTTCTTCGCGTACATCTCGTATATTAATGCACGAATTGTTTGTTTTCCATTTTCTGGAAAATCTGTAGTGCAAAGTTTGACACGCTGTTTTTCACTGGAGGTTCCAACTCGCCGCCATTTTTTTTAAAGCACAGATTTTCCCCACCGTCGAAACCGAAAGTTTTAACGCGTTTGCTGTTCTTTGTTGAACAGAAAATGTAGATAATAGTGGACCACCATTTTCTTTTCTTCTTTAAAATAATCGACTGTATTTAAAACTAATTCGAATTTCTTTACTCAACTTTTTCGGCATTATATTAATGGTTAGTTTATATAAACGCTTACTCAAAGAATAATGATAATATAGATATTGCAGTTGTTTTATTTATACCTATATGTACCTACTAAATGGTATAATAATCTATTATTAATTACTTATTGTTACAGTATTGCATATTTATTTGGATTCTTTTGTAATTGGAGTACACTAAAACGTCATTACCATACTTAGGTATACAATGAACTTTCTAAATGTAAATTGAAATACCTATACTTAATCGAATATTCATTATTATGAATGGCTTTTATAAATGTTTATTATAAAAACTTGCATTCTTCCATAAATTTTAAATGTAATGTTAAAGCAGTGTTGAGAACCACTGGCATTTTATTATACCTATTGAATTTCTATTCTACCTGCATCTGATTCTTATTGCCTTGTCATTATGTGTGAAAGTTGCAAACGCTTTTGTTCGGCAGAAATAGAGGCATTATTCATAATATATCCATCTTTCTTTGTCACGTACAATAAGTACGAGACAGCAAAGCATTAAGGCGGTTTCAAGCACAATAGAACCATATATTGACAATCCTCCTTGTTAATCCGATACCCGTTCAGTTCTACCGGACAGGCTTTATCAATCAATTTGTACATAAACTACGTAAAAACCATTTCGGGACAACAACCATAATTGTATTCGATAATTATACCAATAGCGTTTCCAGCACAAAAACAGCAGGGCAATGCCTACGGTTTGTGCAACATATAAGTGTTGACATACTCTTTGATGATACAATGACAGCCACTGTCACACAAGAAAAGTTTCTGGGTAATGCAAAAAATAAAACCCGATTGATTTCGATGTTAATAAAGGACTTCGAGATAGAATTCTATTTGCACACGCTTTTAGTGGTTGTGATACAACATGGTCTCTTTCAAAAGGGTAAACTAAAATGTTTCCAAGTATCGAGACAACGGGAACATTTACATTATATCGTTACAACATTTAATGACAACAATGCTTCTGATGATGATATTATTCGAGCTAGAGAACGTTTTTTCATGGCTATATATGGTGCACCTGTAACTGAGAGTACAATCTTTTCACATACAGAAGTAAACCGAATTTAACTTTGTTGCCCCCTACAGCTCCAGCAGCTCAGCAACACTGGTTCCGCGTATATTACCAGATACAAAAGTGGTGCGGTAATGAGAAATATCCTGAATTGTGGGGTTGGAAAAAATCAATGGCCATCTCAAACCTGTACCGACACTAAAGGCACCAGCTCCGAGTTCATTGCTGACATTAATATCGTGTAATTGTAAAAAAGGCTGCACTTCATCTTATGGGTGTAGAAAAGCAGGATTAAACTTCGTGGCTATATGAGGCTACTGTCATGGTACATCATGTTTTAATTCATATTCCACTTTTGATGTCGAAAAAGAGAGTTCCCATGAGAGAGAGCTTAATGAGAATGATTTCTTCGTGGTCGATGCTGAAGATCGAGATGATGATTATAGCCTTGCAGATTTGCAATCTCAGGAAACAGTTCAGAAGAATCTTATAGATGACGCTACCCCCAGTACTAGTCGTGTGCTACAATTTTAAATAGTAAGAGTTGTCAAATTTTTATATATACGAGAAATATCATGCATACACATTTGATAACTTTTGTTCATCTATAATTTTTACAGATTCTATAATCAAGAGTGAATTACACTTTCATTTACAACACAAATACTTTTATTTTAAAAATTTCTCTAGTGTCAATTATCACATTAAACAAAGAAAATTTTAATAAAACATTTTATACCTAAAGTACCAATTTTAATAATTTAAATAAAACATATATTATTGAAATGAGATTTGTTGTTAAAATTTAAGATTAACAGTGTATTACAGAAAAACTATTAAAAATATGAAAAAAAATGAATTGAGCCTTTTTTATAGAGAATTTAATTGGCTCTATTTTTTATAATAACCTTTATTGCGATAGAATCAACGATTACCGAGAAATTAGTAAAAAACTGAATTGGAGCACCTTTTTTCCAAAATGGCGGATTGTACCCTGCAGATAGAGGTCCGGACTATTAGTATGTTCAACAGTATGCCAAAATGAAGGTCTTCACCAATTTACAGCTTTTTGCCAATTATTTTTCCTATTTCCTCTAATTTGACTGGACTATATGTACTATACAATATTAAAGAACAGCTCTCTGAAATGTGTACTTTACATTCAACATAAAGTTTAGGGACAGCAGACCAACACACAAGGTATTACATAACATCCCCTTTTTCCAACTTAATGTTTGTCATCCTACTCATAAGTAATTGAGCTGGTGAAAATTGAGAACCTAACATTGGTGTATTACGTTATTCTAGTAACATTAACTCTTTGTCTGTATTTGATTCTATAGCTTTTTTTTAAATACCCTACCTATTGCTTTTTCTGCAAGGCCATTACTTTTTGGATACTTAGGAGAAAACGTAACTATTTCAAATCCCCATTCTTTTGCAAACTTATGCATGCTACATGAATTGAACCAGCAACCATTATGCACGGTATTCCATGTATGGAGAGTCTTTTGTAGATAATCCAACTTGTTCAATCCACTTCGAAAAGTAGTCAATTAAAACCAAATATTTTTCATTTGCAAATTGTAAAATATCTCATCCTACTTTTGAAAATGAAGATCTGGGATCTCATGACTTATTAACGGTTATTTTACATTACTTGCTCTGAATTTTTCACAAACTCTCATATTCCTTAATATCCTTATTAATATTATTCCATAAAGTAACAGTTTTGCTCTAGCTTTCGTTTTGTGTACACCTTGATGCGATTCATGCAATGACGCGAGCATTTCACTTTTAAGTTTGTGAGGAACTATAATTCTATTATCATAATCCACTAAATTATCGATTACAGATATTTTATCTCTAACATTTGCCACCCTGTGGGTAAATTTTAAGGATCATACGGTAGATAGTTTGATTTTGTTCTATTTTATTTTGAATTTCTAATTTAAAAGAGTGTAAATTTTTATGAGCTTCTATTTGATCACCTTTTTTTTTTTGGTTTGGAGACATTTATAAATGTCATTTTTATGTGTAAAATTACGTTTCACTCACAGGTGATGCAGTTAGAGTAGTGTTAGAAGAGTTTTGTGTTGATAGGTACCCTGGTTATATTAAGCTTCCAGAATGTAGTTAGTTGAAAGAGAGAAATTACGTTGTATTTAAGATAGATTTCTTCGATAAAATTCCAGGTTGTTGAAATTGTAATCGTATAAATTTTCCAAGGTTTGAAATTAAAAAGTATTTTGCTCCTAATAACGTCCCATTGTAATAGCGTGGGTATGTGGTGCCATAGACACATCTGAATGTAGTATACCATATCACTTTTGTTAAGTTTTGCCATTGTAGAATAATGGGAGGAATTTATTTAAACTGCACTAACTACTAAAGAAAAATAATTTAGCGATATCATTATGGGTCGGTTGCGGGAAGCTGACTTTGCAGTTGCAGCAAGATGTAATTTCATTCTCTCGATTATTTTCGTATTGAGGATCGTTTTTACCGCGCTTAAAATTCAAGCGATTTTTTTTTATGATAGGCTAATTTAGATTTATGTAATTGGAGAGTTAGAATTGAAAATGGCGAGTTCTGAACGGTGCTCATGTCAGTCTAGCCATGATATAAGGCGAGGGCTCAAGCTGTGTTTGCGGTGATCGCAATATTCGTGAAAGGGGTAGTAAGAAGGTTGGGATAAGTTATTACATACTGCGGGTGTATCGAATTCACCACATACCCGAGTTATTTTCTGTTATGTATCGTTTGTCTGTAACGAGAAAATTTGGGCATAGAAATGGTTTTCGTGTTTTTTTAAGTGCTTAGCCTTTGTTCTATGGACCTGCTGTAACGCATACTGTTTGTGCGGATTAATTTAACGAGTTCCTGGGTTAGATGATAGCTTTCGTGTATATTGCAGACTTCGAACAAATAACATAAACTGCTGTAAATATAATGCTTAAGAAGTTTCGTGTAAATATGGTTTCGTTTAGTAGATGTGTACATAGCCAGTAAAAGTATTTTAATGTAGTTTTGCCTTAGTGAAACCAAGTTCGATCTGCTAAAGTTTATGCAAATATGAATTTACGAATTAAAACGCTGCTGGTTCCCATTAATCATATACCGATAGGAGCGGTTGATGAAATAACGTTGTGAGTAAGAAAAGAAAGTTCCCACTGACCATTCTGTGTGTGGTGCAAGTAACAATATTTGTCTGAATCAATATGTGTTGGAGATTCTGTTAAGTGTTTATTCGTACATATTTAAACGAATGTATATGCATTTTGGTTTAAGTTTAATTAAGGAACGTTTAGGTAGTAATTCAATGTATAAGGCATATTCACTCGTGAACTATTTCGGACGGCGTTCTGATTATTTCATTTGGTTAATGTTTATATAAAATTATGTACCGCCAGTTTTGTAAAATTTAAATGTTTAACGATTTCTTTATTTTGATGTTAATTATAATTTAGGATATACATATATAACATAAATTTGGGGTTTGTTGGAATCCTGCAAGAATTATTCCAAATTAGACTACAGAAATTTTATTTAAGAGTTACGTTTCAGGTAGTAAAAATTATAACTAATAATTTACATTTCATGCGTCTTGAGATTTTGCTGTTTACTTTCCCGTGATTCTGGTTATTTTGAATATAGATGTGTAATGTTTACAACTTGAGTTTTTTTCAAAGAGTACATATTTTGTAATCCTCACCTTCACTCACAACGCTAACAATTTTTTTATTTTATTTTTTTTTATGAGAATTAGATCATGAAGTAACGTCAATATTTTTTTATGCTTACTTAAAGTAAAGTAACTACGTTCAAAAGTTTACATTGATCATTGAATTTTAACGTAAGGTTTAATGCAATATTTTTTTGAATTTGAGCATATTTGATAGCGGATTGTTTTGATTTAATTACTATTATGATTGTAAATGAAGTAAAGTGATTTCTATTTTCTGAAGTAAGAATTCATTAAAAATCTGAGTTATACAAGTCTTTTGTTAAGGAACAAGTCATTTTAAAAGAAGTTTTAAATTATAAGGTAACGTAAAATTATGTAGTGAGTCGGTCGTTGACCGAACAGCTGTTTGCTTTTGCATACGAGGATTTTGCGAATAGTCGCAAGTATTTTTGGAGTTACTTTTTATAGGAAGCAACATACCGATTGTAGACATCTTTGCTGGTGCCTGATTTGCTAAACAGGTCAGCAAATTTAATTATATTTGTTATGGCAGCTGGGTAATTTCTTTGGAATTTAGGTATTACCTCACGATATCGACGTTCAATAAATTTTAGAGTTTTATAGATATTTGATCGAGTTGTTAAACATTGTTGGGACGTATTTTTTCTTTTAAAATTGTACAATTAATTGCTGTTTTGATCAGTTATTTTTGGATATTTGAGCCAATGATTTTAGCGCTAAGGTTATCGAAATCTTTAGTGAGTTTTGGTTTTATTTTCGCAATTTTGCGGCTTTTACATAATGCTTAAAAGTTCATTGGAATTTAGGTGAACTTCGCGTCAAGATTTTTGGAATAGAATTTTTAGTAGTAGAATAGTTTATTTTTGAGTGAACGTTTTTGTTTCCTGTTAGACCAATCTAAGATCTGTTCATGGCGTTTTTCCAGCTATAAATATTTTAACAGGTGGCGCCTTTTTGACAATTTTTACCCGAAGTTGACGTTGTTGGAGTTGTGGCAAGTGCTCTTTTATAACATTTAAGTAAGAACCCGCCCGCACCACTGAGCTATGCCGTGGCACAAATTGCATTTACGGGCTGGATGCTCTAGTGAGTATTTAGCCTGTAAAACATTGCAATACAACTTAATGTCTGAATTGATAAAGTTTTTTTTTTTTGGCCAACCGTTTCGATAATACTTAATTGTTTCATGAAGTAAGGTTTACTTAACAAGTTGTATTTTTCTTTGATCACCATATCAATAATGGTGTGAATTGCATCATTTACATCTAAGTAAATTACATCAGAATTACAATTTTTATCACTTACATATGCTCTAGAAATAGAATCAGCCAGAATTTTTTTACCTTTTATATACTCTACACTAATATCATATTTTGACAATTTTAATTTAATTCGTTGCAACCTACGTGAAGGTATGTCATTAATATTTTCTTCATAATACTTATTAAAGATAAGTGATCCGTCTGAATTGTAGCTTTTCTACCATAAATGTATTGGTGAAACCTTTTGCAAGCTAAAAGAATTCCCAAAAATTCTTTCTCTATTATTCCATAATTTATTTCAGTTTTTGTTAAGGATTTTGAAGCATAAAACATTGGTTTGTTATCTTGTAGTATTACACATCCTAGTTTTGTATCACTTTGAATGACTATAGTTTTTTTATCGTAAAAGTTTTGAAGTAATGAATAGTTAGTTATAACAAATTTATCAACTGCTTTAGTATGAATTTCATTCCAAATAAATTCATTATTTTCTTTTAACAACTGTTCTAATGGCTTTGTATGCGAATGCAAATTGAACTATATAAAATCTTAAATCGCCAACTAGTCCTAAAAATCTTTGTAATTCCCTTTTTGGAATTTTATAATCTATTATTGTTTGTATTGTATTCCTATCTGGCAACATTTTACCATTTTCAAATATGTGACCCAGATACCTAACTGAGTGAACTTTACATTACGTTCCCTGGCCCTTTTTAGAACTTTCAACAAAATTTCGTTATGTTCTTCAATGGTGTTAGCATATATTAAAATGTCTATATATATATATATATATATATATATATATATATATATATATATATATATATATATATATATGTGTGTGTATATAGGTGGCAAGTACACTGATAAATTCTCACTCAGGAACACAGTAAAAACAAGACAAGTCGAGTGGATGACGGCCGATAACAGAATGAGTTGTAGCAGTTGTTGTGTGATAGAGTCACCTGGTAGTTGACAAGACGAAACTTGTCAAAACTCTACTTTCTACCAGACTAAAAAGCAGTAACTCCTATATCAGTGGGAGATACTGCTTTTAAGGCTTGCAGATGGTACTTACTGCCTTTTAGCCTATTATTTGATATTGCTATGTGGACATACTGCAATGTGTATAATGGTTTTCTTTATACGTTAGTGCCCTTACTGCTTTCTAGCATTGTAGGATGACATATATTACCATAATAAACTTAGAAAGTGACTTAACTACAAATGGGCAAAAAAACGGAGATACTGCTTTCTAGGTTAGAACGGCAGTAAATGCCCTACTACAATAGTGAAGAGACCGGCGATACAGAACTTAAAAGTTTTTTAACACTGATTCTAAAAAGGTACTACTCCGAGATTTCACAACCATAATATTGCAGTCATAAAAATTTCCCTTACGATATCTAAAGAATGTAAGTGGAGTAACTGTTATAATACCCTGTGTCTTGGTCTACTGTCCCTAACATCATGCTGAATGTAATGTACGCATTTGAGAGAGCTGTAATTTAATTTTGTATAATAAATATCATATTTAAAACATCAAGTATTTTAATAATGAAGATATAACATGGCGCTGCGATTAGAACCAAAAGAAAAAGTTATTTTATGGAAAGAAGAAATATAAAAATGTGCACGTGGGATAGAGGTTATTTATGTATGTACATTGTAAAGTAACAATTAAAAGTGATTACACTTGAAGAGGATGAAAATGGCTCAATTCAATCTAGCAACACCTCTGGTATTATCTGGTAATCCTAGTGAGAATTGGAAAAAGTTCAAACAGCAATTCAATATTTATATGGAAGCATCTGGTCACAGTACGTGGTGAGTTCTAAACGCCAAGTAGCTATTTTACTAAACCTAATTGGTCATGAAGCCTTAGAAGTACATAATACATTCAACATGAAGTTAGGGGCAGCAGACCAACACAGTTATAAATATCTAGATGGTAATCTAACTATTCAAGTCGAAAATTATAATGTTGAATTTAAACTAGATACTAGTAGTGAAGTCAATGTACTGCCATTACTTGTGGTAAATAGTACAATAGATTATTTAGGGAGAGATGTTGAAATAAGTGATTATCCAGTTCAATTAGAAGCTTATGGCGATTCTAAGTTAGAAACGATAGGTTGTGCTAGGTTTAGATTAAAAATTGATAGAAAAATGTGTGATGCCAATTTTGTAATAGTATCTCACTATTCAAAATCGATACTTGGATTACAAACTTGCGAAAAATTAAATTTAATTAAAAGATAAATTCTTGCAGCGAGCAAAGATATTAGTAAGGAGCATATCATTAAAGAATGTGATGATGTATTTAGTGACGTAGGTTGTTTTCCGATGGACTATAAAATAAAATTAAAAAATGGTTACATCCCAAAAGCATGCCCTCCACGTAGAATTCCAGTTAGCTTAAGAGAAAATTTAAAACTTGAACTTGATAGGTTAGAGAACCAGGGCATAATTTCTAAAACAAGTGATACATTTGAGTAGGTGAACCAATTAGTCATTGTTGAAAAGCCAAATAAGACGCTAAGAATTTGTTTAAATCCCGCACAATTGAATGAGAATATAGTAAGAGACTATTGTATCATACCAACATTAGTTGATTTAAACTAAGATTAAAAATGCACAATTTTCCAGTGTGTTATACCTTAAAGATGGGTTTTTGCAAATTAAATTGGATGAGGATAGCTCAAAGTTATGCACACTTGCAACAGTTTATGGGACCTATAAATATAACACTTTTGCATTATCATGTTCGGCTGAAGTGTTTCAAAAATATAATATAAACATTTTTAATGTTGTAGGTATATATATATATATATATATATATATATATATATATATACACATATGCCTTTTCAATTAAGTAAAAAGTTTTTTTTTAATTTATCAATTTTTATCTTTGCTACTACTTGAGATTAAATTACCGTAATTACCTAGCAAGTCCACTTTTAATTTACAGATTGCAATGTCTTCTCGGGGAATGAAAATGCTACAAATGGCAGCAGGAAATTAAAGCTGCTAACCCAACTCTCCGTAGACCTGTTGAAGAAACTGAAAGGAAATACACCAAGCAGTATACAAATTTGGTGCCAGTAGGAGCTTACTGTGTTGAGAACGTTGCAGACCGAGAAGACGCGTTAGTAAATGATCGTATATCATCATTTGCTGCTTCAACAACTGCATTTATAAATTGTCTCTCTGATTCAGATGACTCTGTCACAGACGCGATTATAATCTGCCCGATCCAAAAGATGCAGAACGTTTTAAGTCAGTCGAATCTGATATCTCCGGAAACTACGAGTAGTACTACTACTGCTTCTGCAGGTGCGACGGCTTCTACCAATACTGCAACAATTGATGAAATAGAGTACACTAAACAAGAAGAAGCCAGAAAAAGAAAAAGGTTTGAAAAAAGTCTTCAAGAGAGAAGATAAGATGATGAATTGGCAGGAAAGAAAAGTTTTTATATCTTCGAACGTTTCCGTTCATTATTTGAAGAGAAGACGAGAACGTGAGAAAAGTGATCGCAACAGAACCTTCAAATATATTTTTTTTTAAACGAACATCGTGAAATACACAAAGCGTGCAAATTTTTTGGCAAAAAAAGGTCCTGCTAGCATCCAGCCATTAAGTGATACGCGGGGAAAACACGCCAAAACGCCGAAAACGGATTGGGGCTTGATCAAAACTCATGTTAAATCATTTGGACCTACTGTGTCACATTACCGCAGAGAACATGTCCCTAATAGAAGATACCTTCCTAGCGATCTTACTATAAGGAAAATATATACTGACTTTAAGAGTTTGCATCCAACTATCAAACGCTCCTAAGAGCTATATAAAAGATCTGTCTCAAAGAATTTAAATATGGCAACATTAGGCCATGAAGAGTGCGAGACATGTGAAGGATTTAACCTCCACAATCCTGAACATACGGAGAAATCTTTGTGGGAAGATTGCAGTAACTGCCAATTATGCAGTCATCATATCACAAAATCAAAAGAATACCGTGAAAAGTACAAGAGTGATGCAGAAATAATTTTCCACCAAGCACAGCATGTTTTTCTGCAGATGTGGAGGTGATTATGTTCTGCCAAAGGATTATAATTTTTAACGACAGTTTTGTATCACTTGGTAAAAAAACAAAACAACAAGCTCCTTACGTGTTTATG
Source organism: Vesta saturnalis (assembly GCA_036346205.1). NCBI lineage: Eukaryota > Metazoa > Arthropoda > Insecta > Coleoptera > Lampyridae > Vesta > Vesta saturnalis. The sequence continues at coordinate 208,355 of JARFJB010001764.1, forward strand.
GCATGAGTGCATATCGCGAAGAAAAAAGGAAGACTTGATTCGTACATTCCATGCTTCTATGTTGCAGATGCGTGACAAGGAAAATATAATAATTTGACTTGATAACTATGCAGGCCAAAACAAAAACTGGTCACTGTTTTCATATTTAGTGTATATAATTAATACACATGAAATTTCGGCTCAGACAATAACCTTCAGATATTTTGAACCGGGTCATACGTTCATGTCAACTGACAGTTTCCACCATCAGGTGGAGCAGTCTTTACGACGAATGACGAAGGTGTATGACCACCGATTTTGTTTCTTATGTCCAGTCTTCCAATTCCGGTAAAGTTGATGTAAAACAGATGAGACAAGAAGATTTCTTTGTTTGACCCGATAACTCGTCAATTTACAAAATAAATCATTCAACACCCAGGCCGTATTTGACATTGTTGAAGCGAGGCAGCTATATATTATTTTATAAAACAAACTTCTCTGCAGAGACAGCATTGGAATTAGATTTCTTGAAGATCAAATCATTAAAAGGGTGCATTGTAAAACCGACAATGATAAGTCAACTGAGAGGAATTAAAAAAAGAAAGGAGATGATCTTACAAAATTTGACCGAGTTGATACCTGAAAATCGACGACAATTCTGGAAGTACCTTCTCGTTAATAACGGAGCAGCGGATCTAAGAACAGTGTATCAGGACATTTAAGTCACTTAATCTGCAATTTTGTTGGGCATTTGGCATTATTATTCAGTTTGTGTTTAAAAATGTACATGTTCTGTGTAAAATTAAACCGTTACCTTTATATTATTTATGTTGCTAATAACCTACTGACACCCTTTAATCTAAATATAAATTTTAATTATATGGCCTTTTTCATTTAACGTTTTGGTGTATTATATATCTTGTCTTAGTGTGTTTTTTTTTAAGAGGTGCTACACTAAAGAGCAGTAACCGCCAATTGATGGCGTGTACTGCTCTCTTGTTTAGTAAGTTTTCAAAATGAGTTAGATCAACATGTTTCACTCAAATGTAGTAAATGCCAATTTACTGCTTTTTTTTATACAAAATGGCATGGTAATATGAAATTATTAAAATATACAATCAAATAATTTAATTTTCAGAAATTAATACAGAATTAATAAATTTCTACGTGGTGGCCCAGCTATAAGAACTTAAATATTCGTTTTCTGGAAATTAACAATTTGGGAGATACTGTTTTCCAAGTTTGGACGGCAGTATAGAGATACTGTGGAAAAAAATCTTGATCAATTGGAGCAATATACACGCTGAAATAATCTACGGATCTTTGGTGTAACGGAATCTAGGGATGACAATAATAATAATAATAATATTTATTTGCCCAACAGGAAACCCAATTATAGGGCATATAGAATATACAAGATCTAAAGGTAGTCTTAACAATAATATAATATATCAAAAAAAAAAACACACGGATCAATTGAACCCCCTTTTACAATAAGGAACCAACTAATATTTTTTGCTAAATTAAGATTTTGGTTCCACAGAATCTCATACTTGTGCTTCACCTATACGCAATAAGGAACCACCCTATTACGAATTATGGGGCCATCTGTTGGCCAAGAGACTTAAGAGACTGAAAACGTAGTAATCCATCACTTATATTTTGCAACAAGGAACCGGGAAAGTTGGTTCCCTTATGCGTAACACTGTGCATCGTAAAAAAATTATTTCACGTGTTTTGCAGTGTGTGTTTCTAAACTAAACTTGTTTTAAAATGTCAACAAGGGGAAAGTTTTTAGTGTCTCTGGCATTACAAAAGGAACAAAGTAACAAACCACAGGTAGGTGCATATAGTATAATAAAACATAAATTAAAAACTAAATTTTTAATATTTTTTGATTAAGGTTTTACCAAATGAACACGAGTTAAATAAGGGAGAAGCAGTAGTTTTATTTCGAACCAAGGCAAGAATTCATTTGTAAGTAGTTTGTTTAAATAATATAACGAGTTGGTTCCTTTTTGAAAAATACATTTTAAGAACTTCATAAACAGCTTTCTAATTACCATTTTCCTATTAAGGAGAGTCCAATGAAATCGAAAGCGAATTTGTTAGAAACAACGCAAATCTGGAGAGTTGCATTTTAAGCGAAGACGACAATAACGCATTAGTAAGTAGATTTTCGAAATAATTTAGTAATTTGTTCCCTTCTTGCGAAATAAACATGTCTTCAATAAATTTATGAATATTACGTTAGCTTTCCTGTTTATGCCGTTATTTAAATATAAATAAAAGGGTCTTCGGTCTAGGGCCTTATGTGTATAAGTAAAGAAACTTCGTTTTTTCCAACCTTCCGAATTTAATTTTTAATTTTTTGTGAGAGCTACAAGTACAACGGAATACCCAACAATTATTAAATATATTTAAATAATTAAATAATTTCACTGTCAAGAGATTAAAAAAGATTCACTAAAAAACACGGATCTGTTCCTATTCAGTTAAACTTAATATTAAATAGGTAGAGTAAAGCATATCCTTCAATTTGATGAATTGTCATGATGTCGTTATTTATATGTTATTTATATATTTTATTTCAATTGTAACGTGTAACACCAAATTAAAGTATTCAAATGGACGCCGACAACTATAGCGATTGTTCAGATGATTCCATTAAGGATAAAGATTATGTGTATGACTTAAACAAGAGTTCCACTGAGAACGATACTGACTCGGAGAACAGGAATACCATTAATAATTCAATTGAAAAGGCTAGTAAAGGAAGGACAAAAAGGAAGAAAGAGAAAATTCCAAGATCAAGAGAGAAATATAAGCAAAACGAAGAAGAACAGCAATGAAACCTATCATTCAGTAAATGGAAAACTAGTTGCTCCAAAACCGTTTGTAGATTTTAGATGTTCATGTTTAAGCAAATGTTACACAAGAGTTCCCGTTGAAGAACGAAGAGTAATCTTCACCCATTACTGGAGTCTTGAAAATTATAATACACAAACAGTATTTATTAAGACATGTGTGAGACAAGTAGCAAAAAAGAAGAACACCGGAAATAATTCCGACAAACGTAAATTCTCTAGAGTTTACGAAATTAATAAAACTGTTGTTTGTAGAGAAATAGTCGTACATACGTTAGTGATTTCTGCAAAGCGCGTAAATACATCTCTTAGTAAAGTAAGAAATCTTTCAATACCTGACAAGAGGGGAATAGCCGGTGGTCACAACAAAATGTCTCTGGAACAAAAACACGCTGTTGTGGCTCATATAAACTAATTTCCTCGATATAAATCACACTATTGCAGAGTAAAAAGAGTAACGAAGAATTTTTCCCGATTGGAGTTACAGTAGCACTTATGTATAAGTTATATCGCGAAGAAAATCAAAATTGTGTAAGCTTAACGGCTTATCGGAAGATTTTTTGACCAAATTCAATCTTAAAACCAAAATTCCCAAGAACGATACTTGCAATAAATGCGATTTATATGCAGCAAAAGTTAAAAATCCCTTAAATGAAAACGACAAGCAAAACCTAATTATTGAACATGATCAACATTTGAGAGAAGCTGAACTAGCTAGAGACAGAATGAATGCCGATTTAGTTTATGCTAAAGACACAGAAACTTTAACATTTGATATAGAGAAAACGCTTTCTCTCTCTCGCCTTTCTACCAACATTATCTTCTATAAACGACAGCTGTAGTTATATAATTGTGGAATTTATGCTGACAAAGAAAAAAAACGTCGACTTTTCAAATTTCGATAGAAGGCCAGGAAGGTCGAGGTGCTCAAGAGGTAGGCTCATGTCTAAGAAACTATGTTAAGAACCATCCTGATCATTCTGTGAAGTTTCTGAATTTATGGAGCGACTCGCGTGAGGGGCAAAATAAGAACATAAAGATGGTGTTGCTGTTAAAATGCATTCAAGAGGAAAATGATTTTTTGGAGGAAATTCGTTTGTTTTTTAGTTTCGGTCCATAGTTTCCTCCCCAACAACAGCGACTTTGGGACGTTGAATGCGCCCTCAAAAAGCAGCAGAAGCTTTATTCGCCCGATGATTATGTTAGTATAATGGAAAAGTGTAAAAGAAAAAATCCATTTGTTGTAAATTGTATGAAAAAAGAAGACTTTATTTCAACAAAAAAAATTGAAAAAGAAATACCTACTTACCTACAGAAAAAAGGATGTTTTGGGCGAAAAAATAAATTGGTTGCACATACGACAGATAAAAGTTTTGAAAGAGAAACAATACAGCATATTTGTAAAAACAAAATATGACCAGTCTGAACCTTACCGAGAAATAAATATTACCAAAAAAGGAAAAGGAAGAAAACCCACATCAGCCAATGTTGCAACAGCGAAATTAGAAGACATAAAATCTTACATGGATCTCATTCCTGTTGCCGATCAAAAATTTTATACTGATCTTGTTGCTGATGCTACTATAGAAGAAGATATTGACGGTTATAATGGAGAACTCGATTATGAATTGGAGGACCCTGCACAAGACTAACGGTTAATTTCCTAAATAATCAAGTTTAAAGCATTTCTTAGACCGTTTGTGTTTCTTGATTTCCTTTAATTTTTTTATTTCAACAAAGTTATTTTTTCAAACAAGAACCAAGTATTTTTTTTTGTTAAGTTAACATAAAAAATGTAATAGTTTCTGTGTTAGTCGTTAGTTGTTTCATGTTTAAAAATAAATTTTATTTAAAATATGATATATAATTTTTACTTACGACTCCCAATTTTTTCAAAGTAAATTTCTTTAAAATCAATTTTACTCCTAAATACGTTTTTGTTGGTTGCTTCCTTATTGCAAAAGGGAGTCCAATTAGTAACTGCATTGTTAAAAAACAAATTGAATATGGATGTCGCAATTTATGATATTGAAAGAAGTCATGGGATTGATCCTAGCAGTAATCGCGGTCCACGTTCAATTTTCGTCAAATTTTGTAGTTATCGAGTACGATATTTAGAAGTAAGACTTACTAAAAAAAAACTGGTTGCGTCATCCGAGAAGATCTAACACAGTACCTACTTATAGATATTATTTACTTCAAGAAGCACTTATTAAATATGGCAAAAATAACGCTTAGAACCGTTGATGGAAAAATTTTAGTGAAAAAGTCTGATAACTCAATTGCTGTTGTTACTAATTTGAGTGAACTTAAGTGATATAACTAACATCTCTGTCTGTTTTTCATACGATGTGATATCAAAATTGTATTTAATTATAATGGTATAATTTTGTTTTTTGGATATTTTTATTGGACATTGCATTTTGCAATGTAATTAACTGTTATTTAAACTGTAGTTTAAAAGATTAACGTTCTTTTATTTACAATCTTCAGAGTTTACATCAGTGCATTTTATTTTATTATTATCCTGATCAGGCCATGGCGACTGTCGATGCCTCTCAATTTATAAATTTTATGTTCGTTTAATCGTTTATTACTTAGTAATTAGTTCGAATTGATTACGTAAAAGCTTCTATCTAAGGTAAGTTAAATAAGTTTTGTAATCAATTTGGTGGAAAAGTAACTGTAATTTTTTTTTTCAAGTTTAAGCACTGATTATTTTTAATTGTTACCCATCTTGTTTTAAGGAAACTAAACTGCTGGCCATTCGAACTTACACATAGTAATTTTTAGGCAAAATGTAAAGTTAAATATTTTCAATAGGAATGCAAATTTTTGAACGCGCCTTGCAAATTTTAAGAGCTAGTTTTTTTCGGATTAAGCTGCATGACGTATATTTATCGTAGGACCATAGGTTTATTATATACGGGGTAATCAATGAAGTCATGCAAAAAATCAAAAAGTTTGTATGAGTGAAATTTCCGTTGCAATATGGTTCGTTACTAAGGTAACATCAATATCTCTAGACGTTTTTGACAGTTCTTGATGATTTTTGCGGATTTGGAATCCTTGTTTCACGTAGATTTTCTATGGTCTAAGCATTTTATTTGAGGGTTGAAATTTACACATTATACCGGGTCGATAATAAACAAAAACGTAGCGACAAGAACAAGTTTATTACATTATATTCTAAAACATACAAGAATGGTTAACAACGGCCAAAAGTCGATTATAATTATAAACCTAATTTAAAGGTTCCTGCAATACCTAAAAAAACACGGTGTACTGTAATAACAAAGATTAGGTATGTATGGATAGGGATACCTAGTGGTAATTGGTATTGGTAATTTTTAAAAAATAAAAAAAAATTAGCCCGAAAAACATATATTGTCTGTCCATTAATTTTTGTTTTCAATCCACTGCGTCATAGAAGGGAATTGCAACCTTGCATTTTCGGAGTTTACAATGAAATTACGTTATTGTTGGCAACAGCGTGTTAAAAGGACAAGACCATTGAAAGCAACCGGCAAATATCAATGGAAAAATGCCAATTGTCCTATCTTGAAATACCTAATCTTTGGTAATAATTTACACGAAATTAGGTACATTAATAAAAAAAAAGAAACTGCTATTTTTTTGGTCCTCCTGCTCGACGTATTACTTCCCGACATCGGTTTGATAGAGTATCCATAAGATTATTTATAAAATCTTGTGGAATATTCTCCCATTATTCACTAAGCGTTTCTAAGGTTTCAGGCGATCTTACTTTACGTTTTAAATAAGACCAAACGTGTTCGATGACATTAAGATCCGGAGACTTTGCAGGCCAGTCCATCCTATTGATGTTCTGTGCCTGCAAAAACTCTGTGATCCTTCGCGCTCTGTGAGGTCGAGCGTTGTCATCCACCAATAGAAATTCTGGGCCGTAATTTCGAGCAAAAGGAACAATAATAGGTTCCAAAATTTCCTCCTGATAAACAGTAGAGTTAACGGTTTGGTTGGTAATGAATAGCTCGGTTTTACCATTTCTTATGATACCTCCCCACACTGTAACACCTCCGCCACCAAATGCTTCTTGAGGGGCCATATTTTTCTCCAAATATCGCTGATTTGGCTCTCTCCAAACTAACATTCGGCCATCGGAGTGAAACAAATTAAATCTTGTTTCGTCAGTAAATAAGCAATGTTTCCACTCTGTATTACCCCAATTCGCATGCCGATTTGCCCATGCCCGCCTATTCGCTCTATAGTGTTGTAATAACCGCACACATGTTGCTCTGCGACGGGCTCTATAATTTAACATGTTTGGCATTATGTTATGTTTGTGAAAAAAAATTCTCACCTCAAGTTGTTTTTATTTAATGTTCTTCTCACTGTTCTGTCCGAAACTCTCACCCCAGTTTGTTGTCTTAAAGAGTCATTCAGTTTTCTAGAGTTCTTTGTTCTATTCTGCATAGTTTCTCTCATTAAAATTCTTTCGGTTCTTTGGTTTATTTTTTTTTGTATGTCCACCCCCATGCCCATAATTATGATCACCAGTAGTTTCGACGCGACGGTTCAAATTATAAATTCTCTTTCGGCTAACATTGTAAATGTGCGGAATTTGCTCTTTTGACATTCCTTCGTTGAGAAGTCGAATGCAATTTTCCCTTTCTGCCGTGCTTAAACGCCTCATATTAATTAAAATTTACAAAATTATAACATTGAAATGTGTCAGATTATTTCTAAAATAATGTTAACAGTTTTTAATTCCATAGCAACACATTTTTTTTCCCAATGCCTACTTTGAAATTGACGCGTCGCGTAGAAATTACACCCGATCATAATTATGGACATGGGGATGGACATAGAACTCTGTAAAACTGAATGACTCTTTGAGACAACAAAGTGGGGTGTGAGTTTCGAACAGAACAGTGAAAAGAACATTAAATAAAAACAACTTGAGGTGAGAATTTATTTTTACAAAAACTTAAAATAATGCCAAACCTTAGAGGGCGTCGTACCCTACGTTGTTGTTTATTATCGACCCAGTATAATGTGTAAATTTTAACCCTCAAATAAAATGCTTAGATCATAGAAAATCTACGTGAAACAAGGATTCCAAATCATCACGAACCGTCAATGCAATGTCAAGTTATAGCATTTTAAAAATTTTGCTACCCAAATTTTATGTTGAGTAGTGTGTGCAAGGCCTAAGGGCCTTAATCCAAAAACTGACAAAAACGTCTAGAGATATTGATGTTACCTTAGTAACGAACCATATTGCAACGACCAAAAAAAATTTTTGCGGAAATTTCACTCATACAAACTTTTTGATTTTTTGCATGACTTCATTGATCACCCCGTATATAATAAACCTATGGTCCTACAATAAATATACGTCATGCAGTTTAATCCGAAAAAAACCAGCTCTTAAAATTTGCAAGCTGCGTTCAAAAATTTGCATTCCTATTGAAAATATTTAACTTTAAATTTTGCCTAAAAATCACTGTGTAAGTTCGAGTGGCCAGCAGCTTACTTTAAAGGAATATTTAAAAATTTAAACTGTTTTCTTTTTTATTAATGTTCACGATTGAATTATTTTTGCAATGAATAAAATATGAAGTAAACTAATTTGGATTTATATATAGATGTTTAAAGAGGAAAAAAGAAAAAAGAAACTTTCCGGATATGAAAACTTATGAAACAAACGAAAAAGAGAAGAAAACTAATGCAAAAATAACGTTTTTTAAAAAACCTACCATTTCTCAAAAAAAAACGAAGACCTACTGATGAAGAACTACTGGAGCAGGAATTTGAAGGCAGTGTCAATATTCAGCTACAATCAACTTCTTGTAAAGATTGTAAACTTGATAACGGTGAAGAGAAATTTTTTCCACTTTCTGAGGATTCAGACTTATGGCCAAAGGTTTTATTTCCCCATGTTCAATTATTAGTAGTTAATGGACCAGGTCATTATCAGATAAAAAATCAGATTTACCCTAAAGACAAATCAGGACGTAAGTTTGCTGACACGTATTTTACTAGAATTTTACATAATAAAGAAAAAGTTAAACGAGAGAATCAAATTAAATTACATTCTAAAGAAAAGAATTCTGTATATTGTTTTTATTGCAAAATCTTTAATGTTGCAAATTCTGCGACGAAAACTATAAAATTAAGTAACGATAATGGGTTTAATGGTTGCCATCATTGAAGTGAACATTTAAGTTACCTTACCACGAAAAAAGTAAATTACATTTCCAGAATTTTAATCAATGGACAGATCTTTTAAATAGAATAAAAGAATAAAATTATAGATTCTGAAGCACAGAAGTAGTACCCCGACACTTGTCGCCGCCATCTTGGATTTTGACGTCACAAGCCCGCCCACGTGGGGGACCGGTTTTTCCACCCTTATTTTACAATCCACGTGTGAGACCGGATTTTCAACCCTTATTTTTATATACCCTCATGTGAGCGCATTTTCCAACTTTTGCACATCCACGTGTGAGACCGGATTTTCCACCCTTATTTTTACTCGCTTACGTGTGAGACCGGATTTTCAACCCTTATTTTTATAAACCCTCATGAGACCGGATTTTCCACCCTTATTTTTACTCGCTTACGTGTAGGACGTGTTTTTCACCCCTATTTTAGCACATCCACGTATGAGACAGGATTTTCAACCCTTATTTTTATATATCCTCGTGTGAGATTTCTTTTCGAAGGCCCTTTTCAACCCTAATTATTTTTTATATGCCCATGTGTGAGACCGTATCCTTTCTTTTTCAACCCTAATTATTTTTTACTCGCTTACGTGAAGGATCGTATTTTCAACCCTCTGCAGCCCTAATTAAGGTCTTTTGTTGCTGCTAACTGTATTTGGGGTCAGGTCTTGGCTAGGCTTAGGGTTGTACTTAGGGTGGGGTTGAAACGGGGCTGGAGCTAGGGATAAGTCTTAGAGTTTGGTCTGGTGGTGGAGCTAGGGTTGAACCAGGTCTTGTTTTAAAAGTTGTATTTAAGGCTTAGAGATATTTTTATCTTATAGATCGTTTTCTTGTTTTTCTCAGTTCAGGCATTTATAAATAGATCTTTTCAACGACTTAATTTGACCTTTGACCCTGGATAGATACTATAAAAATGTACATGTGAGTGCATTCATTATGCTAAGAAAAATTTTATTAAAAATATTTCAATTAATACATTGATACGAGCTTACAATAGCATACTTATTTTACCTTGAGAAACAGTATTGAGCATGTTATATATGTAATTTTAACGGAGTTTATACAAACTTTTCAGTACCATTATTAACAGATATTAATGTTTACCTAATACTATAATTCTGATATGGATGGTTGTTTTAAATGTAATTTGTAATAGGAATTTATTATAAACGAATTAGCTTTAAATTGTTTTACACTCTTTTTAATTACCGGTTGTAACCTTCTACTTACATAACTTCAACTTATACACGAAATAATAACGACCTTCACGAGTTTATATAACCATTGTACTGCATTTTATTTACCTTGAACTCATGTAAAGTTATAAACGTTTTATTTTAAATGGAACTATCAGCTGTTCCTAATTGCAAGGTCATTAAAACACACCAGGTAGTATTTCGAAATGTTTATCTAGTGGACTTCTGTAAATGAATCATACAATTAAAGAAGGCAATGCCCTGATATTAACAAGATGATTAACACCTTTGATTTAAAACTTAATTATGAGAATCACACAGGACAGAATAGACTTTGATAGTAATCTTTAAATACATTTTATTGTTATATTTCAGATTTTATATGGGTATAGTTAAAATTATTTTTGAGGACGTTAAATGCCTGCCCTACTTTAACAATAAGTGTTTATACCGTAATGAAACGATAGCTAAAATACAAATTAAGATTATTACATTTCTTTTAACGCCAATTTTTGCGTCGTATGTACAAATTATGTTATTACTAACGCCTTAAACAATAAGTCTTTTGTTAAAAGATAAAACATCATGCTTATTTTACCTTGAGAAACAAGTTGGCCTTGAAGTTAGTTAGTCATTGGTTTTGAAGACGACCTTGAAGCTAGCTGTAAGTCCTGTTTTGAAGTTAACCTTGAAGTTAACCTTTCGCGTGACCTCGGACTATAAAAATGTATATTTTGAGTTTGGTTTATGCTAAGAAAAATGTTAAAATTATTTCTATTAATACATTAATACGAAATTACAACAGCTACTTATTCTACCTTGAGAAACACCTATGAAACAAGTTGACCTTGAAGTTAGTTAGTCATAGGTTTTGAAGACGACCTTGAAGTTAGCCGTAAGTCCTGTTTTGAAGTCTACCTTGAAATTAGCCTTGCATGACCTCGGACTATAAAATGTACATGTGAGTGTATTGGATTATGCTGAGAAAAATGTTAAGGATATTTTATATTAATACATTAATACGAAATTACAATAGCTACTTATTCTACCTTGAGAAACACCTATGAGAAACAAGTTGACCTTGAATTTAATTAGTCATAGGTTTTGTAGATAACCTTGAAGTTATCCTTATGAATTTTAATGGCTTAATTTGACCTTTGACCCTGTAAAATACTATAAAAGCGTACGCTTGGTTTAGTTAATTTAGTTCTGCTTTGAAGAGCATAGCTATGGAATCTTTCTCAGTTAATCATATTTTGAGATTATTCAGTGCTGGTGTGTTAACCGACGAGGGTTTGAAAAACGCATACAATATCATCACTTATAAAATGTTGTGCGAAAATGACACTATCGATCGATAGATGTTTATAATAATTTTGTTGAAGCTGTACAACGAGTTGGTGGAGTGTAAGTATATATTTTGTTTTTTATTTTAAGTTTTAATTATTATTTTTTATAGACCTGCTCAAGTAAATTTGAGTGACGTGTTTGATGAGATTATGGAAACTTCCGCTGTGGAGGATTTGATAACGGTATGTCTTTTTAATTTTCTATTGTATCACTTACTGAACGAGTACATTACAGCAAAGTCAATCGGGCTCAGGCCTGCAGCAACAGGCCGGACCATCCTCAGGTTCAACCATATTAATATAGTGGGGAGTCAAATAGTAAATTTATTAAAAATTTAATACAACGTGTAAAACGCTACGGTTTAACTTCAATGACGAGACGTGCAAGGATAATCCCTTAAGTGGCTACAGGTAAAATATACCATTTTACTAAAATTTATCTAATACACATATTTACAGAGCGCCTTTGAGGAACTGTACTCATATATTGTAAAGGATGCGGCTCCTTCAGACCGTGTAGGGATAACACTAAGGAACCCGAACTTCCCGATAAACCAGTTGGCTTGTCGTTCAGAAGAGTGGACCAGTTGTCGGTGAAAGTGATAATGTCGCTGCTGGAAAAGGTAATGCAGAGTAACGCTAGTTTTTCTCAAGTGACTTGTTAGCTTTAAACGTTGATAGAGTGGTTGTGCCTGTAGGCTATGGGCGCAAAAACTTGACGGTTAAAATTTGCAGATTTCTGTAAAGCGAAAACCAAGGGTTTATTGTTGTACCATCTACAATTAACGAAAATAATTGTTTAGCTCGCGCTCTAGTCATAGCTATTGCATTTAAAAATAACGATGCAATGCGTTATGGTATGGATGGGTTACTTACTTCAAGAACGAGCTATACAACTCTGCCAAGACAGTGGTGTAGATCTTAGTCAGGGTGGTAGTTACGAGCACATCAAGCATTTCAAAATCATTTAGATTCATATACCATTGTAGTTTATAATTCGCGTATAGGTGATTCAGTTTATTTTGAGGCCCTAGGGAACCAGCTAGAGTAGTTTTAAATTTAATATTAGAAGACGAGCACTATAACGTCATCACCAGCCTAACTTCAGCATTTACTTGCGGTTATTACTGTGAACAATGCAAAAACGGTATAATAACAAGAAAGAGCATGTAAAATGTATGTACCAGTGCCCCGCGTGTCATCAAAACCACCTTGTTCTATTGAAAACCAAAAATTGTTTGTAATGATTGCAAGAGATTTTTACGGACAGGATTGTCTTAAAAACCACAAGGACGCTAAAATATGTGAAAAACTGCGTAGATGTTTAAAATGTCTTAAAACAACTGAAGTAAAGGGTAAACATAGATGCGGATACAGTCGCTCCACATGCATGAGCGAAAACCTATCGGTCATCTTTGCTACATGGCCGTTAACAAAGCTCGACGTGACAGCGGTAATGGTAAACCATCTATGTTTATCTTTTACGATTTGGAGTGTATGCAAGAAAAGTGTGTGAGGGTAACGAATGATAGGTTTCTGCATGAGCCCAATCTATGCGTGGCCGCGAATGTTTGCTCTGTCTGTATCAAACACGCTGACAATTTAGATGAGCAGTGCTCAGTGTGGTAAAGAGTGCACATTTTCAGGGAAAACCCTGTTGAATCGTTTCTGTCATATGTTGCCGAGAGAGCAAGAAAATTTAAAGTTACATGCATCGCACATAACATGAAGGGGTACGATGGGTGTTTTGTGCTCAGATGCATGTTAACTAATAATAATCAGTGGAGACCTAATGTCATCTGCAACGGCTTAAAACTAATTTCTATTCAGTGTGGTGATATTAGATTCATTGACTCCCTTAATTTTATCCCGTCACCGCTCTCGGCATTTCCAAAAACCTTCAATTTCCCCGAGTCCAAGGGTTATTTCCCATATCTCTTCAATACATCCAAGAACCAGAATTACGAGGGTCCATTGCCAGTACTGGAATATTATTGTGCAGATCAGATGTCGGCTGGTGATCGACAAAAACTCTTAGACTGGCACACGACCCAGAGTAATTATGTTTTTAAGATGAGTGAGGAGATTGAGAGATATTGCCTGATGGATGTTAAGATCCTCGTTAAAGGTTGTATTAGTTTCTGGTCCACCTTCACGACCCAAAATAAAGTCGATCCGTTCGAGGAGGCCACCACTATTGCTAGCGCTTGCAATAAAGTGTTTCGCAGACGCTTTCTCAGAGAAAACACTATAGGACTTATTCCTAAGGGTGGTTATAGACGTGCCGACAACCAATCCAAAATAGCAATACAATGGTTACGTTGGGTGGAACATTCTCAGCAAGTAACCATACAGCACGCAGGAAAATCTCGCGAGTTTAGAACACCTGAAGGTGTTAAGGTCGACGGTATTGCGCAGAGTCAAACACCGTTTTGAATTTCTTGGGTGTTACTGGCACGGTTGCGAGGAATGTTTCCCAATCAGGCCAACATGGACCCTAAACTCGGTGTAAGCACCTCTATGCTTGCACGAATGAGAACACGGTGGCGCGGTCTCAATTTATACGCGAGCGCGGTTATAATCTTGTGGAGATGCGCGAATGCGATTTTAAAAACAAATACTCGTTAATGATGAATTGAGAACGTTTATTCAGAATTTAGGCAACCAGGATGATGAACCCTTAAACCACGTGACGCGTTTTACGGAGGTCGCACTAATGCTAGTAAGCTTTATCACGAATGTGACGGTATTACTGAGAAAATAATGTATTATGACGTGTGCTCATTATACCCATTTGTAAATAAATACTGTAAATATCCTATAGGTCATCCGAAAATTCATGTAGGGCTAGAATGTAAGAACATTTCATTAGACACGGTGGAGGGTTTAGTTAAATGCAGAGTACTACCACCCTCTAATCTCTACCATCCTGTTCTACCTTAAAATGCACGGCAAACTGATGTTTGTGTTGTGTAAGACGTGCGGCGTTGAGCTAAATCAAGGGAATGTAGACATAGTGAAGCTGAGCGCAGTTTCGTTGGAACATTTGTAGCTGACGAACTGCGTAAAGCTATCTCTAAAACTATAAAGTCCTTGATGTTTTCGAAATTTGGGAATACGAGGTAACCACGTATGACAGAGCAACTAAACAGGGTGGGTTATTTAGCGGTTACATAGATAATTTCCTGAAACTAAAACAGGAATGTTCAGGGTTCATTGTACGTCAGAAATCGAGAAAACTCAGTACGTGACAGAGTATTATGAGAAAGAGGGATTCAGTTAGACATGGATAATATTAAGAAAAATCCCGGTTTAAGGTACCTGGCCAAACTTATGCTGAATTCTTTTTGGGGTAAGTTTGGTCAGCGTGAAATTTAACCCAGTGCAGTATTGTATCTGAACCAAAGGACTTTTTCAAATTGTTTACCGATCCATTGGTTCAGGTACAATCCATAATACCTATTAACGATAACGTTGTAATGGTGAATTGGGATAGACCGGAGGAGAGGGTGAATCACAAAAACAATTAATGTATCCATAGCCGCATACACGACAGCTCATGCCCGTTTAGAGCTATACAGTTACTTGAGAAACTAGACCGACGTGTTCTGTATTACGACACAGACAGTGTGATATTTGTCGCAAAACCCGGCGACTGGAACCCAGCATGTGGGATTTCCTTGGCCAAATGACCGACGAGCTGGAGGCGTACGGTGATGGGAGCTATATAGCCGAATTTGTTAGTGCCGGACCTAAAAACTATAGTTATAATGTGTTTTCTAACCAGTGACAAAACAATTAAATCCGTGTGTAAAGTAAAGGCATTACCTTAAATTATAAGAACTCCCGCGTATAAACCTTGAAGCGATGAAAGATATGGTGCTTAGCAATAGTAAAGACTCTTTGTTTGTATATAATGACAGAAAAATAGTTAAGAGGCAGTTGTTACAATGTATTAAGTAGACCTGAATCTAAACAGTATAGGATAAGTTACTCTAAGCGACGGAGAATTGAGAATTTTGATACTCTCCATTTGGATATAAGAATAAAACAGATAACAGAAGAATTATTTTATTTATAGACTTCAATACCCTATCCTGATTCATACTACAACTCTGTTTTCGTTTTTCGTGTTTGTAAAATTCTGGTTCGCGTTTTTCGTGCTACCGATTTCTTGTGTTAGCGAAATCTTGGTTTTCGTTTTCGTGCCGGTCATTTTCCTTGTTTCCATTTTGTGTGTCGGTGTGTTTGCATGTTTCGGGTTTTTTCGTTTGGTGTGTTTGCGTGTTTTCGTTTTTCGTTTCGTGTGTTTGCAGATTTTCGTATTTGTATGTTTGAGTGTTTTTTGCGTTAGAGGGCTTGATTTTGTGCCCGTGCTTGTGATTGAGTGAAGTGAGATAAGCGAGAGAAGAGAGAGAGAGAGAGAGAGAGAGAGAGAGAGAGAGCGAGATGCGCGCGTCAGCTTCTATTACAGAACTATATTCGCACAATGTCTAAAGGTTACCTGCATCCTCGAGTAAATCTCTCACTGTAGATTTACGCATAGTTTCTTTACAGCGGGTACCTTATTAGCTTTAATGCAAAACTCTTAGAAGTCAGACGTAACTTGTTTTATTTGTTCTAGATATTTTATCCATTCAGCCACAATGTGTTTATCTATCATCCTTAAACAGCTCTCGCTGATAAAGACCCTCTTAATGGAGTTATTTCTGAGAGACCATGTGTAAAATTTAGCTTAAAGCTGAAATAAATAGCATAGGGTGATAATTAATCCAAAATATATTTTAAATATTTTTTCGAAATATCACTTGCACGTGAATTGTATATTGAATTTTTCTTTTTACGAAATCGTACATTTTAACTTTTTTGTAAACAATTCATTACCCTTAAAAGAAAATCAGCACGATGTAAATTAAAGCAAATGTAATATTTCAAATTTATATTGATTATACAACTCTTACTAACAACGAGAAATATAGTCGTAGATTCTAACTGCTATGTCAAACAAACCTAATAAAATATTAAATCTATCGGTCGTCTATATTAACAAAATACATCTTAATCAGCTGACGCTTTTTATTCTGTATGTAGATTATAATATAAATGTTGAATATACAAATATTTTTTGAAATATCATCCGTATACGAATATTACAAGGTTGACTTTAAACAACCTTGCAAAATGTAATTTAATTGTTGACCTTTCAATAGGTGATGGATCCATTAATATGAAGCGCTAATAATTTTATATGGTTACCGTCGTAAATGAACGTGAGCTACCATGCAATAGTGTCATAGACTATTGAAAGGTTATTCGTTAAAGTATGCAGTGAAGGTCGTCTTAATTACCTGTAGAAGGTTATAACATACAAGTGAAATTTAAAAACAATTTAAAGCTAATTCGTTTATAATACATGCCTATTACAAATTACATTTAAAACAACCATCCATATCAGAATTATAGTATTAGGTAAACATTAATATCTGTTAATAATAGTACTGAAAAAGTTTGTATAAACTCCGTTAAAATTACATATATAACATGCTCAATACTGTTTCTCAAGGTAAAATAAGTATGCTATTGTAAGCTCGTATCAATGTATTAATTGAAATATTTTTAATAAATTTTTTCTTAGCATAATGAATGCACTCACATGTACATTTTTATAGTATCTTTCCAGGGTCAAAGGTCAAATTAAGTCGTTGAAAAGATCTATTTATAAATGCCTGAACTGAGAAAAACAAGAAAAACGATCTATAAGATAAAAATATTCTAAGCCTTAAATACAGCTTTTAAACCAAGACTTGGTTCAACCCCGCCCTAAGCTCCAACTAGCTCCAGTCTCCGACCCTAAGCTTCAGCCCTAGCTTCAGCCCCAGCACCAAACTCTAAGACTTATCCTAGCTCCAGCCCCGTTTCAACCCCTAAGTACAACCCTAAGCCTAGCCAAGACCTGACCCCAAATACAGTTAGCAGCAACAAAAAGACCTTAATTAGGGCTGCAGAGGGTTGAAAATACGATCCTTCACGTAAGCGAGTAAAAAATAATTAGGGTTGAAAAAGAAAGGATACGGTCTCACAAGGCATATATAAAAATAATTAGGTTGAAAAGGGCCTTCGAAAAGAAATCTCACACGAGGATATATAAAAATAAGGGTTGAAAATCCTGTCTCATACGTGGATGTGCTAAAATAGGGGTGAAAAACACGTCCTACACGTAAGCGAGTAAAAATAAGGGTGGAAAATCCGGTCTCACATGAGGGTTTATAAAAATAAGGGTTGAAAATCCGGTCTCACACGTAAGCGAGTAAAAAATAAGGGTGGAAAATCCGGTCTCACACGTGGATGTGCAAAAATAAGGGTGGAAAATGCGCTCTCACATGAGGGTATATAAAAATAAGGGTTGAAAATCCGGTCTCACACGTGGATGTGTAAAATAAGGGTGGAAAAACCGGTCCCCCACGTGGGCGGGCTTGTGACGTCAAAATCCAAGATGGCGGCGACAAGTGTCGGGGTACTACTCACAGATATTCAATAAAGAAACAAAATATTGGCATGCCGTTATTGAGCGTATTTTTTATATGGCTGAACAACTTAGCCTTTTGAGGTACTACTAATAAATTATGTGAAAAAAATAATGGCAACTTTTTTAAATGTAGCGAAATGATTGCAAAATTCAATCCTATTATGTCTGAACATGACAATCGGTCTCGAACGAAAGCGCACAAAAATATGCATCATTATCTTGGAGACAAAATCCAAAACAAAAGTTATAACTTTATTAGGAAGTAACGTTAGATCTAAAATTTTAAACATCGCGAAAAAAGTTAAATATTTTTCTATCATCCTCAATTGTACACCCGATGTCAGCCACCAAGAACAAATATCAGTATGTATCAAATTCGTCAAATTAAACGATTCGGGAATTAGTATCTTTTTGTTCTGTTACTGATGTTACCGTTGAAGGTTTAACAAATTTTTTGTTATCGACGCGACGCGACGTTAGAAAATTATTAGATATTTTTAATTTACGCGGTCAAGGCTATGATAACGGGGCAAATATGAAGGGTAAGCATGATGTTTTACAACAAAAATTTTAAATATCAATCCAAGAGCATTCTTTGCACCCTGTTTGTAACCATAGTTTGAACCTTGTCGTTAACGATGGCGCAAAGTCAAATATATTATTTGTAAATTTTTTCTATAGTTCAAGAACTTTATAACTTTTTCACTGATTCAACCCATTGATGGGCGATTTTGAAAAAACATATATCAAATTTGACATTAAAGCCGTTGTCAGATACCAGATGGTCGAGTCGAATTGATGCGATAACACCTTTAAGGTATCAACTAGGCGAAACATACGATGCTCTTTTTGAAATTACTTCTGTGCAAAATTTTGATAATGCTATAAAGAATGTAGCTATGGCACTTGCTAAAAAAATAAAAAAATTGAAGTTGTATGCATGATGATTTTATGGTTTAATATATTAAGCAAAGTTAATATAGTGTCCAAAATTTTAATATTGTGCAAGCGTGTGCTGGTTTAAGTAATTTAATTGATTTTTTAAAAAACTGTCGTTCAGATAACAGTTTTAATGATTTATTAGAAGAAGCTAGGAAGGTCGCGGTTTTATTAGATATCGATCCAAAATTTAAAGATGAAGGCGTTTTAAGACCTCGAAAAGTTACAAAACAATTTCGTTACGAAGGTGACGAAGAACCAATACAAAATGACTTAATTTGTTTTTTTAATTTGATAGACATTACTACAACATCTTGTAACGATAGATTCTTCCCATGCGGCAATTTTCAAATTTTTATGAAATATTTCGGAATTTAATAGTCACTCGGAATCGGAACAGCTAGAGTTTTGTACAAAACTTGAGAGTTGAGGGTATATTAAGGTATAAAAATCGAAATGAATTTGATATAAATGGGATAGAACTTATGCAAGAATTGCAGTTTTTTTCAGAATTTTGAGAAAAGTGTCACTCATTCGCTAATTACTACCATAAATTACACTGTAACCAATAATTTACATTATTCTTACCCAAACATTTTTGTTTTATTGACAATGCCTGTTTCCATAGCCACAGCGGAAAGATCATTTTCCAAATTAAAAATCATTAAAAACTATTTACGTTCTACTACGGTACAAGAACGATTGGAAAATCTTGCCATCATTTCAATCGAGTCTATTTCAAATTCAAGAGTTAGACATTGAAACGTTAATACAACAATTAATTCATTTCTATTAACAATTTTGATCTTTTCGGTAAGTGTGCAAGATAGAAGTGAAAACAAACAAAATTCTACAATTTTATAATATGGTTTGTTAATTTTAACAATGTATAGAGGCCCACTTTTTGTTTTTGCACGACGGCGCTCGCCACTGATTCTTTTTCGAATAAAGTATTTTTGGTTAAATATTATGTTGTATGCATCGTATATATAGTTCTTAAAATCTCTGATTTTTGTTCTTTTGTTATCTTTATAACTGCAAGTAAATAATGTTTATTTTAGTGATCTAAAGTTATCACCTATATACCGGATGAGCTAAGTATAAAGTTCAAACCGCAATATACGCAACTACGGAATATAATGTCGTTGGCGAAATCAGCGAACAAAATCTTTTGATTGCTCACATTAATATTAGATCATTGGGGAAATATTTTGAAGCCTTAAAAAATTTATTGCTCCACCATAGTTTCGGGATCTTCACTGAAATTCACTGAAATTTGGTCTAATAATTTTTACGTACCAGGTTACTATTTGATAAGATAAGATGGAATTGGTAGAGGAGTTGGTGTAGCTTTTCTTATTAAAATATCATTAAAATGTGAAACAATTAATTACGACAGCGAAGGTGTACATCGTTTCAATGACCTGTGGATTTCGGGAAAAATGCGCAAGCGCACACTAGCGATTGGAGTGGTTTTGTAAGTCTCCTAATATTTCTAATAAAACTATATCTGTACTCGATGATACATTATCAGTGTTAATACCTCAATTTAATGATATCATTTGTTTAGGAGATTTCAATATAGACTAGTTGGTAGAATCACAAAGTTCAGACTTTCTAAAGCAAGTTACAGGTATATTGTTACGTGGGCGTGATTTTATACATATTTGCCGTTTAGTTCGAAATTATAAATTATTTGTTAGTACCGTACATCTGAAACGTAGTATAACTTTATGCAATTGAACTTGATAACGCATACATTCTTTGGGAAGCTTTTCGACTGTAACGTTTTATTTTGTCTTGCACGTATCTGGAAGATTTTCGAAATTTCTATAAGTAGTAATCGCAAGTAGAATCCTTTTTTTGCAAAAACACGAAATAAATTTTGAGTTGTTTACCAAATTTAGAGGGAAGTTTAAATTAAGATTATTAGTGAAATCCTTTTACTAATTTGGGAAGAAGAATTAGATAGTTCTTTGTAAATAATAGTTATTGTCCTTACTGTAAGTTTTACAATTTTCGTTTGTTGAAAGAGAAATTACGTTTTATAAAATTAAATTGAGTATAAATTGTTACTTTGTATTTAAATTCAATGTAAAAAAGCATATTTCACATTTCGATGAGACGTTGGAGGCGACGATTTGTCGGAGTATTTCGATGAGAATTTTGGGTTTAAACAAAGAGTTTAGCCTGAGGTACGAGGCACTAAGGTCCTGCGTCGCTAAGAAATCTTTAATTTACAGGATATCGGTTACATAGATAAGGCCCGCGGTTACAAAGTGTATTTTTGTGGTGATGCAATTTTTCCGACGGTTTTCGAGTTTGAATCGTGTGGGTGCGTTTTCAAAAAATTTAAGTAATCTATTTTATGACTGGTTAATAAATAGTATCGTGATGCATATTTTTGTTAGTAAATGCAAGCAACGGGTTCTGGAAAATAGTCTTGGATGAAAATAGCTCTAAACTTTGTACATTTAGTACTCCATATGGAAGATTTCGATTGTTAAGAATGCGGTATGCTATCAAATCTGCACCTGAAGATTTTCAAAAATGATTTAAATAATCTTCGAAATGGAAGGTGTTGATGTATATATTGACGGCGTTGTAGTGTACGGTAAGACTAAAGAGAAACACTATAAAATTTGTCACGTAAAAAATTGCGAAAGAGAATAATGTAAAGTTTAATTTTTAAAAAATGTAAATTTGGCGTAAGAGAAATTATGTACCTCGGCCATTAGTTAATATTTGACGGAATAAAACATGATAATTCTAAAGCTTTAGCGATTAAAGGTATGGCAGAACCACAAAACAAAAGTGACGTCCTTCGCTTTATTGCGTGCGTATACCGGACGCAGTAGTGTTTTCCTTCGTTTGGAGGTGTTTTTTTTTACTTAAAAAACATTTTCTTAAGTACCTATATAAGATCTAGAATTCTGTATAAGTTTTGTTTTCTTATTCCGCCAAAATCTAAACAATTAAAAAAATGAGGACGTAGTAACGATAACAGAATCTACGATTTCTGTATATTTTTAGTTTTGCATAATATCGTTAGAGGCGCCAAAAATATAAATATAATATACTATTTGTTTAAATCCTTACCACTACTGCGTCCGACGAATTGGCACCGTCGCATTATTTTAAATATAAATAGATGGTGTTTAATTCTCAACGCATTTCATTAAAGAGGAGAATAGTATTTGTGAAACGTAAGAACGCAAGTAGCTGAAGTAGTTTTTATTAGGTAGGTTTTATGCGCATTAACATGTACATAAAAAAACTAGATCACATTTTAACCTTTTAATTGTACTTTCATATTTTTTACTACTCTTCCCTTTTTATTCCTTTAAAGCACACCTATAAAAATACAGTTGCGCTAGTATAAAAAATTGCGTTTATTGAATATAAATAAATCCAAGACTATGCGTTATGTGACCGGTTGTTTCCTATTTTGATAGTAAGTTGTGTAATACTCGTGAATGATTTTAGTGACCTGATCATCGATTCAAACGTCTTTCTATTTAAACTGTTAGAATTCTCGGCTACGAGAAGCCAATCTAACAATTCGCGATGTTGCAAATAGTGTGAGACGTGATGTTGCTGCAATTAATCTATGTTGACAAAAATTATAATATTATAAACAAATTTAATCTACACGCAAATTTTAAAATAAAAAACAAAGAAAAGGAAAACGAGTCACCAGTTTTACTTATTAAATATAAAAAACCGCTGCAAATTGTATCAATACTTCCACATCAAAAAATCGGTTTTTTGTAAATAACTCGAAAACGATTAACTTTTCAAAAAATTACAAGAATGCTTTTCGAACAGAAATTTGATTTTCTTTTTGTAATTTTTTTTTGCGATACGGTACTTCCCATCCGTTAGATGTGGAAGTAAAAATTGACGATATCCAGAAGGACACTCTCGAGATCAGAATCACCCACATTAACATTATTTTCACTAAATTGAACGTATAGCACAAAATTGGACGGCAATAATGAAAAATTGAGACAATCAACAAGCGCGGTTACAATGACATCAACTAATATTTGGCACCTGATAATTTTAATTTATGAAAACGTTTCTGATATTGTAAGATAAATCAAATCTATGCGAATAAAATGTATTTGAACCGTCACAGATTAAATTTTGAATGATACATGTTCTATATGAAACTTGTGTAACTAAACTACTATTCAATGAACATGGCGACATGCAGAAAGTAGTTTCGGGAACTATAGTCGAGATTGCAGCAATAGGAACGGTTCTCCAAAATGAGGAAGGCCCAAATTCAACGATAACAGCAATATTCAAGATAGTTATTAATCTCAACAAGGCACCAAAGTTTCTAATAGCTGTGATGTGTCTTCTATCTAGGTGGAGATACTTTAAAACAACAAAATTACAACAATACAAAATGATGTACTTCATGCAGTGACTGCCTATGGTAGTAAAAGTGAAATTATAGCAGAAAGGCTCAGCGTAAATGCTCACTATTTGCCGGACGTGTGAATACGAAATTAGTTTACTTTCAATTTAAGTTAAGAAATAAACTCTCAAAATTGCACTTATTCAAGTGCTGAAAATGTACAATTATTTCATTAGAAACATACACTGATTCGTCAACAACGGAGAAAATTTTACTATTTTAATATCAACATGAAATCGAAGATAACTAAAAAGTGTTAATCAGAGTTTAAGGTTATGGTCAAATTACATTGCGAGCTTACAGCGAAATCAAAGTTATGCCAGTTTTTGTTGCAATGGAATTTTACATGTGAGGTTTTCTACGAATGAGTACCACGTAACCATTCTTGTTTTTTCTTATACAAAATATGATTTTTAAAAGCAGTCCCTTTTCGAAAAAAGAGGGAAGTTAGTCAGTGTAAATTTAGCCGCATTGAGAAATTTCATTAGAGGTTATTTTGTTACGTTTAATAATTATAAACCATTTGCTATAATAAATAAATGAGTGTTTCGGATTTACTAAGATAAAAACGCAAAATTGTTCTCTATTTTTGATTACTTTTAATAATAAAGTCGTGTAAACAATTTATATCGATAACTAATCACAACCGCCTTAATTTTAAGAAGCTGTCATTAATTCTTTACGTGTTCGTGACAGCGACAAACTAGTTAACAAATTAAAGGGTTACTATATTCCAACATAAACGTAAATTAAAAATCAAAACAAGCAATTCTATAACTTTAGAAAATGCTTTCACTGTAGGACAGATTTGCAAAAGACGCTATTTAATTATTAACGATATCCAAGTTTTGTATTGAGGTGTCTCTTGGTAACATTAGCATTTAATTAATTAACAACATTCACAAATCGCACATACTCGTCCTTCGATTACATAGAGATTTAAGTAGTAAGTTTGCAACACACTATCTGGAAAACACAATTATTATGACGTTAGTAATCGTACGGTGTTTCTTGGCCATTGCTAATATGATTTAGCAATGTTATTTGTTATTAAAATTTTCCGCCCTTGTACTCAACATGAGGTAAAACGTAACACGATACCCCACATTTATTTATTTTAACAAGTATTAATCATGCTTGGAGATTATCAAACATGTGACCAGATGACGAGAAAAACATTTCGAACTCCAACTCGCTAATTACAAAGTACGACCGTATAGCTGTTAAATTAACCATTTCTTTTTATTTTAAAAGTAAAGCGATGTGTAGATGAATGTCAGTTATGAAAGAGAGATGCCGTCGGCTCGAGCGCGGCGATTCAAATGGTCGCGCCACAGCTTGCCGGATAGTTGCTTGACCATCCCAGTTGTAAACTAGACTGTTTTATTTCCAACTTAGCTTTAAAAGGAGGTTTTTAAAATAATTTTTAGTATTTGCTGGTAGTACTTGCTTTAGTTTCCTTATTTAGAATTGGTTTGTTTACGAACAGATTTTTTTTGTAGGTAATTTATTGCAATTGGATGAATCTTATATGTGTTAGATGAAGAGGTGCTTTTATTCACGATATAATTATGTACAAATTCTTTGGTGGTTTTTTTATTCTTGACTAAAATACATTTTGTTGTTGCGGTTACCTTATTAATTTGCCTATTTAGTATTCTTGTTTATTTCAGTTTGTGTGACTTAGCCTGTATTATTATTTTACTTAGGTATTTTATTAATACATCTGCCAACATGATTGGTATAATGATTTACTATTGATTTTGACTTCATTTGTGTGAGATTAGACTGTTTGTTATTTTTATTCTTTTTATTTGCAGTTAAACAGCTTTTTATTTTTACCTACGAATTTATAATTTTGCTATCACCTGCTGTATTTTCATTTTGAATCTTTTCTTTCTTTGTTTTCCTTGATTTATAAATTTTAATTGTAAAGCTACTTATTGATTAATAAACAGCTGTGTTTTCTTGATGATTCTTTCCCATTCTATAATGAATAGTTTGAATCATCAATGCGCAAAGCTCGTTAATTCTAATTTGAGTAACTTTATTACTTGACTGCTCCACTGAATGCTCAATTATTTATGAGATTTGAGTTATTGCAAGTGATTTCATTAATCTTTCTGAACCTTAAATTAATGTAGGTAAAGTCAAGATGCTATTAGATAATTTTCAACAGAATTTGCATCAATGCAAATAAGTTCAACATTATACTCTTAAAAGTTTTATAGCCTTTTAATTATTGAAAGTTACTTCGAATTACGTTTTTAAGAATTGGGCATCGTGAGACGCTACAGTGTGGATTGGAAATTTGGGAAATAGTATTACTGGTCCCATATTTTTTAAAAATATGTGAACAGCTCAAAATGTTTTTAAATGAATGAAACCTCTTATTGATGATGTTATGCGAAACCCACATGAGCTTCAGCTTTACATTATGAACAATGGGTTATGTCACCACATTACTTTAGAGAGATAGGAAATGATTTAGTCTGGATAGGGCGTAGTCGAAGAGGTACAAACGAGTAGCCAGCTCGAACGCAGCAGAACTCACTCCTAAATTTTATTTCTTTGGGGTTGTAACAAAATAAGAAATTTGACAGTAACTGATTAACAATGGCTGTATGTCCTAAAAATTTTAGGTTTAATGAAACATAAGAAGAAGCATAAAAAGACCCTTCTATTCATTTAAAAAAAAATCAAAATATATGCAGCCGTAATTTTGAATATTAAAGTGTCTGTAACAAAAAAATTCACTGTAATAAATTGTAATATAAGTTCTCTAATATTCATGGTATGATATCCAAGTGTTCGAATGTTAATGAAGGCGATGAAGGATACTTTTGATCAGTCTAACGTAGCTAATGGGTAAGGTGCTAATTAATACTGACGGTACCCTGCATCATGTGGAAATATAGCACACAAAGATACATGCGGTATAAAAGTTACAAAAAATGCAGGTTGAGAATACCACTGATTACAAAGAACATGGTCAACACAATCCATATGGAAGATATACCCTAAAACATGCACACCGTAAACGACCCAGACATGGTTACAACGCACGTAGCGTAGCTGAGAATTAAATGTAATGAAAAACGGCACAAACAACATATGATCCGTAAACACGTAGATAACGTACGTGACGTAGGTGACATGGTTAAAGCGGATGACTATGTCATTTATGACGTACCTAGATTAACTAAACAACGTAGGTAATGTGGACGCCGTAAATGATTTAAATTACTAGGGTAACCTTTACGGCGCGAATGACTCGAATAGCGATGACTAGGTAGCATACATGCCGCGGATGGCGTAGAAGACAAAAATGACGCTAATAGTTTTAGTGGTGTATATGATGTACATGTAAATAACGTAGACGACTTCCACTAACATCACGTAGACCGAGTATCAAACATAAACGGCATAGGACGTTACGCACAGACAGCTCAAATGACTAAGTAGTTTGAATTAATGGTGGTAATGTGACGACGTAGATGGTATAAATGATTAGACAACGTATATAACGATGAAGGATACTTTTGATCAGTCTAACGTAGCTAATGGGTAAGGTGCTAATTAATACTGACGGTACCCTGCATCATGTGGAAATATAGTACACAAAGATACATGCGGTAAAGTTACAAAAAATGCAGGTTGATAATACCACTGATTACAAAGAACATGGTCAACACAATCCATATGGAAGATATACCCTAAAACATGCACACCGTAAACGACCCAGACATGGTTACAACGCACGTAGCGTAGCTGAGAATTAAATGTAATGAAAAACGGCACAAACAACATATGATCCGTAAACACGTAGATAACGTACGTGACGTAGGTGACATGGTTAAAGCGGATGACTATGTCATTTATGACGTACCTAGATTAACTAGACAACGTAGGTAATGTGGACGCCGTAAATGATTTAAATTACTAGGGTAACCTTTACGGTGCGTATGACTCGAATAGCGATGACTAGGTAGCATACATGCCGCGGATGGCGTAGAAGACAAAAATGACGCTAATAGTTTTAGTGGTGTGTATGATGTACATGTAAATAACGTAGACGACTTCCACTAACATCAGGTAGACCGAGTATCAAACATAAACGTCATAGGACGTTACGCACAGACAGCTCAAATGACTAATTAGGTTGAAATAACGGTGGTAATGTGACGACGTAGATGGTATAAATGATTAGACAACGTATATAACGAAAATGGCAAAGAGTGTTGAAATGGAGTTGATATGCAGATAGTGTAGATGACGAAGTTGACGTAAATTACTTAAAATCTAATAAAATAAAGTCAAACTTATTTTATTTTTAAACGTTCCCAAAACAGTAGTGTGACAGAGGCACAAATACGTAGATCATTCAAATGGTGCTTATGCAGTGGATT
Source organism: Vesta saturnalis (assembly GCA_036346205.1). Taxonomy (NCBI): domain Eukaryota; kingdom Metazoa; phylum Arthropoda; class Insecta; order Coleoptera; family Lampyridae; genus Vesta; species Vesta saturnalis. The sequence continues at coordinate 236,258 of JARFJB010001764.1, forward strand.
GCGCAGGTGACGTAGATAGTGTAAGTAACGAAGATGTCGTAGTTGGCAGTAGATAAATGACTCAGACGACCTAGATGATATAAATAACGTAGTTGACATAGTTGACTTAAGATGCCATAGATGACGTAGATGCAGCAGATGAAATAGCGGGCGCAAATCGTGTGACACGTTCAACTGATGAAAATACCTCAGATGACATATGACTTAGATACCGTACATGCCATGGATAGAATAGAATACAAAGATGACTTAAATGACGTATACGACGACATAATGTAGATGACGTAGATGAGGCAAGTGGTGCAACAGTCTTAGACAACGCAGATGACGTAGTTGACCTGAACGACTTAGATGGCCAATGTAATCCACGTAGATGATGTAGATGAAGCTGATGTCCATGCTGTTCATGACGTGGATGAAATGTTAATGGCGCATATGATGCAATGACACAAATAACACACGACAGATGATAGACGGCACAGATAACAAATGACAGATAGCATAGCTGACAAATGATATAAAATCCTCGCCAGGAGTGTTTACAGCTACGTCATTAATTTATGAATTTAGCGAAATCAATTTGTTTTATATGCTTATTAATTTAATTCTCATTTGACTAATACTGACTGTTTCCTTCTTTTAATCATCATTATTTCAAAGATGTTTTGCAACCGGTATCATTATGATAATCAACGTTCTCTAATTTTCACAAAATAAAACACAATAAATAAGTAATTATATTTTGGAATTCTGCAGCTTGAAATGCTGCCATCTCGGGGTATATTTTCTAATCAGAATTTATTATTCTAACGAAAATAATTGTGTTCATGTTTTTCACAGTACACCATATGATTGTATGTGATGACGTAGCGGTAAACACTCCTAGCAAGGATTATAGATGACATAGATCATATATACGACCGATAACGTAGAATGAGATAAATGACTGAAATCACCTGGATAATAGTGATAACATGAGCAACTTAGATTTCCCTATTTGCGTTCACCTACTATATCTATTGTGCTTTTGTGGCTTCAACACGCGGACGTGTAGGACGGTAGTAGCTGTCAAAATGCTGTTTCTCACGTTGAAAATAACAATGTTATTGTTGCTAATTTTTGCTATTTACTAATGACGGTTACAGTAGTCCCTAATGTTTGTTCCTATACTACGTACTTGAGATAATAATAATAATGTAGTTTATTGGCAAAGAACAAGAAATTGATATAGACATTGTCGGGCATACAAATAAGATGTAAACTGTAAATAAACATAAGTCACAAAACAATGATAATACTACAACAAGTATATATCTCACACATAAAAAAAAAAAATAAAAACAAATATAAATTACAGAAACTGTTGCTAGGTGGGGTCGGTGTATCTGAAGAATTCATCTAAATTATGAAATGCATTGTTCAATTAATAAATATCTTAATGAGTGTTTAAAACATTTTCCACTTTGTAAGGTTTTCATGCTATCAGGCAAACAATTGAAAATTTTAAGTCCCATTACACTAGGCGGTCTAAGAGTGGAATTACATCTTGCAAAAGGAACGTATTTCTAGTATTGAAGCAATGAATATCTTTACATACAAGCATACCTCAAAAAAAAAATATATATATATATATATATATATATACATATACGTTTGCCATTATTCGTATAATCAGTTTTTGGGCTATAAAAACTGATTTGAAATGAGAAGAGTTGCCCCACAAACATGTAGCATAACGTAATCGATTATCAATTTGCACATGGTAAATAGAGATTAGTTGTTTTGTATCCAAAACGTTTTGAAGATGCCTAAAAGCGTATGATAAAGTATTTAATTTAGAGGCCAACCTGTTACAATGTAGATGGAATGATAGATAGATATCAAGATAAATGTCCAGAAATTTAGGGCATGAAGAGCTACCCGATATGAAACTGCCATTAACAAAGATATTTAACCTACTGGTTTTCTTTTGAGGGTTATGGAACTGTGTAAGCAAAGTCTGTTCAGTATTGAAGTACAGTCCAATATCATTTATATAGCTAGCAATATTTGTTAGTGACATAGTACATTTCGGTTCAAGTAGGTTATTGCCCGAATCGGAAACTAATCGAGATATGTCATCAGCGTACAAGAGATGCTCACCACTCATTTGATTAATACCGGGCCGAGGACAGATCCTTGAGGGACTCCCATCGTGATCGGCAATATTTCAGAAATGCTATTTGATACGTTAGCAGTATTTGAATTTAAGCAGGAGACAAACTGGTACCTATCAGACAAAAAGGAGGATATCCAAGTCGTCCAAAATTTTTTTATAAGTTTAGACAGATTGACACAGTCAAATTCCCTATTTATATCTCAAAAAATTCCTGCAGGGCATTCTCCTGCTTCTATATATTGCATAAGTGTGTTATAAAAATTGTACAAAGCTGTGGAAGTTGACTTATCTTTCCGGAAACCGTGTTGGTTAGTCTTAATGATATTACATCCTTCCACAAACTTTGTAAGTCGATCTAAGAAAACATATTCAAAAACTTTTGATAAACTTTCAGATACTGTTATGGGTCTATAGTTGACTAATGAAGAGGGATCACCCTTTTTGTCCTAAAGGACAAATTAACCAGATAAGTTAATGAGCGCAATATAAAACAAAGGCTCCTTTTAACAATAAATATCGGGGTCTCATCAGAACCTGCAAACGTTTATTTTTTAATTTTGAATTAAGCAAGTTAAATAATTCAATGTACGCTCATCACACATTTTTTTATACTCGGAAGGTGCGAATGTAGTATTTATTTTTTTAACAATCTCAAAAGGAGATTCGACAAAATATTTATTAAATTCAGATGCAACAATATTCAAGTCATCTACCACTTGACCTTTAACTTTTAATTTATAGTTAATCATGTTACTACTGCCAGATTTGTTAGTAGTAATTCCTTTTGATTTTTTTAACTAGCTGTCGATGTTTTACTTTGGCTTGTTGATAAACTGAAATTAAAGCATTATAAGATTTTTTTAAAATAAATCGGTCTTTAAGAGCTAAAGTAGAATTTAAAACTTCGGAATAGATCCATCTTTTATTTCCGTTTTTAACACTGAATTTGCGTTTAGGAAAACTGACCTCGAAATAATGAAGCAGAATATCATAAAATGTATGAAAAGCATCTTTAAAATCATTATGGCTTTTTACTGCGGTCCAATTCTCGTTTCCAAGAGCATCCTCAAAACGCTCAACGTTAGACGTACAAAAGTTCCTTTTAAAAACATATTTACCGTTAACGAAATATTTTTGTGATAAAAATATATTTAATTCAAGCAGCACATGTCTGTGGTCAGATATCTCATTATCAACAACACAACACGTGCCATTATTAGAGAAATTTATGAAAATTTGATCAATTATAGTTGAGGACGTGCGGGCCAATTTACTATCGGCTTACAATTGTAGCCGGCCAATAAATTGCATAATATTTCAAAATAGTTGAATTGTAAACATTTTCGAGAACACACGTTAAGTTGTTAAGGAAAATGTTTTCATCACCAGAAGGAGGCCTACAACAATTTAGAAGTGTGTAATTGTGATTACTTGAATACATTGTACAACATGTAGGCACAAAGCGAGTACAATCTAACGTATACATATTCCCACATTTGAAATGCTTTTATTTACAGAAAAGTATGTCACTGTTGGAGCTTTAAATGCTGAAGTCCGTGATAGTCATGTTTTATTAAGTGATAGAAGTTTAAACCGTGCATTACACACATCCAAAATGTGCACTAGGAATAGATTGTGCAACATGTATGCACAAAGCGAGTACAATCTAACGTATACATATTCCCACATTTGAAATGCTTTCATTTGCAGAAAAAAACATGTCACAGTTGGAGTTTTAAATGCTCCGTGATGGACATATTTTATTAAGTAATATTTGTTTAAATCGTGCATTACACAGATTAGGATTTAATATCAAAAAAGACTGCAATCGTAGAGCTGTATTGGAAAAACAAAATATAGCAGAAATGCGAACTCATTTTCTCAAACGATACATTCAAGAGACCAGTTGTAAGTCTAAGATGATTTCGTGGTTAACACAATAGAATATTAGTTATGAACCCACACTGTTTGAAACTGAACTTTATTCAGTATTAAATCTTGGCAAATAGAGAAGAGGTATGAGGCAGATGAAATAATTAGAAGTATTACGATTTCCACCGTATCAATGTGAATTTAATGCAATTGAACTCATATGGGTACATGCAAACGGGTACTACGATAAACACATTGGAAGAGATGGCTATAAAGACGAAAATGTTACTGCAATGTGGAATGAAGTATGTAATCAAACTGTTTGGTCTAAGTGTGTGCACCATACAGAAAATACTATTCTGAAGGTTCCCATACGAATGGCGACTAAAAATTTAGTAGTTTAAGTTTATTGTTACAACATAAACATAACAGTGTAGGTAAATGAAAAGGAGGTGCTGATTTTTGTAATATAATTATTCTGTGCAGTAATTGAACTCTAAATGAATTACACTTAAATATGTCAAACCATTAAATTTCATTTTTGTTATTTATTTGCCATAGCTTAGATTATGCATGGTTTGTTAAATTACCATTTAATAAGAGCTGTAACAATGTTAACTAATGCTGTTTCGCATTACATTTATATTTTTTAGTTCACTAAAAGAATCAACGTCAAAATTTGAAGTTAATCGGAAAAAGGAATACGTAGTTTTCTGACGGAATAAGTTTATTTATATCTTATTGATAGTTTTACTTTAGCTAGACTTATGTCATGAAATCTGTAAAGGTTACAAAATAGCTTCATAACCCATTAATAAATAAATTTTAGTATATGTCGGCTTATCCCTCTATTGTACAGGTTGTCCCATTTTCATATGTTTTACGGGGTATCTCGCTTATTTTTTAGGTTAGAACCTTGCGGTTTTCGCGACACCGTGCTATTTTTTAATGAAACCAAAGATGCACTAATCAAATTTGCCATAGCCATCTTAGTTTGTGTGCTACAGGGTGATTTTGGAAAAATTGCATTTTCAGTCATCCCCTATAACTCTGTTATTGTCAGACATATTAAAAAAGTAAAAAACTGATGTTTGTAGATTTTTTACGTAGAATCCAGTGACGTACTCAGATTTTCTTTAGAGATCACAGTTTTTGAGATATTGACATAACCTACTTTTTTTTTATGGGACACCATATATTTTTTTTTAAATCTTTTTCCGTTGCCAAGAGCTTTTCAAAAATATAGCATAGACTATATTTATTTTTGTAAATAACGTTACAAAAAGATTTTTTTCTATAATTTACAGTGATAATAGTGGATGGCCGTGGGTAACCATGGTAACGCAAAAAATAAAATAATCAACGTTCTGCCATTACTTGGGTATTTGATTTTTGAAGCTTATTCTTCTCTCAAATTATTCCTGGTTACATTTTCCCAAATTTAGTGCTGATATTTATTGTTATTCGTTGTTTTTGTTTATTGTTATCGTTCTTGTTCTTGTTGTTTAATTATTTTTTAATATGGCTCGAAACCAAAAATTTGAAAACTTTGAGAAATATGATATGAATACCTGCTTCATATTATCTAATGAAAACGCAGACCAGGCCTTATAACTCTATCTGAACAGGTCAGTTAATCTTTACCTTAGAATTTGTATTTATTTTATATACCTATTTTGTCATATAGATATCCCGAAAGAAGACAACCCGACAGAAGAATATTTCAAAAATTAAAATTTAATCTTTGCCAACATGGATGTTTTGACAAACCTCGACCTCGAGTTTACAACAAAGAGAACGAGGAATCAGAGATCAACGTTTTAGCAGTTGTTCAAGCCACTCCTGAAACCTCGTGCAGGAAAATAGATGAAGAGACCGGTGTGTCTAAAACAACAGTGCAAAGGATTTTAAAAAAAACATAAATTCAAACCCTACAAGTATAAACTTGTTCATCATCTGCACCCTGGTGATGCTGAACGTAGATTGGAGTTCTGCAATTGGTTTGTAAATATGAAAACTCTGGACAATAATTTTGAAAAAAAAATAATTTGGTCAGACGAGGCACATTTCACAAGTTCGGGAATTCTTAATAGACACAACTCGCGGTTTTGGAGTTAAGAAAACACCCACGTGATTTTTCCTAGAGAGCGTCAAGGCAGGTTCGGATTTAATGTCTCCTGCTTTATTTTTAAACGAAAAATAGTTTACAAATTCTACAAGAAAAAACTATGAACATTTTAGAAGATATTCCTCTGGCTCAACTGAACGATATATTCTTCCAGCAGGATGGGGCTCCAGCCCACAATGCTAGAATAGTACAAAACTGGCTAAATGAACGTTTTCCCAGGAGATGGATTGGAACAAATGGACCTGTTCGATGGCCACCAGGATCACCGAATTTCTCTGTTTTGGATTTTTTTTGTGGGGGTATTTAAAGAATAAAATTTATTCAAGGCAATATGCCAACATGCAACAATTAAAAATTGCAATGGAAAATGCTTTTGCAGAATTACGAAGACAATCATTTATTTTGTAAAATGCTATTAAAAGAATTTATAAACTTTGTGAAACTTGTAGGAGACATAATGGTCTGCAATTTGAACAATATTTGTGATTAATTAATTATTTTGTTTTTTATCAATGTAAATTATAGAAAAAAATCATTTTGTCACGTTATTTATAAAAATAAATATAGACTATGCTATATTTTTGAAAAGCTCTTGGCAAGGAGAAAAAGATTTAAACAAAATATATCCCATAAAAAAAAGTAGGTTATGTCAATATCTCAAAAACTGTGACCTCAAAGGAAATCTGAGTACGCCACTGGATTCTACGTAAAAAATCTACAAATATCAGTTTTACTTTTTAATATGTCTGACAATAACAGAGTTACAGGGATGACTGAAAATGCAATTTTCCAAAATCACCCTGTAGCAAAAACTAAGATGGCTATGGCAAATTTGATTAGTGCATCTTTGGTTTCATTAAAAAGTAGCACGGTGTCGCGAAAACCGCAAGGTTCTAACCTAAAAAATAAGCGAGATACCCCGTAAAACATACGAAAAAGGGACAACCTGTACATGACCGCAGAGTTGTAAGCAAATTAAACTTTTTAACAAAAATGTTTCTTTATTCTAATTGGAAGTCTTATTTCTATGTTTATCTATAAACGAGCTCACACTTCTATTTAAAATATACAAAGTATGTATTTATAAAGATAAATATAATGAAGCTGTAGCAACGTTCGAAAGTTCAAGTAGGGAAACCTACAAATTCGATTATCTTTAGTTATCAACTCTATGTAAATGTTTACCACCAACTTAACTTAACTTAATATTAGACATAAATATTCTACAAGTATTTACATAAACTTGCTGCAATTAGTATTTTTTGAATATAAGTACTCATAAATTATAACCTACAAATACCATTAAGTTAAAATATCTGCTAGAGCTCTATTTGTTGGTTACAGTGGTCATTGAGCTAGAATTGTTGTTGATCCGTACGCACTGTCGCATGTAGCGTGAATATGATTTGATAAATGATACAATATTACAATCAAAACTGTACATGTCTTTCAGTTCTTGTATTAGAATCTTATGTAAATGCAAGAGACAAATCACTTAAGATTGCTCTGTACAAAACATTGTTCAAGAAACTCTAAATTGCATCAGGTTTAGAGTTTCCAGAACGAAATCGATACTATTTGCTGTATAATAGATTGTTATTTTCAAAATACTGTGAGATAAGTGTGAAAATTATCTCTTCAAAAACTTTAGAAAAAGCTGGAAGTAACTGGTATTGCCTTTTTTATGAACTGCTATTCCAGTTCCAATAAGCAATGTTTAAAGCGTTAGGAAAGTTAACAAATGAACTGTTAATTAATTTCACCAGTGGTTCAATGTACAAACCAACATTACATATTATTAAATTAATCTTTAGTGGTACTGCATTGTAATGAACTCATTAAATTCATTAGCAGGTTTCCTGTATTAGTTCACGATGCTCCTCATGGTTTTGACAGCATTAGATAAAATTCTTATTCCCATGTTATTTTTAGACATTTTTGCTTTCCTAATTTCCTTTCGATACGTGGAGTTTAATTTGCGTTTGGAGAGTAGAAGCTCGTTTGTTCCACATTTTTTATACTGTTCATACATAAGAGTTTCTTAAGCGTTTCAAATGATTATTGAACCATAACATATTGTAGTCGTTATTGCGATGTTCCATTTTTTTTCAGGGAAGCGATTGTAAAGGTGCAGTAGAATTCACTGAAGAAATGATTAAATTTAGTATTAGAGTCCAGATTTTCGCTGTTGAAGTAGCGCTCATCTACTTAGTTTAATGTATTAAACAGTATTATGCAACCTCGCTGAGTGATCGGCGATAAATTGTGGTACTGTGAACATAGTCGCCCTTAATTTGCGAGTCTACCACGAGATCATTAGATAAATTAAAATTAATAACATTTTAAATAATGTGTTTTGATTTCATAAAAACTGGTCAGTTATTGAAAGTAGCTTTCTAGTCACAGGAAGGTTAAAACAAACTATTGAGCTACAGATTAATACCAAATAATAAACTTGACGTCTATAACAGCAAAGATAAACATGTTGTAAAAATTTGGTAAAATGCAATATAATAAACATTCAGTAAAAAATAGTAAATACCGGAAGCCTGCTTGCCTTCCTATCATGCAGCTTCACTGTTCGGGAACGATGCTAGGAGGCGACTTGCCTTGCAATTGTTACCCTAGTTTACTCGTGTAGTGTGATTTATTCCAGATAACAGGTGTGATCAAAAATGTAAGGGCAACGTTACCATCTATTAAGCTGTTATTCCTTAGTACTTCTTAAGTTGTAAGGAAGTGCAGGAGATCTATGAGCTTCCCTCTATAGCTATTGTTTATACATAAGTGGAGAAGGGGGTACTTTAGATATCTGGAATACTAACGAAGAAGTGAAATGAGCTTTTGAAACGCACTACTCCTTTTTAGTTCTAAAAATGCAAACAGTTTCTGCTTGTGATTGAGCAGTTGGTCAGTGTGCCACATGGCAACATAAAATTTTTATGAATTTATTTTGTTGACAGGTGCCGCTTACAGAACATGCCTTTAAATTCGTTTAAGAACGATACCAGCTGGTCTTCTATGTTTGTTGGTTATTCTGGTCTAGCCGAGATATTTCTTGATTAGGCTGCTTGTACATGATCAGAAATTTAATGATATCCTCATACAGATTTGCTTCTCTACGCTATAAATTATTTGTGGATGCGTAGCGCGTGATTTCCATTGTATAGTTTCCATTTTTCAAGGATGCGTGTCGGTTTTTTGCATGTTTTCAATAACGGGCAAAAATTTAGTATTGATGGTTTAAAGAATGTGTGAGCTAGTTGGGATGTTTGAACTTTGGTAAACTGAATGACACGCAGAAATTATAGCATTATTTAGAGTTGAATTGGCGACTGAGAATTTTAGCTCATCGACAGGAATTGTTTCTGGAGGATCCCTCATAATGGCTCAGCTGCTTATCCGGAGCTCCACGATACTTGTTTCTATTCTCGTATAAGTTGATAGGCTACTAATGCCGGCGGTTATTTCAACAACGGTTAACACTATTGATAGCTCACGTGCTAGCAATACCGATTATCTGACTTCGGTTCAAGAAATAAGTGATAAGCGCTTGCACATAGCTTTTCTATACCTATGCCTGTATAAACGTCAATACCATAACGATATTTAAAGTTAAATTTACTTTTGCACGTATACTTTCTACGTCATACGAAATATATGGACTATCCACAACTTATTATTGATCAGAATGTGCTTTGGGTTTGGTTTTCTCTAGTGCTACCTAAATTTATCAAAATTACAAAACGCACATTTTACAATTCACAGTCGTACTATGTTACCTATTTTAGTGCATTTTTTAGAAGAAAGTAGTCGGAATTTTGTGCCAAAAATCGACCACATTGTTGCGATAAGTTAAATATGTGTCTGTGAAGTAATATTGCACAAGGAATTCAAAATCTTTATTTCCAAATATATTTTGGCCAAAATTTGTGCAATGGGTTACATTTTATTTGATTAAACGATAGAGAAGTGTATTTATGAATACATACTTCTCTGAACAAAAATAAGGTCTAATAAGATGGAATGTTAAGATAAATGTATTTTCCCCACGTACGATTACTGAACATTTATGTTTCGAAATAATTTTGTCCAAAAAGACTCTAATAGACAGTATAATTCTACAAATTGGGAGTAAATGTTTGGCAACCATCCTTTAATCGTCATATTGAAAACTTGTATATCAATCGATTTGCTTAAATTAAAGTCTAATAAGTAACATTGTAGTGCAATACAACAAAACTTAAGAAAAGTTTATATAATCGACTACATTCCAATTGAAAGCATGCTGTATGTACCTTCCTGAAACCTACTGTTAATGTAGGTACCACTTTATCACTGGATTTACGAGTATATTTAAGATAAACTTATTACGGCGTACATATTTATTTGGTGCTTTGTGTTGAAAATCTTTGTAGTCAAATTTTTCGCCTGCTTTTGAGTCACTGAACATGTTTTAGCAAATTGAAAATCTATATTTACGAATGCATTGCACTTAAGTTTAATGTAGATATCTCTGATGGCTCACGTGTTTCGTATGCCATACTGAACTTGATTTTATCATTTTGTCCAAGCAATCTGTTTGACCATATTTGATTTGAGTGCAAAATTTATTTTGAGACATATTTCTTCACAACGCATATTGAAAATGTATGTTCATGAACTAAAAGTATCAAAACTTAAAGTAAACAATATTGAAATTCTACGTTTATGAGAAAATGTCAAAAGAAAGCGAAATCAAGTCACTTCTATTGAATTCAATAGAGTATAAGAGAGGCTTAATTAATCATAGGTCATTCTCAAAAAACCATACGAATCCGGAACACATCAGATTTAGCAGACAGCTGTGTACATAAGATTATCTACTCCTATCAATGCATTATGTGAAGAAAATTGTAAATCTTTCGAAAATATTCTGATACACACCCTTTAAGAACATTGAAAATTCAAGTATACTCATAAAAGGAGAGCATTAGAGCTCTTGTTAACGGCGACGGTCAACGGTCCATTGTAGAAAACGGACCGTTATCCGTTGCACAGTGTTGTGTAGGTTAATATGTATGTTTGTACACGCACTCGTATCAGTTGCCCCCCTCGGTGTACCGAACGCCGGCTCGTTGCAGTGAACCACGCTAGTCTACACGTGTGTGTCAACGACGCTGGATCTACGTGTTTAAATTTTGAATTAAGTAAATTATTAATTTTTTTAATTAATTTTATAATTAAAATTATTACTATTAATAATTAATAAATTAAGTAATTATAATTACTACGTGTTTTAATAAAATGAATCAAGATATAGATATTGAAGTGTTGATTTCCTTGGTTGAAAATAGACCTATGCTTTGGGATAAGACTTCAGAAAGTTACAAAAACAAGCAGCTTAATTTTACGACATGGAAGGAAATTTGCAAAATTATATATGAAAATTCCGATACATTATCTGATAAAGAAAAAAATTCTAATAAAATAGGATGTACCCAAATCGCTTTCTTTTTTCTTTTTGCTGCATTTTTTTACGTAATTTCACGTAATTATCACAAGTTTTTTCTTTCTAGTCGACATTCGTCCAGTGTCACTTGCTTCTTGTTTGGAACTGATTAAATTTAAAAAAAATTGGTAAAATAATAATATAGGTAACGGAAGTTTATTCGTTTTTTTAACGTATCGTCAACAACGCCATCCGTTTCACAACGGACCGTTATCCGTTAAGAAAACGGCCGTTAACAAGAGCTCTTACACAAAGTTCACAAAATTAAATGAGCAAGTAAATTGATCCTAGATTCTCCTTTTAACTTGTATTAATGAAACAAGATACTTATTGTAATGACAATAGCGCTAAACTAAACCCAGCTATAGTTACCAACTTAAATGTAATCAAGAATTTTAGGTGTGTGTGGCGTTTTTTATATGATATTTAAAAATGGAATACTTGACACTATCAAAAGCGATAAAGTTTGGAAAATTACATTATCAAACAATTTCTGTATGACGATATAACGTTATAAAAATAATCATATTACTCTAAAACTAAAATACCATTATTTAAAAGCAGAACGTTATTTTAAAGATAACGCTGTAATTATGGCAGAGAACGATGACAATTTATAACGGCTCCTATACTCATTCTACGCAAGAGATAAAGCCTTCAACATGTGAGTATCCACCACAAAAACCAAAACCCTGGCCGGCTCTACAGAACCAGTGATATGCAAACTTGCCCTGGAAGACAAAACAATAGAACAAGTTATGTCATTTGACTACCTAGCATACAAATCACCTCATGCCAAAATAGAATACATGAAGTAAAAGATCAAGCAAACAAAGCCAGCCGAACATCAGGCGCACTTCGGGACTTCATCTGGAATAACACCATTATGAATAGAAGGGGAAAAGTTAAAATATACAAAACCTGTGTTAGACCCACATTAACATATGCTATAGAAGCAAGAGCAGACAACAAAAGAACGAAAAGTATTCTTCGAACAACGGAAATGAAAATACTTAGAAACATCTTAGGGTACGCACTAAGACACAGAAAAAGGAACACAGACATAAGACACGAATGTGAGGTGGAAGAGATAATCAGATGGGGACGTAGAAGAGCCTAGAATGATCACGGGGACAGGATGGTCAGAGAAAGACTAGCAAAAATGACGTGAGATCGTACACCACGGACAAAACGACCGGTAGGAAGATGGACGGAATCATGAACATCTATATCTCAAGAGAACTGGAAACTACAGGCCTTAAGGCCTACAATACGTGGAAGAACAATTCATTAAGGGACAGAAATCACATGGTATATTACAAAAACAGTAACTGACAAAATCCCCCAAACGTATACGTATCGAAGTTAATACCTTATATGTTTTTGTGAAATTATTCTGGGACCTCTCAATAATGTAAATTTTTTGATGTGTATACAAGGCCTCTATGCACATGCTACACGCGGGATACTCTGAAATCTTTTTAAGAACTTAAGGTGTGTATGACCATTTTTAGAATTAGAATTTATAACAATGGAGTGTTTGGTCATTTTTTTGTGTAAACTAATTCATTTAATGTTGGACTTCATGTAGTATATTAAATAGACGAGTACGTGCGTGTGTGTACGTGTGCATGTGTGTGCGTGTGTGTGCGTGCGTGCGTGTGTGTGTGTGTGTGTGCGTATGTCCGTATGTGCGTGTGTGCGTATGTGTGTGCGTGTGTGCATATATGTCCGTCTGTGCGCGTGCGTATGTGTGCTTGTGTGTGCGTGTGCGCGCATCTGTATATGCGTGTACGTGCGTGCGTGTATGTGCGTGTGTGTGTGCGCGCGTGTGTGCGTGTGCGTATGTGTGCACGTGTGTGTGCACGTGTGTGCACGCGTGTGTACGTGTGTGCGTGTGTGTGCGTGTGTGTGCGTGTGTGTGCGTGTGCGTGCGTTCGTGCGTGCTTGCGTGTGTGTGTGTGTGTGTGTGTGTGTTTCGGCGCGCGTGTGTGTGCGCTCGCGCGTATGTATGCGTGTGTGCGAGTGCGTCTGTATATGGGTGTATGCTTGTGCGTGCGTGCGCATATGCGCGTGCGTGCGCATGTGTGCGTGCGTGTGCATGTGTGTGCGTGTGTGTGTGTTGCTGTGAGTGTGTGCGCGCGCGTTTGTGTGTGCGTTTGTGTGGGTTTGCGTGTGCGTGTACGTGTATGTTTGCGTTTGCGTGTGAGTTTGCGTGTGCGTTTGCATGTGTTTGTGTGTGCGTATGTGTGTGGGAGTGCTTGTGTGTACGTGCGTGAGTGCGTACGTGCGTGTGCGTGTTAACACAAGTTGCCACCGTTTAAATTACCTTTTAACTTTTTATAGTAATATAAAAACTGTTTGAATAAAGTTAAAAATTAAATAAAAAACTGTTTCCCCAATTAACAAATTTTATTTTTTATAATTTATCAAAATAAGTTTTATTTATTTATGAAGGAACTTTGTTTGATTAAAATATTCTCTTCTAAATTTTAAAAACTAGTTATACAAAAGAATTTTGGTATTTATTTCATATAAGTATAATCCTTTATTATATGAAGCGATTTCAATATCCTTTAATTGTTGATGATACAAAATCAGTTTAGTTGTTAAAATACTTTTTTTTATAAAAATAGTAAAATTGTTTTACCTTTGTAACTATATCCAAATAATAGGTTTTAGTTATACAAGATTTGCTGCTAATTATTCATTTCACCAGACAGATTCTTCAATTTAACACAAGGGATTATTATATGCTATATATATATATATATATATATATATATATATATATATATATATATATATATATATATATATATATAGACCATATTATTTTATTCAATTGCCTACACTAATAAGTTATATACGTATACTTGTAATTTTATAGGTTTTCAATCTGACAGAAAATTAGTATGATTGATTCGCAAGGCATTTGGGTCACTATATCAGAGTCGATCGGGAGTTTTATACGTTACACGAAAGTGCTGTAGAACTTACTAAAGTAAGCAGGTTATTAATGAATAATGACTGTTTACTCAGGAGAAACAAGTAAATACAGTGGAAAAACGTTAGAAGAAATACAAATTGAAGGTAGTATAGAAACACCTAAATTAAATTGGACATTATTTTTACTGTTATATAGAAGTGTGATCAATTGAACTTGAAGAAAAGAATATTGGAAGTGAAAGTGACGAGGAAGAAAGGTTTGAGAAAGAGGTACAAAGCGAAGATGCAGGTGAAAGAAACACAAACCAGAGTGAAACATATAACAGAAAAGTCAATGGGGATAGAAGTAAGTAAAGCATTAAATAAAGAAACATTGAAATAATATGAATATCCATACATTAGTTTAAGGAACCAAAAGAAAAACAAGTCCACCCACCTGTACCCTGGGCAAAAATGAAAAAGAGAGCGTTACACAATACTTTTTAAACAAAAATGGAATCGTCCCTAGGAAGAATGATTGTCTGGAGTGTATTAAAAAACTATTAAACCCCCATCAAGTTTATGGTGAACAATGTTTCAAAAACAAATTTTAATTTGCTTTTATTTTTAAATGAAAAATATTGGTTGATTGTAATTAAATTAAAGAAACTATATAATTACATAAAAAATGATGTTTAAAAAATGTACAAATATGACCTTCTGTTGTTTATCAATATCGCAACACAGCACACACTCTAACGGTAATAAAGCTTAATTATAATAACTCCGTAATACACATATTTCTGTTTGAACTAAATTACGGCAAACTTCAGGTACTCTTCATATTGTGGCGTGGGTTGCCACAAATATAACGAGCCATATCTTCTGTAATGAGGTGTGTAAACAAGTGGAAAAAGTATCAAAATAGTTTACTCGGTGGCATCATGATGCTGTACGCATATAATAAAAAACGCCATAATTGAGCATGGATCATGGGTAGTCGCAATCCAGCTACAACGTGCGTGCGCGCGCGCTTGTGTGTAAAGGTAGTATAGAAAGACTTAAATTAAATTGGACATTATTTTTACTGTTATATAGAAATGTCATTTATTGATCTTGAAGAAAAGGATATTGGTACTGAAAGTGACGAGGAAGAAGAATTTGAAAAAGAGGTACACAACGAAGATGCAGGTGAAAGTTACTAAGAAAACAAGAGTGAAACATATAACAGAAAGGTCAATGGGAACAGAAGTAAGTAAAGCATTAAACAAACAAACATTGAAATAATATGAATATTCCTGTACCCTTTAGCAAAAATGAAAAAGAGTGCGTTATACAATGCTCTTCAAACAAGATTAAAAATGGCATCGTTCGTGGTAAGAATGGTTGTCTGGAAGGTATTAAAAAACATATTAAAAAGTTATCAAATCGAGAATGGACTAAAGTAAAAGTTTGTGTAAAAAAACGAAACTTCAAAAATAAATAGTTTAAAAAATCCAATTGCATGTTATATACAAAGACTTAGGTACATCATTTTTTAGAAAAACTTAATATATTTCATGTAAAAAGTAACAAAATAAATATATTTGAAAAATATTAATATTGAGTACCTAATGCAATTGCTTACCTTTACGTTACAACTGAATACGGTACGAGAATAATTCAAAATAATTAAAAGAAAAGGTTATGTTGTTTATACATAACACCTTTTCTAATTCAACTAAAAGACATAAAAAATGTGGTATTATACAACGTGCCCAAGATAAGGATGAACAGCATGGGAATCTTGAATGCGGTAAGAGATACGAAGGCGGTTAAATTAGAGAAAAGTTGTATAATTTAGGTCACGTTCACATGCAGTTTGCTAAAGTTCATTATTGTTTATCGTTTCCGAGATTTAAAACAAAATGCGACTTCTGGGTTTTTTTTTTCATAATTCATTTATTTTAAAAGATTTTTAAAAATCAAAGGTAACTTCTTCATTGTCACTTTTTGAATTCTATTAGATGGTGTTTTCAAATTTTTTATTCGCCGTTTCGTCTCCGAGAAACCATCATCAACTTTATGTTTTTATATCGCCGCAACCAACGAAACGCCCTGTTTTGATAGAATATATTACACATTATCGTTTTGAAGCTAATTTTTAAGAAAAATTCAGCTTAATATTAGTATTTGATAATATTTTTCTGTGTACAAATTTAACAACTCTACTATTTTAAACCTGTTTAATTAAAGTTAAATAATTACAATAACTGTTCTTCACTGAAGAATTTAAAACACGGTTTAGAATTTCTGGCGAAGTTGTATTAACCGCTGCCATAACCCATACTAACAACTGCTCTTCATTTTCAAAACTTAGTTTTTCAGGTAACCCCACAGAAAAAAATCCAACGGACTTAAGTCGACTAATCAGGCTGGCCAACCTACTGCACTGTAAGTTCCAATCCATTTTCCGGTAAACCGCAATGACAGAGAGTCATCTTGTTGAAACCAACAGTTGTTAACAAGTGCTAGAGGTAATTCATCCAAGGAATTTTGCAAATCAGTTCTTAGCAAGTTCATTTATCGTTCGGCATTTAAATGGTTGTGTAAATAAAAGGTTCTATTATTCTTCGTCCCAAAATGCTCATCCATATATTAAATTCAAATCTATGTTGATGTCTTGATTCTTTTTTTTAAATAAGGATTTTGTTTTTCCCAATAATGCTCGTTACGTCGGTTCAAAATTCCATTGTTGGTTATCATGCTTTCATCAGACCAAATTATTTTAAAAGGAAAATTTAAATCTTCGTCGCATTTTCTAGTATACCATTCGCAAAAACCTGCCTGATCAGCTGGTCTAAGACCCTGACAAACTCGAAATTTATATGGATGAAACTTATTCCTATTTAAAATGATTTGTGCTTGTAAAACGGTATTAACTTTTTCGTCATGAGATTGTTTTGACGGGATAGAACAGGTTTTGTAAATGAACCAAATTCTTTTAAATTAGATTCCAAACGTCTAAAAATGGATTTACTAGGTTGCTTTCGTTCAGGATACTTGTCCAAATACATCAGCTCAGTAACTACACAATTTCTGTGGGACAAGCATGCCAACATATCGAACTTTTCTTCGTTTGCAAAATTTCGTCTTTCCATAGATACACACACTTATATTATAAATTAACTAAACAAAACCAAATAAACAACTCACAAAGTAATGGTAATAAAAACAACTTAAGATACGTACAATTCAAATAACAACGATCTCAACGCAATAAAACTAATTTAAAACGTTTTCAACAAAATGTTAAACAAGTGTTATTTTATCAACGCCTTCTAATATTACCAGATATGATATGAAGAATGTAAAAATGAGCATAATGTGCATGGTTAAATTCGTAATAAAAAATACTATCGAATACAGGGTGTTTCGCTGGTTGCGGCGATATAAAAAAATAAAGTTGACGATGGTTTCTCGGAGACGAAACGGCGAATAAAAAATTTGAAAATTCCATCTAACAGAATTCAAAAACCTTTGGTTTTTAAAAATGTTTTTAAATAAATGAAGGAATTACGAAAAAAGAAAAACCCAAAAGTCACATTTTGTTTTAAATCCTCGAAACGATAAACAATAATAAACTTTTGCAAACCACATGTGAACATGCCCTAAATTATACAGCTTTTCTCTAATTTAACCGCCTTCGTATCTCTTGCCGTTTGAAGATCCCCATGCTATTCATCTTTATCTTGGGCACGCCGTATTTGCAAAATTGATCCATGTAAAATATGTATTTATTCAACCACCACTTTCTATATATTTTTAAATGAAATCACATTTTTACCTCTATGCAACAAAGGTGATCGTCAGGTGTAAAATTCAAATGTTCTATGCTAGAATATCACTTTCAAATCCCATAAATTGATTGTAATTTTTTCACAAAGGTTGACTCAACATCTTTATTTTTAAGTAGTCTAGGGCTAAGTCGATGCCAACGTCAGTATCTTGATCTTACATTGCTACCTATAGTGACGGGCTCAACCTTTTTAGTTTGCAGAATATGAAAGATCAAAAATAGCTCTTTAGTTAATCTTTTGTTTCTTATTTCAGTAAAATAAAGGAGGTGTCTTACAGACAAAGCAAGTGACAACAACCCACCACACATTACACACACTGATAAAAGATTTAAATCAACACTTTTCATTGAAACGACCACAACGTACATACAGCTAAACAAAAAAAAACAGTATCTACTACAGGTCTAGTAACAATATGTACAATAGTCAGAAAAATAAATCGTCTGGGTTTGCCAACGAAAGCAATCGAATATTGATACCTAAAAGCTTGAGCTCTTGAGCAACTGAAACAAATAATAATAAATTAAAAAAATACAGCCCCCCAAGAATTTAAATTATTGTATTACTGGGATATTGCTGGCAAAAGAAATTATGTTGCACCCCTTTTACTTCGTGCCCAATATGCCGATTATCACCAAAAAGTACTGAGGTGTAAACATTTAAGTTACAGGAACAGTTTTTTTTAATTTTTGAAATATTTTAGACAAGAGATTCCCTACAGACATATGTTGACAAGTCTAATAAAACTAAACCTTTGTCTCGGTGAACAAGTTAAACATAATAGAAAATATTTCACATGAATTAAATATTTGAGGAACAGTAGATTCAATAATATCAAAAGCTTCATGTGGCTACATATTAGATAGTTTCGACCAAGTTTAAGAGTCAATTCGTGTATACGACCAACTCGTGTCTCATTTAAATTCTAAATTTTCAGGTGGCATCCTCTTTCTACAGACGACTAAATTTACATTTAATATAAATCTCTAAAAAATATAATGGCCTTCTGGGTTGCTTTTCTTTACAAACTGAGAGTAATTTCTCTAAAATGAAGTAATTTTAATCTTTTATCTGTTTATAGGTCGCCATATAATCGATAATAGTAACTTTTAAATCTTACATTAAGTCTTATCGTAGTAACAGCTTGCGTTTATACTAAGAGTAACTCAAAATTAAAAATTCACACTTACTGTTAAATAATGATATTGACTGACCATAGAAAACAATAAAATTACCCACTCGGTAAATTACTAGTCTAATTTCCATCACAAAATTAGTAATATTTGCTTTACATTTCGCAAGGTAGTTTAAGATTTGTTTAAATAAGTTCATTAAATTTATTTGAATCCAAAATAATGTATAACTAATCGGTAAATTGTGAAAACACAAAAAGTTTAACATAGTCGCAATAATGTTTGTATCAATTGCATCAACTAACGTGGGAGGTGAGTGTACCTCATTCTAGCCGAGGCGGTGCCACCACTCTTTCCTCATCCTATTCTTCCTCTCGTCCTCACTGTCATCCTATCGGATTGAAAGCCCAGCATTACATAAAAGATGTTAGTGGTTTCTAGAGTAAAAAATGCTGGACGTAAAATCCTAATGACAGTGACCTTCTTGACTTCTTCGATTACCTTAGTTTCCATCTTGCGATATCTCAATTCTGGAAGATTTTAATGTTCATAACTCTAATTGGCTTCAATTTTCATCTACTACTAATCCAGCTGGTCATAGAGCAGAAACATTCGCTATTTCATGTGATCTCACACAAATGATTTATGAACCCACAAGAATCCCTGATAACCCTAACCATACTTCATCTCTTTTAGGCCTCTCTCTTACATCAAACCCACTTGTTTATAAAACTACAGTTCTTTCCCCAATAGATCTATCTGACCATTGTCTAATAGAAATAACTTCTACTGTTCCTAATTCTATGTTGATCACAACACGGATAGAACCTTATGATGTTTTAAGTTAGCTAAATGGAGTGATTTACGAGATTTCTTTGCAACCTTCCCATATCGTGAATATTGCTTTAATGCGTTCTCGTCTCCGGACATTGATCTTTCAGTATCCGAAGCCATCCCCTCATGGGCAAGAAGTTCTCAAAAAACGAAATCGGCAAGGCCATTCTCGTTCCCACACTTGGTTCAATAGAGCTTGTACTGATGCAATATATTTGAAAAATAAATCTTATACCAAATGTAAATCCAACAAAACGGTTGAGTCATACAGACTGCTTTGGTGATAGAAATTCCGGCAAATATGTTATCCCTACAAAAGGAAAAAATTGTTTGAACTACATCTGTTTTGAGCAGTCGTAAATTTTAGTCTTTAGCGAAAGCCATCAGTAAAAACTTCATTTCCCCTATGACATCTCTTAACGAATCTGTAGTTGCTGATTCTGTAGACAAAGCCAATCTTGTGGCATTATTCGTATCAAACTTGTGTGATAATGATTCTGGGAAAGATGTGCCCCATATGCTTTGAAACCAATTCATTTTCGACACACTCTCCTAGATTTGAATATCAGTAGGCTTGATACTAATACGGAGACTGGTCCACACGGTATCCCAGCTACTGTCCTAAGAGATGTTCCCCCCGAACTAGTACTAGTCCCATCTAAGCTCTATTCGTCATCTAGGTAATTCATCATGGGAGTTATTCCCACAAAAAGGATACAAAACCGATCCCTATAGCTACCGACCAATTGCAATCAGTTTCATTTTATCTAAAGTCATGGAAAAAGCTACTTTCTTTCCTTGAATCTCACACACCAATATGGTTTTACACAGGTGGTTTTCTTTCATGTGACCCAAGTTTGGAACAATACATTAGAACAATTCGGTGAAACAGTTGTAGTCGCTTTAGATATCTCAAAAGCATTTGATTTGAGTTAGGCATAACTGTTTACTTGCTAAGTTCACCTGGTTTCGGTTAACTGACGCGCATATCAACTGGGTTTTCAGTTTCCTTGATAAAAGACAAATACATAATCTAGTTGATGGCTTCTTTTCCAAAGAAGTTGGCATTAGCGCGGGCTTACCACAGAGATCACACCTTTTTCTACTGTCCATAAATGATTTCTTTAACGGCTAACCAGATTCATCGCTTTGCTGACGACAGCACTCAGTCTACTCATAATAGTAATCCATCTTCTATCTTAAATCGAGCCAGTAAAACTGAAAATGCCATTTCGATCAACAAAGACATCCAACGTATCCTTGAATGAGGAAGTAATAATCCAGTTGAACGTAATGCTAACAAAACTCAGTGTTGCCTTTGGGTCCGCCAAAAAAGAGCGAAGATTTCTTTTTGTACGTGGGAATCTCTCAGATCTTAAGACTCTATTACTATGTTAGAAATAGCTGTGTCTTCAAATCTATCATGGGTTGACTGTCAGATAATAAAACAGCTGCTAGTAAAATAGGCTTTTTGTACAGATTTAAGCAGCACTTTGCCTCCCGATAAATCTTTCTGCTATATAAGGCCAAAATTCAACCTCATTTAGAAAATAGTTCTCACCTTTAAGTTGGTGCTCCCCAATAGGCTCTGAACATCGGTGACCGCATTCAAAGAAAAGCGATTAGGTATATAAATGACCCGTCATTAATTTCTGACATACCGTCCCTTGAGGAAAGAAGAATCGCTTCAATTCATTCTTTGTATTATCTGTATTACCATGGTTATTGTGCAGCTAAATTACATTCTTTGATACTATCTCGGTCTACCTTTGTTAAGAAATACTCGGTTTGCTCATTCACATCATCAATGCAGCAAAAATCTCAACTTGTACCAAATCAGCGCAATCCTCATGCCCCCACACAGCTAGTAAACTCTGGAACGATCTTTCTAGTTCCTGTTTTCTTCTCACTTATGACATGACAAAATTTAAGGTAGCGGTTCACAGGAGTCTCTAGGGAAATTTGGAATTTCCCTATGCATCCTTCTAAATCTTCCTGAGTACTTTTGTACGTTAAACTACACTTAGCCTGCACAAGACCACAATTATTAAAAAAAAAATACTGAATAAACAATAAATAAAAATTTAAATTAATTAACACTAACTTATATGAAAATCAGGATGTTAATTTGTAATTCGGCTTAAAAGTTTACAGAAAAAATTGGGAATATTATAATGGCATGCCAATATAATTCAAATTTTAGAATGTACCGGGTGGCCAACTAAGAACGGCCGCCGGCCATATCTCAGGAATGGATTATAGCACAGGATCGGGAAAAAAAAATTTATAACGAAAGTGGCCTCGAGAAACGCCTGGAAATTATTTTCAGAATTGTAGCACCACCGGTAGAGGGCGTATTTGACAGTTAAAATTTTAAAAAGCAAAATTTTTCACAACTTACTCAATTAAGGGGCATATTAAATATTATAATCAGATTCCTCGACAAATTCTGCATATTTTTATTTGACAAGTTTTAGTCCATCTCTTCAAATAAGGGGAAGGGGAGAGTGGAAACCTTGTTACGAAAAAACGCCTTTAATTCAGGTTCTGCTTGACCGATTTTAATAAACTTGATGTTGTTTGAAAGAGCTTTTGTTAAACAATAGAAAATTTGTAAATTTGAAGCAATCTGATTAATAACATAAATGCTAGAGGGCGCTGTTTAATATTTTTTTAATATTGTGTTTTCTCTTTACAATTTTAAATGGAAGCATAAAAATTTAAGTAGGTCTTTAAAAAGTAGACTAAATTAGTAATAAAACAGTGAAAACTGCAAGTCGATATCTTTTTCCTATCCTGAGATATCGTAAGAAACAGGTAAATGGCGGGAATTGTTCTTCCAACGTCTAGTAGGCTAGTTCGCGTTAACGGAAATTATTAAATTTAGCCTGGATGAAAAGATCTTACATTGGTCTGCAGTAATTTAAACTGTTATCATACTAATGTTATGGTTGCCGCTAGATTACCTAAATGTAATGCTGTCGCTACTAACAATGAGAACAAATTATAAAATAATAATGTGATAAATCTAACATTTTTTTAATTATATAAGAATGTTATATTTGTTTTCAAGCGATGTGTTAGTAAATCAAAAGCATAAAATATCTATAAAAACCGATATTTGCCCAGCAACAACAAATACAGTTTAAAACATGAATTACGATTTACTGACGACAACAAAATTAGTAGAGGGCCATGTAAAATATAAAATAAATTCCCTGTTGAAAACAAGCAAACTATGATTTTCACGCATATGTCAAAAATTATTCATCGTGTTGCATTTAATAGACTTTCTTTATCTTTTCATACCAAAATGATTCTTACAAATGAAGAAGCATTTGATATGTTGGCAGTTTATTTTGAATGTATGAGAAATGCAACCGTTGCTGCTAGAGTGTATACACTGCAGTACCCAAACACACGGTATCACAGCAGAAGAGTTTTTCTCCGACTCGCACACCGTGTGCGTACTACTGGCAATGTGAATCTTCCTGTGTTCCGAAGACAACGCAGAGGTAGAACAGAGGAAAATGTTATTGATGTTTTAGCTTATGTAAATGTTAACCCTCATTCAAGCACCAGAGCTATAGCTAGCGATTTCGGTATATGTCGAACCCCCGTCCAAAATATTTTAAGAGAACACAGGTGATTACTTATTTAGTTTTATTCGGTATTATAATGATAAAAATGTTTTAATTTTTTTCGTTTGTCGTTATATGTTTATGTCCAGTTTCAATAAAACAACAAATTATTTAATGAAATTATCTTATGCTATGTGAATAGATTTTAACTAACAACATGATAATTAAGTGAGGCAAAGTAAAGTAAAAAGGTACCAATAATAAAAAATAATGAGAGGCAGTGCGAAAAAAATTGGTAATAACATTACGAGAGTTAATGCATTTAAAGTCCTTTTTCGTTTACTAACAACGAAGGACTTCAATGTGTCTTATTGATCTGATTACTTTATAATATATACTATTTTAGATTGCACCCATATCACATGGTCCTACACCATAGTTTGAATGCTCAAGATTTCGATACCAGGTTGGATTTTTGCAACTGGCTCTCAAATATGATACACGACGATCCTGAAATACTTTCACGAATTATGTGGACAGGTGAGGCTACTTTTCATAGTGATGGTAGTGTAAATCGACATAAAATGCACTACTGATCTGAAACGAATCCCCACTGGATGCAGGAGGTCCAACATCAGGATCGTTGGTCTGTAAATGTGTGGTGCGGGATTCTAGGTGGAGAAATAATTGGGCCTTTTTTTTAATGAGACTGTTAATGGAGAAAGATATTTAGATTTTTTAAGCCTTGGCCATTCCTCGTGACATATTCTTGCAACATGATGGGTGCCCGGCACATTATTCTAGAGATGTTCGGAATTTCTTAGATCAATCACCCTGAAAGGTGGATAGGACCTGGAAGTTTATTTATTTGGCCACCAAGGTCTCCAGACCTAACTTGTTTAGACTTTTATTTGTGGGGGCGAATAAAAGATCTCGTTTATGCCGATAGACCCACAACAAGAGCTGACATGATTGAAAGAATACGACAGACAATACGAAGTATTTCAAGGGCAGAAATTGAAACTGCTGTTCTCTCCACCCGTCAGCGATTGATTTCATGCATTGAAAATGATGGACGACATTTCGAACATCCAGGGGGGGTCCAATTACGTAGTTATTTATTTAAGGTTTCAATTGTTAGATTTATCACATTATTATTTTATAATTTGTTCTCATTGTTAGTAGCGACACCATTACATTTAGGTAATCTAGCGGCAACCATAACATTAGTATGATAACAGTTTAAATTACTGCAGACCAATGGAAGATCTTTTCATCCAGGCTAAATTTAATAATTTCCGTTAACGCGAACTACTAGACGTTGGAAGAACAATTCCGCCATTTACCTGTTTCTTACGATATCTCAGGATAGGAAAAGATATCGACTTGCAGTTTTCACTGTTTTATTACTAATTTAGTCTACTTTTTAAAGACCTACTTAAATTATCATGCTTCCATTTAAAATTGTAAAGAGAAAACACAATATTAAAAAAATATTAAACAGCGCCCTCTAGCATTTATGTTATTAATCAGATTGCTTCAAATTTACAAATTTTCTGTTGTTTAACAAAAGATCTTTCAAACAACATCAAGTTTATTAAAATCGGTCAAGCAGAACCTGAATTAAAGGCGTTTTTTCGTAACCAGGTTCCCACTCCTCCCCTTATTTGAAGAGATAGACTAAAAGTTGTCAAATAAAAAATATGCAGAATTTGTCGAGGAATCTGATTATAATATTTAATATGCTCCTTAATGGAGTAAATTTTGAAAAATTTTGCTTTTTGTTTTTGAACTGTCAAATACGCCCTCTAGCGATGGACTTACAATTCCGAAAATAATTTCCAGGCGTTTCTCGAGGCCACTTTCGTTATAAAAATTTTTTTCCCGAACCTGTGCTATAATCCATTCCTGAGATATGGCCGACGGCCGTTTTAGTGATTGATGGAAGATCAAATTATATATTATATATATATATATATATATATATATATATATATATATATATATATATATATATACGTATATATGTCACGCTGTAACCTCGTGTAAGTCGGGGTTTCCGGATAAAAAGCATCATAGCACAAAACGTTAACTCTTGCGGAACAACACGACATATTGCAAAAATTAAAAAGTGGTGTTAGTGGAAAACTATTGTCTATGAAGTATGGAGTTGATACGTCTACTATTTCGGATGTAAAAAAAAATCTGGAAAAATAGTAAGGTATGTATCTTAAAATGAACATCTGAGTAAGTTTGTAATAATTAATGTTATGGCAGCTTCATCGAAAACTGCTTCTCTGCACCGGGGCGTAAAAAACTTTGAAATAAGGAGAAAATCCTACAATGCAAAGTCAATTATACAAATGGTTTCATAAACAACGCGAAAAACATATAACTGTTACATCTCATATTATATTTTAAGATAAAAATCAAACTGTTATGGCGATAACAAATTCAATGCAATCAGACGCTGGGTGAACAAATTTAAGAAGAGACGTGGTATCATTAAGTAGCTGTTTTTAAATGGGTTAAAAGGTAAAGAAATTTACGAAGATATGACTAAAACACTTGTCTGCCGTTCGTATGCAGCCGAAAAAAATGGGGTTGCATCTTTCGAGAGAGGTTCAGTTTAAGACGACGAGAGGCCTGAAATGGGAGACCGATTTCTGTGTTTACTCCAAAAAACATCGATGCAGTTCACGACTTAATATATCTTAAACACTAAAGATTATACATATAATTTACTTCACTTTGGATATGAAAAAAAATTGTGCAAAATGGATTCCCAAATGTTTAAATGTCGATCAAAAGCGAACATGAGTAGAAGCGTTGCTCAGTCTGCGCTCTTTTTGACAAAGATCCCGATTTCGTGAACCGTGTTGTTACTAGAGATGCAACAGGCTACATTTATATGACCCACAGACGAAACAACAGTCGATGCAATGGGGCAGTCTCGTCCCTAAGGCCTAAGTTTCGTGTGCAGAAACCTGCTGGAAAAGTTCTTGCTGCAGTTTTTTTCGATTCTCGTGGAGTAATTATGGTGAATTATTTAAAGAACGGCAAAACAGTGCCTGGAGAATATTATTCCACTTTATTAAAAACTTTACGAGAAAAGATTACGGAAAAAAGACGCGGTAAATCGACGAAACAATTCTTGTTTTTACAGGACAACACACCTGCACACAACTCGCGAATTTCAATAAATAGGATTCATGAGATAAGGTTCAAAATGCTCGAACATCTCTCTTATTCACCTGACCTGGAGCCCTATTCCCTCAATGAGAAACAAATTGAAAGGGCGTAATTTTGTTCTAACGAAGGAAGCTGTAGAGTTTGCAGAGCAACAGGAATCATTTTTTTACGAGGTTACAGATACAGGATCGCTTTATATTCAGTATTACTTTGAAAGGGGAATACGTTGAATTTTTGAATTGTTTCTTTTATATTAGGTTAAGAAATTTAAAGATAACGTTTGTCTATATCGATAAAATGAGACCTCTAGAGACGAACAAATATATTTTGCCATCCACACTTCCACCACCACCTTGAAAATAAATATTTATAAATCAAGCTTGACCCAAAGTACAGTAATGTAGTCATCTAGCCGTACCCTTCACGCGTTGCTGTGATTTCAGAATGGGGGGGGGGGGGGGGATATTTAAATTTTGTGATACACGTGTCATAATTTTAATTGAATAGTATGTGTACCAATTTTCGAGTCAATCGGCCCATAGAATAAAGTTTCACAAAAAAATTCAACCCCCCATTTCACCCTCTTGGTTGTGGAATTTAGAAAAACCCTTTGTTAGTGTATACCTACACTCCACAAAGAACACACCCTCCAAATTTCATGTCTCTAGGATCAACGGTTTGGGCTGCGCGTTGATATATCAGTCAGTTAGTGAGTCAGTCAGGACTTTGAATTTTATATGCAGGGTGATAGAACAACATAAATGTGATTCAAATACATAATTAAAAAAATTCCATTTCACACACCCGCTTAAAGCAAAATTATTTTGATTTTTTCCACAAAAAACTGTACATTTTTCCAAAAATTCAGAAATGCTGGGAAATTTTGATATCCCAATTATGACGAACCTGAATCTACACAACCACTAATAAAGTGATTAGAACTGTGAAGTTGTCATTTTCTTAAAAAAAAGGAAAAAGCTTATACATACACATTTCTCTAAAAAAATTGCAAAATTCTACACATTATATTAAAAAACATTTTACAAAATCACTGCATAGTCATACTAGGCCTTATCAACCAGAAAGTTTTTTTTTAATGAATATATTTGTAATTCCTGACCAAAAATTGGTAATTTATTGAAAAATAATGGTCCATAGTAGTTAAACGGATCAACATGTATTGCACACTCTAGAATAGTTTAAAACAATATCCTTAGATGTCTTAGCCAAGTTG
The DNA here is from genome assembly GCA_036346205.1 of Vesta saturnalis. Classification (NCBI taxonomy): domain Eukaryota; kingdom Metazoa; phylum Arthropoda; class Insecta; order Coleoptera; family Lampyridae; genus Vesta; species Vesta saturnalis. The sequence continues at coordinate 264,648 of JARFJB010001764.1, forward strand.
ACATTGCTGTTCATATCTATTTTAGTTTCACACTTCTCCAGATTATTTTTGAAGTGATATGTATAAACACGGAATAGTTCGCAAGTTCTCAGAGATGTAAAATGTTCTCTAACACCTTCTCTATGGTTGACTTCCGCAATGGTACGTATAGCAAGTCTGCAATTTAAAAATTCTTTTAGGGTCGCTAGTGACCTCCAGCCACCAAAGCATATAACAGATACGAATTGAACGGTGCTAACATAGTCTAAGATTCTTAGCAAAAACATATTTCTGGTCAGTTTTCAGCGAGGTAATCAATATGTCCGTAGGGTCAAGTTCGACGATCAAAAATTCTACTTTAAAACTATTATTGTCAACATTTGTTTCCTCTTACAGTTTAGTTTTCACCTTGTAGTTACATTCCAAAACATATATGAAAATGGATACTTTCACGATTAAGTTACTTAGCTTGAAATCTTGTATTTTTTATTATTTTTTTACAAATTCAAACGTTTCGATAACAGTTACAGTTATCTTCTTTTAAATGATAACTTTTGAAAATTATTTAAGGTGTTGGGTAAATAATTTTCAAAAATTATTATCATTTACTGAAGAAGATAACTGTAATGGTTCTTGAAATGATTAAATTTGTAAAAAATTAATAAAAAAGACACGATTTCATGCCCAAAACCTAAATATATTAATTACTTCCAAAACACTAAATTACATATACAGTAAAGCCCCGTTAATCCGGATCAATGAAAACCAAGGGAATCGGAATTAGTGAAACATCCGGATTATTAGAACAGTTTTTAAATGCCGCAAAAATCCGTTAGATACTGTGGGTACCTATTTATTAACACAAAATACTAATGTGCATACAAAAAGGAAAAGACTAAAATTTATAAAACTATTAAGAAGTAAAAAAATCAGTAAGTTTTGTTTGTTTAATACTATAGCATGGACAAGACATTCAGTTCAGCGCCATTTTCCTCGACCCACTGGATACATGTACTGAAACAACAAATAGCCTCTTCGTGTTTTACTTTTACATCCATGTTTTCAAAAACAGTATCCTCGTCGCTTTCGTCACTATGCAATGGTAAATGTTCGGCATGACCATCGATCCATTAATTGATGTCTGATTCTATCAGTGTGTTATTCTCTGTGGTTACACGAAATTAGTGATTTCGGCCATTTCCCTTTGCTCATTAGTCTGATTCTTGATTTTCAAGAAGCAAACTAAATGGAACCAGATCTTCAGGATCCCAATCTGATGACCGCTCATCATCGTCTGACTGAAAAAAAAGTTTATGCCAACATCTTTGAATTGCATCAGGAATTACTTTGTTCCAAGAACTATCCAGCAGAAATACCGTATCCTTTAAATTCATGTTCCTTAGAGTGGTTGAAATGTCGCTTTCTTCAAAAGAAAAAAACATGGACCATTAGACTCTTACGGTAATACATATTAACGAGCCGGATAAGGTTTTGATCCATCGGTTGGACCTAGGACGTGCAATAGAGGGAAGGAACATAGCTACGATCTTTCCGTCATCACTGATTAATTGGGTCTCTGTTGCATTATCAATTAATCAAAGTGATTCATCACTCATATTATCTCTCTGAAATATTTTCACTTGTTAGACAAAAGCCTCGCAAAACCATTTCTCAAACAAAGCTGTAGTCATTCACGCATTTTTGGTAACGTGATATTTAACTGGCATTGTACAATTCTTAAATGCTCTCGGACTTTTTTGATTTTCCAATAGCCATCATTTTTAACTTATGAGATCCATCCCCATTTACATATGAAAGAAAGGTTATTCTTTCTTTAGATATTCTACGTCCAGGTACCGACTTTTCTTCAGCGTGTACCAAAGTACGAATTGGTAATAACTTCCAGAACAGCGCTGATTCGTCGGCGTCGTAAAGTTGATTCGGCTGCAATTGCACCTCCGTAATCTTATTAGATAGTTTTTGAAGAAACGATTCGACAACCCTTGAACTGTTAGATAATTTCTCCTCACTAACTTTGAGGTTATGAATATCATGTCTCTTCTTAAATTTATTCACTCAGCTTCTGCTTGCATTGAACTTGCGTTCCCCATAACATTTTGCATAAAGTTGTAACGCTTTTTCTCTTAAAATATGGGATTTAACAGTTAACTGTTTTTCGCGTTGTTTAAGAAACCATTTGTACAATTCACTTTCCATTGTAGGATTTTCTCCTTTTTTTACGCGCAGTTTTCGATGAAGCTGCCATAACATTAATTATTACATATTTAAGTAGATATTCATTTTAATATACATACCTCGTTATTCCTCCAGATTTTTTTACATCCTAAATAATAGACATACCAACTCTATACTTAATCACTAACATCACTTTTTAATTTTTGTAATATGTCGTGTTTTTCCGCAAGAGTTAACGTTTTTTTGTACTCTCTTTGGCGCCATGATGCTTTTTAACCGGAAACTCCGACTTAGATGAGGTTACAGCGTGACAAATATGGCGATTGGAGAATCGCGCAGCATACGATCCGGATTACGAAATCACAGGTAATCCGGATTATAGCGTACGTAATGTAAACAACTAGTGTTTAAATTTTGTCCGGATTACTGGGAAATCCGGATTACTGGCGGACTTCGGATGGGCGGAGCTTTACTGCATTTTAATTTGATTTTTCAAATAGCCGAACATAACCAAACTTTTATGTAGTTCTGGTGGACACTATGTCGTATCACCAGAACGAGTTGAAGAATAGCACGGCAAGAAGCTTATGTAGATAAGGTAACACCAAATTTATCAATTTTAACAGTGTATGGAGAGTCAGGAAAAAAGATAAATTTTAATTTAAAATGAATCTTGTCGTTTCATAAAAAAAATCTGATGTGGCCAGCACCTGAGTATGTAGATAAGGTAACACCAAACTTATCAATTTTAACAGTGTATGGAGAATCAGGGACAAAGATAAATTGGAATTGAAGTGTGTGCTTATGTAACCTGAGTTACATAATCCCGTATCATATTGCATTAACATAGAATAAATAGAGCAAAAAGTCGGAGTATAGGGTAATTTTTTTAATTGGCCCATTAGACGTTCTCATCTCCTAAAAACATTAGAGAGTTGAAATTTGTTACACGGCCATAGTTTCTGACGATTTATCTTTCTAAAATATTTTCATTACAATGGCACTTCCGGTAATGCCGGAAGTAACCATTAACTGTATTTTTTTAAATAGAACGATATATTTTTGTTACCGGCATTAGATTCCTTGTTCAATTTACTACATTTTCTGTCTAGCGTATATATATATATATATATATATATATATATATATATATATATGTATATTTAGTTGGCATGGTTACGGAGATATAACAACTTTTATGGAAAAATTACTACTTGCAAGGATTATTTAAAAAAATCATAACTTTTGAACCATTAATTCTACTGAAATAAATAAAAAAACCCATTAATTGCACAAGAAAAATCGCTATCGGCTGAGTGGTTGCTAAATTCTGTAGCTTTATTAGAAAGGTCACAGTAAATTCGTAAACTTGAGAAACTTTAAATACGGATTAACTCAATTTTTTCAAATGGAACACCCCTACCTTCTTATCAGCTGTCGATAGAGATTCGATTTGCAACATCTTCTTTCAAATGATTGGTATGCCTATCATTATCCGTGTCTGAGGAAAAAGCATTTTTATGTAAAATTATGAATATTATTCAATTTATTATAACTAGTAGGTGGCTTTGGAGCTCCGTTGCTATGGTAAACAACTGCGTGCAATTGTCTTTATTTATGCTTAGTTAAGATATTCTATAATTTCCATATTTAAAGCTCCAAAATTTATGTAAACCATGTTTAATAGCGTGCACCTAGGCTGTCAATTTAATGACAATATTTTTAAAATTAAGTATATCGGAAAGAACTCCAAAGTTCAGAATACTACACAAGAATTTTATTCAGTTTGGAAAACCACTATACCAGAAATAACGTTACTTGGGATTTAACACAAGAAAAAGAAATAACTACAACAGCGTATTTGGATAGAATGGCAATGTTGGATAACGTCATATTAACGGAAACAATTACAAGTCCAAATAATTAGAATAAATGTTCGATGTGCTCTTTCTTCGTTTTGCTGAATACACATCTCTAGCCTAAATTGCACGCCCGTGGTAACTATCTTGATAAGCTCTGCTGGATTAATTTCGCGAAAGGTTTGATGGATTCGCTCAACCATTCTTCTAAGAACCTACTATTCGGTTATACACCTTGGGCTTGATAACTCCCCACAAATAAAAATCCAAAGGCGTTAGATCCGGCGACCGGGGTGGCCATAGCCGTGGGCCTCTGTTTCCGATCCATCTATCTTCAAACAGTGGTGTTAATTTTCCATCCACCGTTCTTGTATTATGGGGTGGAGCCCCATCCATTTCGTACCAGCATCTTCTCGCTCTATTTAACGGCAGTTCGTCAACGAAGGTTTCTACTTGGTTTTCCAGAATCTGAATATATCGAGCCCCATTTAAATTTTCGTTATATAAAACGTATCGGAGCTGATCACTCATGATCATACAATAAACATTAACTTTAAATTTTCTTTGATTGTCCACGGTTTCAAACGGTCGAGGGTTTTCAGATGCCCAGTAATGCCGATTTCTCCTGTTGACTATTCCATTTTCATCAAATTTTGTTTCGTCCGACCAAATCACATCTCGAAGAAAGTTTTCGTTTTGTTGAATTTCAATCATCATGTCATCACAAAATTGAATCCTCTTGGGATAATCTTCTCCACTCAGTTTTTGTAGGCGAATGAAGGAATACGGATGCTTCTTATGTTTTTTAGAATTTGTTATATTGTCGAATAAGTTAAACCAGAATCTTCCGAAGCTGCATAAATGGATGAACGAGGATTTACCTCAAAATATGCCAAAATATTGATTTCGTTATCTTCTGTTAGAACCCAAGGAACGACATTTCTTGAACAAGTTGATTTGCCAAACTGAATAAATTCTTGTGTAGTGTTCTGAACGTTTTGGAGTCATTTCTGGTACATCTGGATATTTTTCATTAAATAAGCGACACGTTCTTGAAATAGTGTGATTACGTTCGCCAAAACCACAAAGCAATGAAAAAACCTGCTCGTCTGTATAACGTAAACGGTGATTTTGCATGTTTAAGTGTCAAAATGGCTCACTTAATAAACATAAATAAAGACAATTGCACGCAGCTGTTACCATAGCAACGGAGCTCCAAAGCCACCTACTAATTATAATAAATTGAATAATATTCATAATTTTACATAAAAATGCTTTTTCCTCAGAAACGGATAATGATAGGCATACCGATCATTTGAAAAAAAATGTTGCGAACCAAATTCTCTATCAACAGCTGATCCGTATTTGAAGCTTCTCAAGTTTACGAAATTATTGTGACTTTTCTAATAAAGCTACAGAATTTAGCGACCACTCGGAGGATAGAGCAATTCTTGCGCAATTAACGAGTTTTTTATTTATTTCAGTAGAATTAATGGTTCACAAGTTATGATTTTTCTAATAAACCCTTGCAAGTCGACATTTTTTCATAGAAGTTGTTATATCTCCGTAACCATGGCAACTAAATAAAAATAAGCTAGACTCAAAATGTAGCAAATTGAGTAAGGAATCTAATGGCGGTAACAAAAATATATAGTTCTATTTAAAAAAATAAAGTTAATGGTAACTTCCGGCATAACCGGAATGTGTCACAAAGCGCTTCCAAGCATTTTCTTATCCATATAAAGTTTCACTTGCCTAATTAAATTAACACAAATTTCTTTGTATTTGACCACTTGCACGACGTTTAAAGATCAATTAACATAACCTAGACGAATTTCACGATGGTATTACAGGTGCCATAAGCAATATTGCAGAGTTTTTGAGTAAATACAATAAGTACTAAAGAAAAATGATTAAGAGACATCATTTTGTGTTGGTTGCTGGGAAGCTGACTGCAGTTGCAGCATGATGTAATTTCTTTCTCTCGATTCTTTTCGTGTTGAGGATCGTGGTTACCGCGCTTAAAATTCAAGCGATTCTTTTTTTATGATAGGCTAATTTAGATTTATGTAATTGGGAAAGGGAGAGATTTGAAAACGACGAGAAATGAAGTTAGCTTAAGACAGTCTTGAAATGGTGCCCTAACGTCAAGGTTCGTGTGCGCTTTGCCGCATACACGAAGAGGTATTGGTTTGGAGATGGTGAATTATTTTACGCCCTTACCTGGAGGGTAAGTGAAGTTACCGTGGAATTTTTGTTTCGTTGCCCTTAATTGGAGGATTATTTTATGACTCCCGGATTACTTATCGTATAATAGTATCGACGTTTGGGGCGGGGTTGAATAAGTGCGTCCTTAATTTCTTTGGAGTTCGATCGCATTTTGAGTGCGGATCAAAAGTAAAATAATTCTAGGTTTTAGTTTTGGTGACTTCGTGTGTGCAGCCGACCACATAACAAATATTTCGCTGTAAATAAAAAGCTTTTCGCTCTTTTGGTATTTCAAATTAATAAGTGATATTCAGAACATGTAAATAGCAGAGTAAAGTAATCACAGTTTATGGAAGTTTAAGCACTAGTGTACGTGCAACCAATTGTAATATCAATCAAAACGCAACTTCTACGAGCTGAGTTATAATGGAAGAATCGAATGCAGTAGAGGTGGTAGGCATGTATACTCCATGTATACTCCATGCCAGCCGGGGAGGTACTACCACCCTTACCATGGGCTCTTTAATATTGGGTCTCCGATTTTCTGAGCTCGGTAAGGGCTGCCGGTTACCTTTTCCATCATCCTTAATCTATTCTCATCCTTATTCTTCCTTCTCGCCCTCACTGTCTTCCTATCGGATTAAAAGTCCCAAATTAAAAAATAAGATGGCTGTGGTTTCTAGGGTTATAAATTCCGGACGTAAAATCCTGCCCCATTCGGATGTCCGGGAGGGCAGGGCCCAAGCGACCTCGGTCATCGAAAGTATCAACTTTCTGATTCACTAGTGCAACATCCGCGGTATCAGGTCTAATCTTAATGCTATTCACCAACATCTTGAACAATTACAACCTGACATATTGTTTCTATCTGAAACACAAGTCTCCTCGGAAAGCTCCGAGTCACCCGACTTGCAATTTCCTCAATACCATCTTCACTCTAACTTTCGATATAAAGGAGGCGTATGTGCGTACATCAAGGACAGAATTGCTTGCAAGAGGGTTTCTTCCTTAGAAAATAAAAATTTTGATGTGATTTGGTTTAAACATTCTGGTCCTAATTTAGTGAAATTCTACTGTTGCATTTATAGGTCTCCTAATGACAGCAACTTTCAAGACTTCTTCGATTACCTTAGTATGAAAGTTGACTATCTCCTGTCTCAGTTTCCATCTTGCGATATCTCATTTGTAGGCGATTTCAATGTTCATAACTCTAATTGGCTTCAATTTTCATCTACTACAAATCCCGCTGGTCATAGTGCAGAAACATTTGCTATTTCATGTGATCTCACACAAATGATTCCTGAACCCACATCAAACCCTCTTGTTTATAAAACTTCCGTTCTTTCGCCTTTAGGTCTTTCCGACCATTGTCTAATAAAAATCATTTCTACTGTACCTAATTCCACTGTTGTTCGCAAAACCGATAGAACCTTGTGGTGTTTTAAGTCAGCTCGATGGAGTGATTTAAGGGATTTCTTTGCAACCTTTCCATGGCGTGAATATTGTTTTAAGTCGTCCTCTTCTTCGGACATCGCTCTTTCAGTATCTGAAGTCATCCTCATGGGAATGGAGTTATACATTCCGAAAAACAGTACCGTGTAGGTCATTCACGTTCCCAACCCTGGTTCAATAAGGCTTGTTCTGATGCAATATCTTTAAAAATAAATGTTACATTAAATTGAAATCTAATAAATCGGTTGACAGTCATGTAGAATACGTTGGTGCTAGAAATATCTGCAAAAGTGTCATCACTAAAACTAAAAAGTTGTTCGAACAACGAAAATGCAATGAACTAGCTACATCTCCTTTAGGCAGTCGTAAATTTTGGTCTTTAGCAAAAGCCATTAGTAAAAACTTTCGAACATCTTCATTTCCCTGACATCTATTGACGGATCGGTAGTTGCTGATTCTGTAGACAAAGCCAACGTTTTTGTGGATTTGTTTGCATCAAACTCGTGTCTCAATGATTCTGGAAAAGATGTGCCCCTAGTCAACTCTTCTTCATACGTTATGAAACCAATTCATTTTCGGTACAAGCTCTTGGAATCGATCATCAGTAGGCTTGATCTCAATAAGGCGACTGGCCCAGACGGTATCCCAGCTATTGTCTTAAAGAAATGTTCCCCGAACTAGTACCAGTCCTATCTAAGCTCTATACGATCTCTATATCTTCTGGGAATTCCTTCATCATGGAAGTTAGCAAATGTTCAACCTATTCCCAAAAAGGTGATAAGACCGATCCCTCAAATTACAGACCAATTGCCATCACTTCCATTTTGTCTAAAATCATGGAAAAAGCCATCAATCAGCAACTGCTCACGTTCCTTGAAACTAACAAACTCCTTAGTGACCACCAATATGGGTTTAGGCAAAGTCGTTCAACAGGCGATCTTCTTTCATATGTGACCCAAGTTTGGAACAATACAGTAGAGCAGTCCGGTGAAACAGTTGTAGTCGCTTTAGATATCTCAAAGGCATTTGACCAAGTTTGGCATAAGTGTTTACTTGCCAAACTCACCTCGTTTGGGTTAAATGATACGCTCATCAACTGGGTTTCTAGTTTCCTTGATAAAAGACGAATACGTGTCGTAGTTGATGGCTTTTTTCAAAAGAAGTTAGCATTAACGCGGGCGTACCACAGGGATCCGTTATAGCGCCTACACTTTTTCTGCTGTACATAAACGACCTTATTTCTTCAACAACTAACCCCATCCATTGCTTTGCTGACGATAGCACTCTTCACTGTAGTTCATCTCAGTCTACTCATAGTGATAATCCACCTTCTATGTCAAATCAAGAAATTAAAGCTGAAATGGCAAATTCAATCAACAAAGACATTCAACGTATTCTCGAATGGGGAAGCAATAATCTAGTTAAATTTAATGCTAACAAAACTCAGTGTTGCCTTATGTCCGCCAAAAAGATCGATCATTTCCTGTTGTAAGTATGAATGGCTCAGTTCTTAAGTTTTCAGACTCTATTACTCTGTTGGGTATGACTGTATCTTCAAATCTCTCATGGGTTGACCATCTTCTGTCAGCTACCAAAACAGCTGCTCGTAAAATAGGCTTTTGTACAGATCTAAGCAGTACTTTACCTCTCGACAACTCCTTCTGCTGTATAAGGCCCAAATTCGGCCTCATCTGGAATATAATTCTCACCTTTGGGTTAGTGCTCCCAATACGCTCTCGATATCGTTGATCGTATTCAAAAGAGAGCGATTAGGCTTATAAATGACCCGTCCTTAACTTCTCACATGCAGTCCCTTGAGCATAGAAGGATGGTTTCAGTTCTTTCTTTGTATTATCGTTATTACAACGGCTATTGTGCTGGTGAATTACATTCTTTGATACCATCTCCCGCTATCTTTGCGAGAAACACTCGGTTCGCTCATTCACATCATCAGTATGCAGTACAAATCTCCACTTGTCGTACCAAACGGGCGCAATCCACATTTTTCTACACGGTTTCTAAACTCTGGAATGATCTCCCTAGTTCCTGTTTTCCTCTCATTTATGATATGAGAAAATTTAAGGTAGCTGTTCATAGGCATCTATTGGCAATTCATTATCCCTATATCCATCCTCCTAAGTGTTCCTGAGTGCTTTAGCACGATAGGCCTTATTTAGCCTGTTCAGGTCCACAATCATAAAAAAAAAAAAAAAAGTTTCAACCTCGATTATATTGCCGCCGCCGCCGCCGCCGGGGTCATTCTCGAGATTCCACAGGTGTATATGTAACAAAAGAGGGTGTTTTAAGGATAAGGTAAACTATTTTGGTGCATTTTAACTTCGTTACTGTGGTTTACAGATTTTAATAAAATTCTTGTGTGTATTTTATTCAATGTTGGTACCTAAACTAACGGTAGAATACGTTGTTTGCTTTTTTTTTGTTAACGTTTGATTACAATGCAAACGTATTCAACCTGATGTAAAACTAAATTTATTTTTGTGTCTATTTTAATAGATTATACAGACGAATTTATATCCCGAAATATAGCCTACCGAAATCATTTTAGGTCAATTTAAGAGTAAAATTTACAGAAAATCTAAAAGTTAGAGATGTTTTGAAACTAGCTCGTCTCAATGCAATTTTAGGTATTCCAGACAGTTCTAATTTCATCATTGTGGATATTACAGTCTTGGTTTATTTATAATACACGTGTGTACATGATTGAATTTTTTTTTTTTTTAGCTGTGAACACCTATTATACAGCATCTTATTTACGTTTTTTTTTGTGTTTGTTTGGTTAAATAGATCATTACATTGACGTCAATAGTTTTGGGTTCATTTGAAACAAGTATTTACGTTTGAAGCTTAATCAGTAAGTATTTAATTATAACGTAACATTTAAGGGTTTGATGTAATATTTGTTTTAATTTGAGCATATTTGATAGCGGATTGTTTGATAAAATTATGACTGGTTGTAACAGAATTAAAGTGATTTATTTTTGAAGCATAATTATATTGAAAATCAGATTTATTCATTGAAATAGCGTAACGTATTTATGGGGAAAGTCGGTCGTTGACCGAACAGTTGTTTGTATTTTTGTACATACGAGGGTGTTGCAAATAGTCGCCCTCTTTTGAAGTTATTTCTATAGGAATAAACACACCGATTGCAGACATTACTGATGTTGCCGAACAGGTAAGCGATCTTGATTATTTGTTATGGCGAAGCTGCGCATTTTTCCTGAATGTAGGAATTTTCAATCCCGATATCCACGTTTCGTAAATTTTAGGACTTTAGACATTTTCAATCGCATTTAGTTTTGTTGTGGTTACGTATTTTTGTTCAAATTGAAGAATTAATTACCGTTTTGATCAGTTATGTATTCGAGCCAACGATTTTGGCGCTGAATTTGTCGAAATGTTTAATGAGTTTTGAGTTTTATCATCGCATTTATTGAAGTTTAGATGAGCTTGGCGTAAAGAATTTCGGAATAGAATTTTAGTAGTAAAGTAGTTTATTTTTGAGTGAACGTTTTGGTTTCCTGTTAAACCAATCTAAGTTCTGCTCATGACGTTTTTCCCATTATAAATGTTTTTAACAGGTGGCGCCTTTTTGCCATTATCTCCCGAATTTGACGTTTTGGAGTTGTGACGAGTGCCCACTTTTACAACATGCCCTGGCACAAATTGCCTTTACAGGCTGGATGCTCTAGTGAGTATTTAGCCTGTAACAGGTTTCCTAATCAATAATGAAAATATATGTATTAGATATATTTTACAGAACTGCGTGCAACAAGCATTGATTATTTTTGACAGTAGTTAATTGATTTTATTTAGTTCTGTGACAAAATCCGGATTCCATTTAGAAATCTGATAAAATATTAAATTTCCATTGTAATGTCACATCTTAAGTTACGTATTCATAATTTACGAATTAATTATGTAAATTAGATCGAAATAATCAGGGTTTAATGTAACACCAAGAAAGGGCAATTAGGTATATGTCAACTTTGAAAACATTGAGGTGATCAAGAGATTTACGGAAAGTATGTCAGAAAACTAATTTTCCACACTTCATAATAGGTAATAACTTACATCTTAGATAATTAGAAGTGATTATATTATCCAGTAAAACGTATATAATTTATAGTAACATTTCAAATAGACAAATGAGTTTGTTAATGGCAGTTATCAATAACAACTACAAAAACTAGGTGACCATTAATTAATGGTTTCAAGATTTAAACACGAATGATGTCATTTAGAAATAACTAGAGAGATAAAATCTAATATACTGCCATGTTAATTCTTTAAAGTTGCTCTTTCACTCTTTCCATATCATATTCTGTCTTTTATAAAATTAAGTATTTCCTGTTATTCTTCTTTTGTGTTTTCCTTGATTGCAGTACAGTGCGAATGATAATAAATCCAAGCAATTCTAAGCATCCACTGAAGATAGTGAATTTGATATTTACCAACATTATACATCCGATTTAAAACATAATTAAGTAATGTTTTTATCAAAAATAAATTATTACATTTCATAAGAAGTAGGCAGATTTAAAAATTTCTAGATTTAAGTCAGCAGTTTTTTTGAGTGTAACAATAACAAAAGGTAAGTTAGTTGTTAAATTTTGGTTAGTTGTTAAAAATGTGATGTAGTGGTTATTACAGAAAATACATTTACCCACGTATTGAATCATAACTTTATTCTTTGATAAGCGTCTATTTTGCGTTATACCTACTTAACAAATGTTCGAAGGCACTGCCATTAAATTGGTTTTTGTTTTATTTTATGGCACTAAGGAATTTTTATTCGAATCCTTCCAGATTCCTATTACAAGTAAACACATCTCAATGAAGTAGTAATTAACTCTAGAAATTTATTTTGATTTGTAACAAAATATGAGCTACTGTACCCAAATGTTTGTTAACTGTAGGTTAGTCAAAAGAAATGATAAATTTTGCTTTTGCTTAGTGTTATCTCCATTTTGTTTATTACTTTCAGTTTGTTTGATAGAATCGTGTTCTGTTTTATTTTTTAATGATAGTCTTACACTTTGTCATGGAGTACATTGTACTCATATTCCTCCAGGTCATTGTTGTACGCTTTAGGTCACAGTTATTCATAGCAAGTTATCAAGCATATAAAAATCAATCTTTTTTATTCATAAAAATTTATATTTGAATAAAGTTCGTAACACGTACTGTGCATAATTTGACATGAAAGGCACAACTCATTTGTCTTATTATTATTAGTACAACTACAATAGTAATAATATTAACTATCAGCATTACTTCTTGAAAAACAGATTGATCCTTGTGATCCAAACCAATCAACTTAACTTTCTACAAACATTAAGGAAAATCTTGACTAGTCATCACCGGTTATTATATATCCTAATTTTTTAATATAAGACTACGATTTGTTGTAAAACTTATGGTTAAAACACATTACATAATAAATTTATTATAAAGGCCTATATTTTTACAATCTTCCTGTTTGATCAAGTTATGCATGTAATACAATGATAACTAATTAATTATCAAGTTAAGGGTACAGAAAAAATAGAAAGCTAAATTGCTTGTTTATAAAATAACACAAAGCTACGTTGACAATCACTAAACAATAGTCACGTATTGGGTTCATTCACCATACTTGAAAACGGAAAGTAAAAATATTTAGTCCTCTATTGTAATATTGAAACTCTTTTGAGTTTGAGTACTATTACACTCCTGCATACAGTTATAGTAACAGTTGTATATTTTTTATTCGTAATTTCATTGTATCCTAAACGCTACATCCAGTTGAATCACTAAAGTCTTTTCGGCTGAATAAATGAGTTTTTCATTAGAGGTACTAGGTTGATATAATGTACTAACTTTTATCGCGTGTCCAAGAGTCTTGAAGGTGTTCGTGCAGGTATTTCAGCACTATGCAGAACTGGTCTTCTCGCAATTAGTAAATTTGGATACCTATTTGTTACAGTGTGTTTAGTATGCTATAGCTTTTATATTCAAATCATTTATAAAACAAACATTGGATATATGCCCACACCCCTTTGCCCATCGTGTAAGAAGCCTCACGAAGGTGAGTGACGCAAGATTTTTCTTAATTATATCTGTTTATGTTACAAACTGTCAGGATTGGATTATCGATCGTCAACTAAACTATCCAAACTTATAGTGTAATTTATTTATTTGTCGATTAAAGTTTTACCGTGTAATTTTTTTCCTTTCCTGCCAGGGCTCATTTACCCTAATTGTTCCGAAGACACTACAGCCATTCAGGCTTATTGTGTTCTTCCTGGTTGGTCTCACACCCAGTCTGATGTTGAGTCCCTGTAGCATATCACGCAGTGTCTCACTGGAAGTGTTCTGAAATCTTTCGGTTACATTTGTGGATATCCTAAAACTGTCCTTTCTTAGACAGCATATTGCAATTGCACCAAATGTGCATAACGGTTTAAGGTTCAACACTGCAGAATCTGCATGTGAAGGCCCCTGTTAGTTTTCCTATCTTCTCAAGGTGTACTTTAACAGCCGTGTGTCCTGTTAGGGCTCCCGTTAGAGTCCTAAGTTCGTGGCTACTTAGCCGTAGTAGTTCTGAGGTTCTTTTTAAGCATGAACTATCTATGAAGACCTTGCTGTGTGTTAATCCTGGTTTATTAATCCAGTAATTCTTATGCTGCTCCGATATCTATGCTTTGATGTATCTGCGAACAGCATTTTTAGTCACTGTTACAACAGTGTTCTGGTCCGTAAAATGGTTTTAGTGTCTCCTGTCTAGCGAGTTGGTCCGCTTCTTCGTTTCATTGGATTCTCCAATGACCTGAAACCCATATTAGGGTGACGTTACGTCCTGCCAGGGCGATCAGTTCTTCGTAGCATTCCCAGAGCAGTTGTGATGACGCCTTATGCCTCCATACAGCTTTTAAGGCTGTCATGCTGTGTAATCTGTACTAGTCGACTCAGATACGGAAATAGATCAAATAAGAGCCAATGTGAGCTTTATGGTCCGCGGTAATTTTACGCTTTCATATGGGTAAGTAGCAAAATTTACGACCCAACATCAAAAAAAGTTAATAAAAGGTAAGTTCAGGCAAGCCTTTTAAGCGCGCCCCATTTTGTTATGAGGTAATAGAATATTTGAAATTTGGGTCAACTATACAGTGTGTTATGTAATCACGTTTATTACGGGTTTAACGAAAAAGTTATGATCAATATTACTGTGGTGTTAAGTTAAAGGGTACTGATTCCATATCAATTAATAAAGAAATAACGACCTTGTGGGATTTATATAATATTAATAATAACTAAGTATGTTCTTTATGTTGTTCGCTATTTAAATTTAATTGCTCTAAATTTTCGGTACCACCAGAAAAGTTAGAGTACTAAACAGTCTCAAGGTTTGAATAGTTCGAAGGTTTACCAAAACTGAAACGAGTGGCTTTTTACTTGATCTATACTGCATAGCACACAGGCTGCCTTATTTTTCCTGAACTATCCACCTTAATTATTCCAAATCAGCTCACATAAACATTCAAAATCAGGTGCTGTCCACAGTTAATAATGAAGAATATTAAAAATTTCCAACAAGAGGTTAAGCTTACAATTTACCGAATCGATAAGTTTAGGTAGGGCGTTAAGGGAGTGACAAGACAAATGAGCAGGTCTTAAGGAATGATGAAAAGGATTGGTAGGTTAACCAGTGGTGCGGAAAATTCCCTATATATAATTACTATACTCTGGCCCATAGTTAAAATTCAGTACTGGCTATACGGAGAACAGCATTGCCGCTTACGGAGCTACCTGGTATCTCAGGACCGTACGCGCTTCATTTCGAGAAGTAACTGGGGTTAGTGAAACAGAAAAAACACTATTTAGGACAATAGTATCTTTTCTCATATTAAACTAAATGAATTTGTTGATTAATATTTTTGATGCGGTTCGTTCAAGTATTGCAAACGGTCTGGCAACCATGTCGGGATCTTTCCCATTTAAAATACATTATCGTATGCATCCACACTGAATTATAACTGTGGGTCAGAGTATAGATGGATTAAACCAACACATCAACATGTAAAATTACGAGAGGCAAAAAAATGACATTCTGTGAGTCTACAGATTTTTGTTCGTTAGTTTCGAAAACACAACCTTTTTTAAAAGAATATTTCACCCTTTTCAATGTCTATGGACACAGTACGCTGATATTAGTAAAGCCTACCCCCTTTGCCATTGTACTGTGTGTGGTAACTCCTAACAGGTTTTTCATGGAATGGTATAAATATAAGGAGTGGTGGACAACTACCTGCGTTTTTCCATTTCAGCTGTGCACACATTCATTCTTTCTCTTCCGTGAAGTAAGTTTAATAAGAAAAAGATGCACGTGATCAATGGTAATGCAGATCATACATGAAAGGTCTCCTGGATTTTCTATTGTAGTGGACAGACGACAACTACTTCATCGAATTGTATGGCATCATCTTTCAGAAGTATATGTTAGTACTAACGTTTTTGCACATTTAGGAATCGTAGCTTTCAATAAATATCCCTAATAAAAGTGTGAATGTTGAAAACAAAATCCATGTGTCATGGATATTGCCTTTCTAACAGTGAAGGCAAGACGAGGCTTATACCTCCTTTGAAAATTCATTTGCTAAATGTAGGGTACCAGATAATAAATAGCGACCGGTTATATTAATCGGCGATGACACAAAAATACTGTATACAGTATTGGCTCCTTCAGTTAACCAGATGGTTGTACCTGGAAAAACAATGAGCATGGTAAATTAATAGTTCAACAACACAACTTGAAATTAGACAAGAAGGATGCCTTGTTTGCAGATTATAGTTTTACCGAAATAGACTTTGTTCGTCAGTCTATAACAAATACAAAATACGATTGAAAAAGTTAAATCCAGTAACACATTAGGACAAAAGTTCCTGGTTTTTAAAAAATGCCCCTCAAAACGGCATTCTTGAGATTGGCGAACTTTTCTTGTCATTGTTCAACTGCTCAATTTACATTCGACAAGTTGCGTTACCAATGCAAGCAGATAGGTAATTTACAGTAAAATCTGGCAATACTTCCCCCCACAATGCACACAGCAGAGAGCACTCATTGAGTGTCAATCACGAGATACAATAGTGTCTTATGATCACTAAAAATCCGTTACAGTGGTGATGGAAGAAATATTAAGACCATCTACGATCAATAACAAGTGATACGGCGACTGTTCCGGAAGATTGATTGCACTTTATATCTTGCTGCTACACTGACAAGTGTAGATTGCAGTACTTTAACTGCTCAGAACACATCTGCAACAGCAGCAACGGATAATGATTTATGCAATAAAACGAACTACTATTTGAAGTATCGTTCATTGTTTCAAAAAAATCTTCGTACAGTTTTCGAGATTCAGTAGAAAAATTATACTTTATATCATTATTACATAATTATATAAACATTCTAATATGACGTAGTCCTCTTCCTTTCTCTCCCTTCGCGAGACTCAAAACCGTGAAACTGTTTAGTACGCCCATAGTCGACCTTCTGCACACCGAACGCTACCTTGTCAAACACCTTAGCTTTGATACAGCTTTAATTTTATCGTGAATTATAAATCCGTTAAAAATTTGTTTATTACCTATGTATGTTATTTAAAATACTTATCTTTTTGGGTTTTTTAATGGTGTATTTGTATATTAGTTATACAACCTAAACGTTTCGATAACACAACCAGTTATCTTCGTCAGTAGTAATACTGCCTTTCAAAATTGTTTAAAATCTTGAAACGTATAGATTTGCATAACTTAAATACAAAAATGCACCATAAAAAATCCCAAAAATATAAGTATTTTAAATATGTATAATAATGGTGAAAGTTTATATTTTCGTATATATAAGGTAAACCTAAAAATTTATACCGAAAAGAGCACCGTTTCAGATATTGCAGGCCGGATAAAATGCAATTTATGTTTACGATGTACTTTTGCCAGTAATCTTCAATAGCTAATGTTAAAGTTATATTTACCAGGATGATAATGTCATCAGTTCGCAATGGTTGCTTTAAGAAATAAATTGAGAAAGAAGCAACATTAATAATCTATAAACCCTTGATTAAACATAACGCACACGTAATAATAATTGTGAGTGATTTTAATGTATGATGGAGCTAAAATACCGTAACCAATTTTGAGTTTACGTAGTTCATTTAATGAATACAAAACTTAAAAAATGTATAACACTGGATCTGTATTTTTTTGTTTTAATTGAAATTCCTTCAAAGTTTAATTAAGTTCTTGAACACACACGAACTAACTCTAAAAGAAGATTTGACGGATGGCAGATATTAACCTAAAATTATTTCGAGATTTATTCGTTTAAAATAGTTGTCTAAAAACGTATCGCTTGTATTATAGTTTCTGTGAAATCCCATAGCGTGTATGCATTGAGAAGTAAATCCTTTTCAAAAATGAAAGCGATTTATCAAATGCCCGAAGCAAGGCGGTCGCGCATGTAAGGGAACAGTAATTGCTAGTTTTGTTTTGGCTAAGGTAATGATAGTCTTAAATTGCTTCGGGCTAAGCCATGAGATGGGGGCTGCCGCCAGACGATATTAGCATATTTCATAATTACCGTGTGATTTCCTCCAGCAGCTTACAAGGGTCTGCTGCATAGAATTTGACGCCAAAGTATAACTTGCATGGATCTTCACCACGAAGTTGACGTCGCAATTTTTTCATAGGATCTAACCAGTGCTATAGCATAACCACACGTCAAATAATTAATTTTTTATTACACGAACACTTACCGGTTGACCATCACAATCTAGATAACGTAAACCAAAGTAGGCAGTTTCCAAAAGATTTAAATGCCTGAAGACTACATCCAAAATTGCTTGACCGGTACTGCCATCCTGAAACATAAAATAATCACGTTTTTTAATACAATAAAAATGGAGTAATGTTTAGTTTATAAGTCAGCAATTTAAAAGTTATGTGTACCGCGATAATTTACTATTTCTGTGGGTAGTATTAATGTCATAACATTTAGCTTGAAACTAATCGGTCTGCTAATATTGATTTAAGAAATAAATTATAGTGTAGATAATACATATTTCTCACATTAAATCACGAGAAAACTTTATCGTTCATCAAATATTCAAGCTGAGTAGTCGGAAACTAAATAGAAGTGCTAATGTAACAACCAGAACTTTAATGAAAATGGACGAGTACAACGTTTATACTATATCTCACACATGCTATAATAAATAGAGCAGAATAATCTAGTAATTACTTTACTTCAAATTTTACCATTAACTAGCTGTTAGTTTCTTGTTAAGCTTTATAACTGTAGCATGTTATATTTTATCCATTTTACAATAATAAGCACATATGTTAAATGAAATCTTCTGCCCTACACACTCAAATCCAGCCAATTTAAGAACAAAAAACTAGAAAAAACATAATACAGTTTCTACATCTCCTTTTGATATCAACGACTATTTTTGAATATCACGCTTGTGAGTTTTCAATTCACGCTTTTCTTAGTTTAGGCTCGAAACTTGCAGTCGAGTACTTTTTAATTAAAGTGCACCGGGTACGACGATTTCAACGAAAGTTACTAAAAGCTAAAACATAATATAGTTGCTTAAAAATAAAACATGTTAGTGGTACAGTGGCAGTATATTGTCAGTTTTTGTTCCAATTACATGAATAAAAGTTTCATAATTTGTGTTTACACGTTGACAAACTTTTGGTACCAGAAAATGAAAATATTTGCAAGAGAAATGTGCTTAAAGCCTTTTCCACGCACAGAACAAACCCACCCACCTACCTAACACACAATCACACCCTCGCACCCGTACGTAAACACACACACGCGCGCGCATATGCGCGCGCGCACTCGTACACACGCGTACATACACGCGGACGTACGCGCGCACACACGCGTACACACGTGCACACACACGCGCACAAACACACACGCACACACCGCGGGCACACGCTCGTGCACACACTCACGCACACACACGCATGATCACATGAGCACGCGTGGTGCTTACACGCATACGCATTCGCACACACGTGTACGCCCACGCACGCGTACGCACACGCACTCTCATCTACACGCACTCGCATTCACATGCACCCACGGACGCACACACGCACTCAAAATTTGTTTAGTAATAATTAGGTTTGGAAAATATTCTGGCACGTAGAAACTGATCTCTTATCGCATATATTCGGTTTAGATATAGTGAGTTCAAGGTCGACTCATGTAAACTACCAGGTGTATAACTTTGCTTCTGACGTTTTTTTAAATAAATGAAAAATTTAATTTTAAAAAACTAGTAATACTTCTACGAATCAAAGTATTGTCCACCGCTGGTCACTACTTTCTTCCACCTTTCAGACAGCACACGAATTCCTCGTTGAAAAAAGTCATCGTATTTTAAGGTGATCTACGAATCACTTCTTCATAAGACCAGAAGTGCTGATCAGCGAGGCCTTGTGCCATTGATCGGAACAAGTGATAATCAGAGGGAGCAATATCTTGGTAACTTTTGCAACATGAGGTCGAGCATTGCCATGCATTAAAATTATCATGTCTCTTCTGGTATTGCGGCCGTTTATCGTTCAATGCCCGACTCTAACATATCAATTGCGTTCGATATCGATTACCTGTGATTGTTTCACTTGGTTTTAATAGATCATAAAACAGCACGCCGAGCTGATCCCACCTAATACACAGTATGTTCTTGGAGCCGTGAATATTCGGCTTGGCCGTCGACGTAGAAGCATGATGCACTTAGGGTTACCGTGTTGAATTCATTTTTCATATCCAGTTACAATATGATGCAGAAATCCATTCCGTTTCTGCCTTCCAAGTAGCTGCCCACAAGCAAACAAGCGCCATTCAACATCTTTAGGCTTCAACTCGTACGGAGGTCAATTTCCTTGCTTCTGAATCATTCCCATAGCTTTGAGGCGTATTGAAATGGCTTGTTGAGTTATTCCCAATGATTCTGCTAATCCTTTTTGACTTTGGTGCGAGTCTTGGTCTAGTAACGCTCCCAATTATTCAGAAATGTTGTCTCTTCCACCACTATGCCGGCCTTCAACGTGAAAATCACCGTTCTTGAAGCGTTGAAACCATTCACGAGACGTTCATTCGCTAAAAGCGGCGTCCCCGTAAGAGCATTCGATGGGCCTCATCCGCAGATTTTTTCATATTAAAAGAGAAAAGTAAAACTTCCCTCAATTGACGAGACTTAGGCTGGTAAACTGACATTTTTAATCACGAATAATTTCAAAATGTAAAATCCACAATTGTTGTATGTTGACAGAAGCCCAAATTTACTGAATGACGTAACTGATCTATTTAGTTCGACCACCGTTTACCGCTAAAACCATCTATATGGTAACGGCGGAAGCCAAATTGTACACGTATGTAGATTATCTATTTTTCTAACTACATACATATTAAGTTTTCTAGGTACATTCCATAAACAGCGAATAAACATAACAAATATGCAATACAATTTTATTTTCCTAATGTAGAATTTATTAAACTATATAAATTCAACAGATAAGATTACGCCTATTTGATACCATGTGGTTTTACCAACTAATAAACAATATCTAATACCTATATGAACTACAATAATTACAAAATGAACAAAAGGAAAAGTAATCTCTGGCGCAAATTAATTGCACCATCGCCAAATCATAATGATAAAATATTTATTTATCCAATAAAATCTGGTGCATATTTTTTTGACAGTTATATTTTATCAAGTGGGCGTTGAAGAAATAATTTATGATGTTAGTTGAATGACTTAATTCAGTTACTTGTCAAAATGGTTCGGGGGAAGTCCTTATCTAACGATATACGAAATTCCATTGTTGCGGCCCATAACAAAGGACTTTCTGGACATACAATTACTCAAAATTTAAGTATTCCTTAAGGAAGTGAGAAATATAATTTCGCAATTAAAAAAAAAAAAACGGAAATGTTGACACAAACGTTAAAACTGGCCGTGTGTCAAAGATTACCAAAAGAAATGAGCGTACTCTCCGGAAATTTATTAAACAAGATCGCCGAGCTTCCTCTCGAGAATTGGCTGTAAAATGGGTGCATACAATTGGTAGACCAATTTCAAAAGACATTTGTTTGAGGAGAAAGAAAAAAATGGGATATGTATTCTATAAGGTAAGTTTTTACAAGCGACACTTTCCAATTTTAAACTGGGTTCAATGTTAATGGGGCTCAGTTATCTGGAGTGATGAATCTAAGTTTGAGGTCTGTGTCGGCGATACACGAATGCTACGGGAAGAATATCACAAAGATTGCCTCAAAAGAAAGTTTAAGTTTCCGGTATCTACGATCGTGCGGGGATGTATGTCCTCACGAGGAGTTGGACATCTTTTCATTGATGGCACTGTCAATGATGCGAAGTACAAATGTATTTTACAAGAAGAATTATTGCCTTCCATTAATGATGGGGCCAGATGGGGAATTTATATTTTAACAAGATGGCGCATCCTGCCATACAGCGAAATCCGTAACAACATGGTTTCGGGAAATGAATATTTCTGTTTTAAATTGGCCTTCAAGCAGTTCTGATGTCCCCTATCGAGACTCTTTGGCATCAGATGAAAAAAGCACTTCGAACTACTTCAGTTCTCACACTAAGGACAAAAGTTCAGAAAATTTGGAATAATTTTTAACCACATTACTGTCAAACATTATTAGGCACTACTATGTCAAAGAGAATTGAGGCTGTTTTAAAACGTAGGGGTGACTCTACACAGTGGTAACTCTGAATAAATGTTTGGTGCAATTAATTTGCGCCAGAGATTACTTTTCCTTTTTGTTCAATTTATAGTTATTGAACTTTGTATAGGTATTAGATATTGTTGATTAATTGGCAAAACCATATAGTATCAAATAAGTATAATCGTATGCGTTCAATTTATAATAGTTAAATAAATTCTAATTCAGAAAAATAAAATTTTGTTTTATATGTCCAATTCATATGCGTCTGGGCTCGTATACTCGCAGGTGGCACTTTCGGTTTTTTGCTTGTTAATTAGTTTCTTTCTTTGAGAACGTTTGCTTAGGGTGGCGCATTTGTAAACGGAGGTCATTACACAGAATAGGTTTTATTGTTGAGAAATACTTTAATCATATTACATACTCGTATAACTTTTTAACAAGAATATTTACACTAATATGAATATTAAAGATCTTTTATTGACAATGTCAAATCATTTCAAATCGACTTAAGTTTCCCTGAATGGAATTAATTTTTGGGTAATACTTATAATAATATAGATGTATAAATACGTCAACTAAAAGTTAATGTATTGGGAAAATGTGACTTGCAGACATCTAAAGACATTCGTACTCATTACAAATTAAGTATATGTATTCTTGTTTATTATTATACACAAACACATAAAAATTATAAATATTTTATCAAATTTCCCCAAGTGATGGGGCACGTAATCAAATCGATCACGTTCTAATAAAAACATCATGAAGAAATTCCCTTTTAGACGTGAGAGCTATGCGAGGCGCGAACATCAGCTTCAGATCATCAATTAGTACGGGCTAAGGTGAAGTTCAGTATTAAGGCAAATTATGATGTAATGGTAACTAGACCGAAATTCAACACAACAAAATTGAAAGACCAAAATACTCTGCTAGAATATCAGAATATACTAGAAGTAAAAATGGGAAAGTTAGAAAACCTAGCATCGCAGGATATCGAAGAGATATGGAACAAATACAAAAATACTATCAAAGAAGTAGCCAAATCCACAATAGGATCCAACGAAATATAAAGAAGTAAAGAAAAGTGCAAGGGAAGATAATAAATTGTATATGGAAAAGATAGCGGAGAAAGCCGAAGAAGAAACAACAAGAAACGATATGAAGACACTATATGATCTCACAAGAACTATAAAAGGAAAGAAATACATAAACACCACCAAAATTTATGGAAAACAAGGGCAAGCACACAGAAAGATATAAGACAAGGATGGCAATATACTTTGAAGAGAACGAATTAGTGATCGAAACACAAAATGAATATGGTAAACTGGACATAAAGGAAGTCACTTTTACTAAAGAAGAAATAAAAACTGCAATAAAACAGTTAAAAAAGAACAAATCGGCTGTTGTAGATAGAATAACAGCAGAACTATTCAAAGGTCATATAGAAATAACAGTGGAGATACTGCATATATTGATAAATCAAATATGGATAGAAGAGAGAACACCAAAAGAGTGGGGAAAGGGAATAATAATTAAACTACCTAAAAAAGGCAACCTAAAACGATGCGAAAATTGGCGTGGTCAGTAAAATCATGGCAAGAATCATGTGGGAAAGAATGAAAGCACCGATCAATTATAAATTACGAGAAAATCAAGCTGGTTTTAGACCAAACATGACCTGTATAGACCACACGGGACCTCTTACAATCATCCTAGAAGAAACAGCCGAATTAGAAGAGGAAATACAATTCGAAAAAGCCTTCCACACCATCAACAGAAGTGCAATGTGGAAAATACTAGAACAGTTTGGCATACCAGACAAATGCATACGGTTTATAAAAGTACTCTACGATAACTCCGAAATACAAGTAGAACATGAAGGAGCTCTCTACCACACATTTAAAACAGAACAAGGAGTACGGCAATGACGCATACTGTCACCGACCCTGTTTATTATAGTCGTAGACTGGATAATGAAGAACACAGAAGCTAAAACAACTGGCATCAACTGGGGAACGTTCTAGAAGTTAGAAGGCTTAGAATTTGCGGACGATATCTGCCTCCGAACGTCAAGCAAAAAACAAATGCAAAAGAAAACCACAAAACAGGAAACACACGCCAGGAAAAGGGGACTCAAGATCAACCCCAAGAAAACCAAGCTATTAAGCAATGGAATAAACGCAGGAACGACAATACAAGTACAAACGGGGGCACAGAAAAAGACATAGATGCAAGAATAAAGCCAGCACGGAAAGCTTTTACCATGTTAAACTGAGTATGGACAACAACAAATATTGGAACAAAAACAAAGCTTAGGTTGTTCAGAAAGAATGTAAAAACTGTCCTACTATGTGGATTAGAGACATGGAAACAATCTAAGCAAGGCATAAAAAAACTACAAACATTTGTAAATAAATGCCTACGGAAGATACAGAAGATATTTTGGCCAAATAGAATTTTGAATGAAGACCTATGGAAAAACTCAAATGAAGAACCAATTGAGGTAACTATAAGAAGACGTAAATGGAACTGGATAGGACATACACTTAGAAAAACAAACCATAGTATAATAAAACAAGCATTCACCTACAATGTTGCTGGAAAGAGAAAAGTAGATCGTCCGAAACACTCACGAAAGCGAACAATATAAAAAGAGCTTGACGTGCTTGGGAGTAACATGAAAAGAAATAACCAAAATAGCAAGAAATAGGAAGAATTGGAAGGGATTTGTAGCAAAAATACTAAAGGGAGAGAGAGCGTAGGGCTAGCCACCCTATTAAAATATTATTTAGGCTTTTGAAAAACCCTTGCTCCACATAGGAGATATAGGATAATCAATCAATCAATCAAATTTTAAGTTATTAATGTGTGATGTGCATCTTTTGCTCTATTTAAAAACAAAGTTAATTTATATAAACATTAAAAGTGAATATTAACAACCATACAAATTACTGACACAGAGTGTGTGAAGAAGAATCAATGTCAAAACATATATGTATTGCTTAATAATTTTTCAAAAAACCGGCTGATTTATTACTGTTTATGGAGTTTCTAAATCTAATGCTTTCGTTTTGAAAGATTCCGCCACAATTTCGAATTAATACTCATTAGACTATGAGTAATAAACGCTAAAATTAATTATTGGATACATTAATTTAGTACAATTTATTTGTTTTTATCCACAAATTGGTATGTAAACAGAGTATTTTTTGTTGTTTAGAGAAAAAAATTGCAATAGATACATTAATTTACTTATAAATGAGAAATCTTCACATATATCTTTAATTGTAATGTATATGTACGATTAAACAAAGAAGTCGTGATCTCATTAATAATCAATCAGTTTTACTGTTATTATTCTGTAGAAATGAACTTCCATGAAAGGCTACCATTTATTTTAAACAAATTAGGGAGGTAATTAAAATACAATCGCTTATGAAAATTAATTTAGAATAGCTCATTTATGCATTGTCTTTAAGTTATATAAAAGTAACAGTAGATTCTTCTTAAATATGCATACATCATTACAAGAATTTTGACATTTCCAACTGTATTTTTTCACACATATTTTTCTTAAACATTATATACAACTTATAGTATTTTTTTACAATATTTACTACAGTACAGTACGATACATAATTTTAAAACATAGGGTGTATCACTTTTTACAAAAACAATTTTATTTTTTTTTGTGTAGGTACATGTCTAATTTAAGTCTTTCCAAATTTAATACCCATTTTTTTATATGTTCTTAGCACATTCCGTTTTCTGGTATAAAATAGCTTACGGTGAAACAATTCCCACTGCTTTTATTAAATTAATGCAATTTGTTACTCTATTCCTACTATATAAACGTTTTTAAGTAGGCATAAAGACCTTTGAAATTATTATCTTTCAAAAATATTGTGGTTTGATTGATTGATTATTAAAATACCAATTTTACCATTAGATCTCTTTGTTGCATACATACGAAAAATTAGAATACGAATCATTTTATACAGTAACTTCTATACTCGTATTATAGTATGATCGAGGAGTCAAAGAGCGTATATATATATATATATATATATATATATATATATATATATATATATATATATATATATATATATATATATATATATATATATATATATACATACAGTGTGTCCCTGGATAGGTGAAACGACTCTTGTAAAAGATAAAAATTTTCGATATAAAATTTCATTGTTTGGGGTTCAGCCCTGCTTAGTTAAAGACTAATTTCTGGCATAATTTAGTTTTCTAAAATCATGTATGCCTTGGATCTTTTCAAAAAATTGATTTTTGGTTCTAGTAAACTGCCTTTGTTAGTGAAGATATAACAAAATTTGATTAACAAAAGTTGTTTAGAATCATGAAGGAGTCCTACTTCTAGAATTTCAAGCACCTAGGCCAACGTTGATGTTTTGGCAATTTTTAACATATTTTCATCTGCATTTCTTTGAAATCAGCTCAAATACTTGGTTTATGCAATCTTTGTCAAATAAAACAAGATGTGTAAGAAAATTAAACTATCAAATAAAAATAATATTAATAATTATCAACACATCAAAGTCGGTGTAGGTCGTTACAATTTTGGAAATAGGACTTTTTTATGATTCTGAATAACTTTCATTAATCGTATTCCTTTCTGTAATACTAACAAATATTTTTCTGCATAGTACAGTTTTTTTGAATCAAAATCTCTCATATCTTCTGTTATGTCGATTCCTATACTAAAGAAATGTATTTGTAACAAAGATTGCTATGGAAAAACAAATTGTCTCCATAACAAAACTTATCTGTCAATCTTATCAATCAAACACTTCTGTATTAAATTGAAACATATTTTTAAAGACAATGTTCACATTAGATGAAAAAGTTTACTTGATTCAGTGTTACGGAATCGGTGAAGGATCGATAAATATGGTTATTGCTTTATTTAATGAAAAATATCCAAATACTACAATTAACAAAGTTACTGCTTGGCGTTTAATCAAGAGATTTCTCACAACAGGAAGCGTTCACTATAAGAAGAGAGAGAAAAAAGCTTACGATGAAACTGATGCAGGTACTTTAGTTGCTTTAAATTCCGTAGATGCATATCCTAAAATGTCTCTAAGAAATCGAAGCGTAAATACAAACATAAGTAAAACACATTTACAGAGAATTTATAAAACTAACAAAATTTATCCATATAAAGCCAAATTTTGCCACACTTTGGAAGAAGGTGATGAAGCAAGGCGATTGCAGTTCTGTTTGTCTTTAGGGGAGCTAATTTTAGAAAACAGAAATTTCCATAAACTAATACTTTTTTCTGACGAATGTACTTTCACAACAAATGGTGTTCCATCTTATCAAAACTGTCGATATTGGAGCAGAGTCAATCCCCATCACGTAGTTAACTCAAGAAGGCAGTATTTTGGAAAACTAAATGTTTGGTGTGCCGTCTCATACGAGTTAGGAATTATTGGACCCTTTTTTATTGAAGGAAGATTAAATCAGCAAACTTACTTAGAAATTCTGCAAAGTTTTGTTGACGAACTTCCATTAAATATTCGACGTTCGCATTACTTTCAACAAGATGGCCCACACAAATGATTACTGATTGGCTTAATCATCAGTTTGTTGAAAGATGGTTCGGGAGAATGAGCGTGACTCTTGGCCGGCTAGATCTCCAGACCTATCGATAATGGATTTTTTTGTATGAGGATGGGTAAAACAAATAGTTTACAAAGAACACATTCCGAATGACACTGAAATATTAAAACGCAGAATAACAGTTGCAGTTCGATCAATTCCTAGAGAACAAATACAGGCTTTTGGAGAATTCCGGAATCGTACTGAAAACTGCGCAAATTTAGGAGGAGGCTTAGTAGAGCCTTATTTTTACCTTATTAACTCACTATTTCATTATAACTTATCAGTGTTAAGCCAGTAACTTGTAATAGCTAATAATTTAAGTGTTATCTTTTAATATTCATAGTAATAAACTGTGTTAAAGAAATTCTATTATTTATTTTGTTTATTTAGAATTTTTTTGCTTTTCAAGAGTCATATCACCTATCCGGGGATAAACAATATTAAACTATCAGATAAAAATTATTGTAAATTGCCAAAACATCAACGTTGGCCTAGGTGCTTGAAATTCTAGAAGTAGGACTCTTTCATGATTCTAAACAACTTTTGTTAATCAAATTTTGTTATATCTTCACTAACAAAGGCAGTTTAGTAGAACCAAAATCAAATTTTGAAAAGATCCAAGGCATACATGATTTTAGAAAACTAAAATTATGCCAGAAATTAGTCTTTAACTAAGCAGGGCTGAACCCCAAACAATGAAATTTTATATCGAAAATTTTTATCTTTTACAAGAGTCGTTTCACCTATCCGGGGACACACTGTATATATATATATATATATATATATATATATATATATATATATATATATATCTCAATAGTGCGTATTCGGTCGATAGCTCCTTAGCCATTAAACTTAGAAGATAAGTTTAAATACGAAAGTTGTCTATTTTTATAAGCTGCATAATATAAAAATAGTTTGGTTTCTACAGGGTGTAATATAAAAGCGGGTCAACATACAACTATTGATTTTTAAATAGAACAACATATATTATTTTATTTTTCGATTCTCCTTATAATTTTACATCATTTTTATAAGAATTACTTACAAGCTAAATCTTATTTGCAAAGTTAACTAAAAATTGACATTTTTATGTAGTAATTCAAGTAGACGTATCTCAGTTATTTTTAAAGATAAAAAAATAATCTTTGGTATAGAATTTATTCATACATGAGCTTACTTTAATCTATTGTCAAAATTGGATTTCAATATACACGGTGATCACAAAAATTAATTCAATAACATAAATTTGAAAATGCTATCTTCATTTTTTTAATTAGCACACCCTATATTTTTTAACGCCTTGTCTTCGTCTATTACTCGGCTTTAATTTTTATTAAATATGTTCTATACCCATCTCTAATAGTTTGGGAGATATTTAAGTATGTTCAATTTTTTTCGTTGATGAGGATCTTGCCGACAATTGGAATTAGAAGTTAGAGTTTCAAAAACATCTGTTAATAGAATTATAAAAATATATAAATATCATCCATACCACGTCCAACTTGCACAAGAATTAGACGAGGATGATTTCGTTAATAGATTAAACTTTTGCAATTGGGCCATAAATAAAAATTTAGAAAAACCCAACTATTTTAGCACGATCTTATTTACTGATGAAGCTACTTTCCACAAAAATGGATACGTTAATAGACATAATTTCCATTATTACGATACTGAGAATCCCAGATTTATAATTCCTGTTGATCATCAACACCGCTGGTCACTTAATGTTTGGGCCAGAATTATTGGGGAAAGAATTATAGGACCATATTTTTTTTGAAACACGGTCAATAAAGATTCATTTTTAAACTTCTTGCGCAACGAACTTTTATTGAAGATTTACCTTTACAAACCCTTAGAGAAATGTGGCTGCAATTAGATGGCGCTCCTCCGCATTTTAGCAGAAACGTTAGAAATTATTTAAATATCCAGTTTCAAAACAAATGGATTGGAAAAGGAGGGCCTACCTCCTGGCCTGCAAGATCGTCTGACTTGACAAAGCTGGACTTTTTTCTTTGGGGCTGGATTAAAAAACTCCTCCAACGACTGTAGATGATATGAAGGCAAGAATTAGAGACGTCATTCAAATATAAATGTTTCCACGTTACGAAAAGTAAATTTGTCGTTTATTCAAAGACTTCATGTTTGCCAGCAACAAAATGGTGGTCACATTGAACATTTATTATAATTTTAAGTGTTTGTATTTCAGTTAATATGTTTTTTAGTTTCTCATATATTTATATCTTGCTTTGACCGACTAATGTTACCCTTCTTGTGTTATCAACGGAAAAAATTGAACAAACTTAAATATCTCCGAAACTATTAGAGATAGGTATAGAACATATTTAACAGAAATGAAAGCCGAATAATAGACGAAGACAAGGCATTAAAAAAATATAGGGTGTGCCATTTAAAAAAATGAAGATATAGTATTTTCAAATTTATGTTATTGAATTAATTTTTGTGATCACCGTGTATATTGAAATCCAATTTTGACAGTAGATTAAAGTAAGCTCATATATGAATAAATTCTATACCAAAGATTATTTTTTTATCTTTAAAAATAACTGAGATACGCCTACTTGAATTACTACACAAAAATGTCAGCTTTTAGTTAACTTTGCAAATGTATCAAAAACTGTAAGATTTAGCTTGTAAGTAATTCTTATAAAAAAGAACTATACGTACAGTTGAATTGGAAGAAAATGTTCTGGATGCTGTCGCTACAGATCCTACAATTAGTGTTAGGAATGTAGCACACGAATTACAGGTTTCAAAATGTACAGTAAACAGCTTTTTCGAGAGCAACTGCTGCATCCATACCACATTCAAAAAGGTTTAAGCGTGGATGACTACCCTGTAAGAGTAGAATTTTCTACATGGCTCTTGGAGAGGTT
Organism: Vesta saturnalis; assembly: GCA_036346205.1. NCBI lineage: Eukaryota > Metazoa > Arthropoda > Insecta > Coleoptera > Lampyridae > Vesta > Vesta saturnalis. The sequence goes on from JARFJB010001764.1 coordinate 295,676, forward strand.
TAACCAAGATAATGAGTTTACTGGATTAATATTATTTTCGGACGAAGCAGGATTTCGTAGTGACTCGTATAATCTACACATTTATGCAGACGAAAACCCTCACGGTATAAGACAAACCCGGCATCAAGTACAATTTCAAATTAATTTAAGGGCAGGAATAATTGAACATTATGTAATAGGACTTGTTGAGTTACCACCTAGACTAAATGGCCAAAGATATTTAGAATTTCTTGAACGATTACCCAATCTGTTATAAGATCGTCCATTGCAAACACACATGAACATGTGGTTTATGTACGATGGTGGTCCACCTCATTTTAGCTTATTAGTTAGAGAGCATTTAAATAGAGTATATCCAGACCGATGGATAAGCCGATCAGGACCTGTGTCCTGGCCACCTAGATCACCGGATTTAAATCCTTTGAATTTCTTCTTCTGGGGTGAATTGAAACAAGCGTGTTTATAATACTCCCGTGGAAACCAAGAATGAACTACGGCAAAGAATGTTCAACCATGCCCAGGAAATGAAGAATAACGTTCAAATACTTTGGATAATGCAACAATCACTAGTTCGTCGTGCTCGGGAGTGCATTAGGCAAGGTGGTGCTCATTTTGAACAATTTGTGTAGTTATTCTTTAGTTAATAGTATCCTTTAAATTTTCAATTTTATTCAGTATGTCTTTTTCTAAATAGTTTCTAGAATCTTTTTATTAATCTTTGAGTTTCTAAAGCATTAAATCGGGTCAATCCGTACATTATATGCATATCAGCATTATTCAACAAACGTATACTCCATAACATTTTAAGTTTAGAAGAAAATTTTAAATGATAATTATTAGTGACACTGAAGGTAATCATATAATAAACATTAGAAACCATAGCAACACTACGCGGATGTTTTTCAGAGTAACTTGGTTTATGTTAAAAAAATTCAAAATGCATTGATACGTTTAAAAGCACTTATCTCAGAGACTATTAAATTTAAACACTCCTAACAAGTACATCATTTTTTGTTGAGAAAGGATGAGAGATTAAGATTTTTCGATCAATTATTGCATACAGGGTGGCGCAAAGATTTTCTGACATGTTATTTACTAAAATAATACTGGCGCCCTCTGCAAGTCTGGCCAAAATTAAGGGCAGAATCTTATTTCTCATACCAAAAAACTCCCATACACCGAGTTTCATGCAAAAATCTAAAAAACTTTGACACCCTATCAATATTTGGACTAAGGTATGTTCGGTTCAATCGACATATTTTGGGCTCTAGTATCTCCAGTTTCGAGATTTCCCAACCTTTCACAGACACGCTGTATATATAACGTTAGAGAAGCAAACAGTACATTGACCCACTTCGTTTAAAAACAATAATATTAGGAAGAACTTTGGGTATAGGGTATAAAACGGACTGATAATTTAAAAAAATTTTAAATTCCATTATTATACTCGACATTTCGAAACAGTTTATTTTTTCATCAGGACTAAATCTAAAATATTTACTGAGCTACGTAAAATTTTATAAAAGTGTTAAACTTACATTTTTTTAATTATAAATGTGTATCCGATAAGATGTTGCTTGGAACATATGCGGATTATGTGAACCAAATATGAATGAAATGTAAGAAAGAATGAATCCTAACCATAGATATCTTACTTAATAACTAAATAAACAATCCTTAAAACCATGTATGATCCGAATTGAAACTGCGCATGGGGGTATTAGGAATTGCGCGCTAGTGAATACTGTACTGTGTAAGTATAAGCCGCCGTGTGTGCAAGAAGGCAAATAGTTGTAATTATATAATTATTCGTGACCTCACTTGAAAAATTGTAGATTTTCTTTTAATTTTTTGCTGTCATTTTGACAAAAAGGCACTATGTCCGAATACCCTGAACTTGTAAATTTTCGACCATTTTCGTCCTTATTGAAATGTTCAATTTGTCTCGTATTTTAAACGCTCCGCTCATATCCTCTGGCTATCTAGTTATTAAGTAACATATTTATGATCCTAACCGGATAGTCTAAAATAATTTAAGTTAGATTTATTAAAATAATATAAATAGAAAACTTACAATTAGTGTAAAATTGGACAAAATGGAAAACCATGCGAAAACGTTCTTTTGAAATTTGAAAGTGACAAATTTGTTGAGATAATGGAAATTATCAAAAGGATAGAAGTACCAACTTAAATCAAAGTTACACGGCGGGAAATTTAAAAGTATTCCTAAGACTAACGAATGGACATTTTAAATTTATGTATTTAATATCTATGCTTGCTTAGTAAATAATTAGATTGTATTCAGATTGCTAATGTCAACTCTATTGTTTATTGAATGTTTATTACTATTTATATGGAACATTTGCAGGAACAAACGTTTCGTGAGGTATTTTTCTTTTGCTAAAATTTTCGGATTATCAAAGTCGAAATGGTGATTATTCTCTACAGAATGAGCTGTTAATTGATATCCCTATCTTTCATACTTTATGTCAGATTTATGGCCAAAGATCCTACCTTTTAGAAATTGAGAAATTTGTCCGATGTACGTACCGAAGAATTCTGTGCAATTTATCGCATATACAAGGTGCGTTCTATCCTTAAGAGGAGAGAACAGGAAACTAACGGTAACAAGTGATTTATCAGCAATCACTATCGGAAACGGTTTTAAAATATGTTTTATTTGTGGGGTGACATTTTCTAAATATGTAAGACCAATTTGGTTGAAACTGTAGGGTATCTCGTTTGCGAACAAAGATAGAAAGATGCGGTCTTAGCGACCCTGTTCTACTTTTTCGTGAAACGAAAGATACCACAAACAGAATTGTCATAGTACTCTTAGTATTTGAGATACAGGGCGAAATTCAAAATTTGCACATCTTAAGCACCTCTCGTAAGTGCTTTGCCTTGTAGTTTATCGAAATGGTGAAAAGTGGATTCTATACAGAATTTTCCGTAGAATTTAATGGCATGCATATTCCCCACAAAAAGTCAGTTTCTTCGGAATAAACCAGTTTTGTTTTTTTAAATGAAACACCTTGTATATTTTTTTATTGTATATTAGAGATTACTTTCAGCTTTCAATATATATTGTGTGGCATTTCTTTTGGATTGTTAACCTCAAAAATGAATGTAACGTTAATTCAACATTTTGATGATATAGTTGGCCACGAAAAAACAAGGTTAAGGGTTAGGAAGTTTTATGCAAAAACGCAAAATTAAAAATTAAACATAATACCTACAACTTTACAAGCCTAATATAAATTACTAAAAGAAATGTTCGAACTGATGACCATTCTGTCTTATACATGCTTCACACACTCTTCCAATTCGTTCTATACCATTAACCACAATAATAGAGTGATATTGTAAATGCCTGAAAGGTTCTCTAACTGCATCTGTCAAACGTTCAATGTTATCATATTGTGTTTGGTATATTATATTTTGCAAGTAACCCCATAAAAAGAAATCTAAGACTGACAAATCCAGAGACCTAGGAGGCCATCTTATCGGCCCATTAGTGCCAATCCGTCTATTACCAAAATTGTTTTCCAAAACAGGCGTATAATTTGCGCATTATGAGATGGGGCTCCATTCGGGTGGAAATGAATTTGGTTCAAGCGAGCTAAAGGAATGTGATCTAATAATTCAGGCACAACCATTTCTAAAATGTCCAAATATCTAGGAGCGGATAAGTTCCCTTCGAAAATGTAAAATTTTATTTTTGATCCTAACATAAAGCAGGACACGTTTGGTCCAAATCGTCATTGTTGTCTTTGGAAGAATATTTGGTGTTGATTTTCTTGAGACCAAAATCTGCTATTGTGCCTGTCTAAAACACTTCCTCCCAAGTTGGGTACAATATTTAACATGTTCAAGTACCAATTGCAAAATATTAACCTACGTTCAGCATCGCCAAGATGTAGATGTTGAAGAAGCCTAAATTTATATGGTTTATATTTATGGTGGCGAAGTATTCTATAGATTCTTGTTTTCGAAACTCCAATACTACTTTCTATAGTTCTGCAAGAACTTATGGGATTAGCCTTCACACTAGCTAAAACGGTAACCTCATCGATCTCTCGATTTTCTTTATTATATTTTTTTGACCTGGGTTTAGAAAATGATCCATAATTAATTAAATTTCTTTTTAATCCATAAAACCTGATTTTACTAGGTTGTCTCCGTTCTGGAAATCTACATAGATGTACAGTTACTTAATAATCAAAATTAATACCAAGGAAACTAAATTTACCTGTTAAAATACAAATTTATTGCTGAGTCAACGTTTTCATTACTCTGACCAAAGCAAATCAGTATATCATATTTTTCACTTTCAAAATTTTGATCTTCTGCCATATTTTGCACAATGAACAAACAATACTATTGTTACACAAAAATAATTTTAATCAGATTTGATAGGATAAGTTAGAATTTTATTTTATTGCCATAAATATTTTTTTTGAAGCTGTAAGATGCATTTTAGCCAATTAAAAAAAATTGCCAGTTTGAGTATGTTTGAAAAACTATTGTACCTAATTTGCATAATTTTTTGTTATTATTTTTGTATTTCTGTGTAAAAGTCCTTAGATTTATTATAATCGCGTATATTTATAATTATAAGAAAGCAGTAAGAATCTAGTAGCCCGTGTTGAATACTCAAATATATCTTGTAGGTTCAATAAAATACGCCTTGATAATGAGTTTATAGGTTTCATGGCCAACTATATCATCAAAATGTTAGATTAACGTAACGTTCATTTTTGAGAATTGTTCAATGATTCCACTCTCATATTGGATGTGGTTTGATCTAGGATACCTTTAGTCTCTTATCCAATTGTATATTCGATAAAATGTTAATGCTGACATATGTTTCGGTCATAATACGAAAAGATGACCATTATCAAAGCTTTGATAATGGTCATCCTTTAGTATTATGACCGAAACATATGTCAACATTAACATGATATTGAGTATACAATTGGATGAGAGACTAAAGGTTCATTTTATCCTAGTTCATTTTTGAGGTTTATAATGTAAAAAAAGTGCCGCACAATATATATATTTTGAAACCTGAGAATAAGCTACATTATATAATAAAAAAATATACAGGATGTTCCATTTAAAAAAACAAAACTTTGATTTATTTCGAGGAAACTGAATTTCTGTGGGGACAACTATGCACACCACTAAATTCTACGCAAAATTCTGTATAACACCCACTTTTAACCGTTTCGATAACTTATAAGGCAAAGCAGTTACGAGGGATGCTTAACATTTACAGATTTTGAATTTCGCTCTGTATCTCGAATACTAGGCGGATTATGACAATTCTGTTTGCGGTATCTTTCGTTTCACGAAAAAGTAGAACAGGGTCGCGAAAACCGTATCTTTCTACCTTTGCACGCAAACAAGGTACCCTACAATTTCGACCAGAATGGAACACTGTACATTTTATTTTCTATATCCTGAGCGGGTCGTGGTGAGTCAGAAATTATTGTAGGTGTTGTATTGTTATGAAGTCTCATAGCACGATCTTCCTGGGATGGTAGCTTCTATAATTTAAATAACGACCAGAGTGTGCACTTTTTGGTACCAATCGAATGTAATGTTGTTCAACCCATCCCTAACAAGTAGGGCATCCAGAAAGGGCACCGTTCTTCTATCGTTCTCTACCTCGGCTCTAAACAATATCCTATTTGGATCGTAACTATTAAATATATTCAAGTGTCCATTAGAAATTGACTGAGGATTGAGCTAATGACAGCCCCCATAAGAACACCTAACAATTGCCTGTAGAAGTTATTATTATGTGTAAAGTAGATAGAATCAAATATGTATTTTATGATTTCTATAAACAACTCTAAATCAATGGCAGTACGTTGAGAAATAGAATCCCACCTAATCTCTATAGCCTCTTGTATCCGAGCCCAAGGAATATTATTAAAGAGACTAACAACATCTAAACTTATAAGAACAAAACTCTGTGGAAGTTGAAAATGTTTGAGTTGTTCTGCCAATTTAAAAGTGGAAATGACAAAGTATGGGTTATCTGTATTATAGGACGATTTTAAAATAGTAGTAATGAAAGATTCCAAACGTCTGGATGGAGAACTGTTCTCATAAGTTTAGATTGTTGTCAGTCTCTTATAGTATTCCTTGGACTCGGATACAAGGGGACGTTATCGAGACTGTTCGTCGAAAACTCTTATCCCAAAACCCTGGTCAATAAAATTATTTTCTCACAGGAAGATTGTGCTATGCGACTCCATAACAATACACCACCTACAACAATTACTGACTCATCACAACCCGCTGAGGATATAGAAAATAAAATGTACACTGGTATTATATATTTAGAAAATCTCACCCCACAAATAAAACATATTTTAAAACCGTTTACGATAGTCATTACTGATAAATCACTTGTTACCGTTAGTTCCTTGTTCTCTCCTCTTAAGGATAGAACGTACTTTCTATCATTTTCTAACATTGTATATGCGATAAATTGCAAGGAATGCTCCTGTACGTACATCGGAAAAACTTCTCAATTTCTAAAATGTAGGATCTCGTAAGGCTGACATAAAGTATAAAAGGTTGGGATATCAATTAGCAGCTCATTCTGTAGAGAATAACCACCCTTTCGACTTTGATAATCCGAAAATTTTAGCAAAAGAAAGAAACCTCACGAAACGTATGTTACTGCAAATCTGCCATATAAATAATAATAAATATTCAATAAATAATAGAGTTGACATTAGCAATCTGAGTACAATATATAATTATTTACTAAGCATAAATATTAATACATAAATTTAAAATTTCCATTCGCCTTAGGGACACTTTTAAATTTCCCGCCGTGTAACTTTGATTTAAGTTGGTACTTCTATCCTTTTCTAACTGATAATTTCCCTTATCTTAACACATTTGTCACTTTCAAATTTCAAAAGACGTTTTCGCGTGGTCTTTCATTTTGTCCAATTTTACATTAATTATAAGTTTTCTATTTATAATTATTTTAATAAATCTACCTTTAATTAGTTTAGAATATCCGGTTGGGAACCATTTTTACATTTCATTCACATTTGGTTACATAATCCGCATATCTTCCATGCAACATCACTCACATATAACTTCCTATGATGCTGTCTCCCTCTTACACTTGTATGCTCCTATCTGAATCAGAAGTGTTGATACCCCACTAGAAAGAATTACCGTATCCAGAAAGCTTATATGAACATTCATATCCAGTAATTTCAATTTAGAAATATCTAGCGTCTTAATAGGACTCTGATACCGGGACTAAACGTATTTTTTAAACCATCGGCCGTGGTCTACCCAAAGAAGCAACATGTCCTGCCGTCCCAGAAGCTGTCAGTCACCAGAAACCATAAACCAAGAATCCAAGGCCAGTTTTAGTGAATTGAGAATCCATTGAATTGTATTTTATTTGTTAGATATTTTTTTTAAGTTGAAATATTGGTTAAATAATTAAATAATCGTAAAGAACCCATGTCCTACCTCAGACAATAAATCCGCGGTACAAATGAATAAAGTAAACTTAGCACGATTTATCAATTATATTAATCATAGAAAAATAAATATTGTTGATTTATCAATTATATTAATCATTGATTTCTTATAAGTATATAAGTTTACAATATACCTACCATAATATTTTTGCTGTTTGGTGAAAATGTTTCTCTCTTAAAGAAATTCGATGCTTGAAAGATAGTTTGCTGGCGAAAATACCTATCCAAATTGGATTGACACCTAAATACCGATTAAGATGTCTGACAAAAGAGAAAAATTAAATTTTATAAAGGAATTTAAAAATGGTATTAAAATGGTTGAGTCTCTATAGTCAAGAGTTTTCATATTCAGGTTTACCGTTATTGAATTACAAGCTTCAAAATAAATAAAAATAATGAATGCAAGTGTTCTTAAAATGGTAAATAATAATGCCTTTTGGCATCAACCAGTGCACAAAGGTTTTTAATATAATTAATTTACAACAGCGTCTAATAGTACAATAATATCAATTCTAACGCTAACGCCTATAATAACAATATAACCAATTTTTTTCCGATGAATATACTTAATCTTGTAAGATAAAATCTAAAATTTGGCGTTTGTATATCAAAACAAAATGATTAACAAAAGCTTGTTGAAAGTATACTTCTGTTTGTAGGGATAAAGGGTTTGAAGCCCAAAAATCAAATCGTAGGTACGTTTTCGGTATAATCATAAATACACAAATGATATTAATTTATTGCAAAATAATTAATTTGTGCCGATTAGCTGTCTCCTATGCTTGCTAAGTGCAAGTTTAAAAATCAAAGCTCGTGTATCTTGTAAGCTCGTAAGTCCAATAATGATGTTTTATTGCGTAATACTTAATTTCTTTAATTTTCAGCATGCCCTGCGCAGAAGGCGTTGATTTATTGCAAGGGGTTTACGATCAAAAACTGAAACTGTATCATTTTTAAAGCTGATAAATAGCTCGTAATTTTCCCACAAGGATTGCCACAATATCTATAGTTTTAAGGAGGTGATTGAGGGAAGTCATTAGAATAAATAGTGTAATAATTTCATTAGGAGAAACTCTCTGTAATGTTTTTTTTCACAGTGCAGAATTCGAGTGTGGATTGGAATTAGCAAAAATCTCATTAAGAATAAATAATTAACAGTGAACATTATAGTGTTAATGAACTTTGTCAACGCATAGAAGCGCAAATTAATTCACTATATCACATGAACCACAAATAAATATGTTTTCATAATTAATATAAATGAGATCAAAAAAAAAAGAAAAATTCTAAGAATACAAGTTGATGTTAAGCCGAACAAAGTATTCTCCTGTTATCAACATTTGATAACTGTACTCTGAGTAGACTAACCATAATCCTAGAGTTTATTTGTAAACACGTACCTGTTTCGTAAAAACGTGAATATGTTTACCAAAAAACCACTAATACCAATATAATACCACTAATCCGCTAAATCACTAATTTCGCTCTAACGCCATTTAATACGTCGCGCGTATTACTACTAATTTCTCTTTAATTACATTACAAAGGTAATAATTTTATTAACAGCACCATTATAAATACAATAATTCCACGATACCTTACTATTAATAATTTAATTTTAGTTCCTTGTCGTGGTTCTATTATTATCACGACAAAAATTTAAACCTAAGGGTTTGAGGTGCGCCTACGTTTGTCTACATTTATTGTACATATGAAAAACTATTCAAGCAGTTAAAAATTGTGCCAATGGCTATTTGATTTCTCTTCGTTTCAACTCGATACTTTCCTACATCTTATGCTGTTTACTTTGAAAAACCAGTTTTGGATCCACCATATTAAAATTATTTTTTTATAGACCGATTCCGTTTTGGAAGTGGTAGCGATTCATTGTGATGTGCAATGCCCAATTTCGTTGAGAAACAGTATGCTCAAATTGTTGTATTGGACAAACATTTTTATTAACACATTTTATTGGTTGCCATTTTGAATCCGCCATATTAAACATATTAACGTTATTGGACATTGTTCTGTACCAACTATATGAGTTTTACTGGTAATTCAAAACGGAAATCATATTATTTCGGCCAATAAACGTCAAAATACACACCGTTTCAGTGTTAGATGCTCTATTAAATTAATATATTCGTTTATGAATTAATTTGTTTGAAAAATGATTGTTTTAATAAGAAAAATGAAAAATTCGCTAACCAGCCTTGTTTAATGATAGCAAGATAGTCGTTCGACTATTTATTCTAATCGTCTGTAAAAAGGTCTATTCGTATCATTTGAACGTGGTGACTTATGAAAACCAATTATTGGCCTCATCATAATTCAATGCATCTAAACTGCTATGTGTATATAAGGAAAACTGCTTAAAATAAATCTTATACAGACCAGGCTGCAAGATGTAGAGTACTTTCCTAACAGAGAAAAATTGTTTGAAGGTCGAATGCGCACTCTTCCAATTTTAAATATTGTAAGCGTGGTAATCTGGAGATTTTAGTGGTGTAGTAGGTGTAGAAAATATTAATTTGATTCGTGAAAATGTTTATGTTACGTTAAAATTGTATTATATAAATGAGTGTTGATCATTTAATGCTTTGGAAAAATGCCCTTTATAACAAAAATAACATTCCACAATTATTATTGCGTGAAATTTGATTTTAAATTTGTTTTCCAAATTGATTTATTGATAATTACAGTACATATATTTACACACCTAACAATGATGTTTTCATGCTCCCATCCATGTTAGCTTCGCCTTACTTAGTTATTTTGTACGCTGGCATACAGTTGCGTAGCTATCGGTGTTTCGCGGAACACGGCCCCGGGCGCGTAAAGGCAAACCCCTGTACAGTTCAGAGCGCGTGGTCTACAAGATGCTCTGTATCACTCGGGGTTTTGTTTATGACTATGTCGCGTTGGACAAATCCCAGTGTAATACAGAGCACGCAAATACTGTTACGCTCTGTACAGGGGTTTGCCTTTACGCCTTAGTCGAATTTTTCGATGAGTGCAATGACGTTCTCGTATTTCATATGATAAATAACGAATTTCATTAATTTGGTATTAATATAGCATACATATTATAGGCACAAGTTAAAACAGTAAACTACTACAACCTAACTTTATTCGATTAGCTCTGTTTAAAACGATACATAAAATAGAAATTCCTAATAGAAAATGACGTTACTGCACTCATCGAAAAATCTGAATATAAATATATCTAACAACCTAATATACTAATATATAGGGTGTTTCTTAATGACATGTTAATATTTAAGGTTAATATTAAGGAGCCATTTAAAAAAAAACTTTATATGAACGTATGTCGCAAACGTTCTCACTTTTGAGATACAGAGTGGTAATATCTTGAACATTTCTACACAACAGGTACCTGACCATGAAGAAAAAGGATCTGAAAACCATGCGTCGGAGGAAAAAAATCAAAAGATTAAATTTGCTTGGAAAAAGAAAATGCTCAGAAAAAAATGCTCCAAAAATTATGTTTATTTTAAGAGAAGTCATTCGTGTACCATTTTTTTCTTAAAAAATATTCAATCCGCATCCCGCACGGAAGACGTATATCAAATTTCATAAAGATATCTACAATAGTGTCATAGTTATTACAAAAAATACTTATATATTTTTTTGAAAACTTTACCACCCTGTATCTCAAAAGTTAGAACGTTTACGACATACGTTCATATGAAGTTTTTTGAAATGGGTCTAAGAATCATCCCTTTAAATGTTGACATGTCATTAAGGAACACCCTTTATGTTGCTTATTACTGATAAAGATAAGTATTTTAAAGTAAAAGTCGTACATATGTACTAAAATTATAATAATAACACTATTTATTAAACAGGAAAAAATACAGAATATTTTAATTTAATGCAATTTTGCATTTGGAAGATTAAGTGAAATGTTATTGCCAAGGCTGTGCTTCCGTTTTAGCTTTTCCATATTAGCAGGCCTACCAGATTGAATTCTTCCAGATTTAGGCAGCCTCCTATTTTTACGACGTGAAATTGATGTTGGCTGGACTCTAATTTTTTTGGATTTTCTTCCACATACTCGACTTTCAGCTTCTAAAAAGTTTATAATTTGAGAAGGTGTTTGGAGTTGTTTCAGCAGAGTATTAAATTTGATAACGGATAAAGTTGCTTCTGGGCTTTGATTTTCTTCGAGTGTACTTATTATGCGATCAATTTCTGAACGCGTTTGTGCCGTTTCTTTTTTAAATTGCCTCTCACTTTCCTCGGTATCTACTTGTAAATTTACCACAGTTGCTCGCTGCATTTCGGCAGCTGTGCCTTCCGTAGCACGAGCGGTATCCTGAATTGAGTTTTGTACTAGGTCCAAATCCATATTTTCATAAAATTCTTCGGGTGCGGAATATCCAACAGCTAATTCAATTCTGTCATGAATGCTTAGAACTGGGGATGTTTGAAATAGAATGTTATATTTTTGTTTTGTTCTATTGCATAGGTGTTTGCAGAATTTGCCGCCTGTACCAGCTGGACAATCACAAAAAGCAATTTCAGCATTAACTGTATAAAATAAATTCGAATCTTTTTCAGACGCAACGTGAAAAATTTTATTTTCCGTTTGATAAATAATGCTCACTTCTCTTGCTCTTAAACATAAGTTCTTATAATCGATTTAGGGCTTAGGTCTTCTTGAATTTGCAAATTCCAACAATTTTCGCTTATAATAGTTCTCGAAGACATTAACAATGAAATCAACCAGTGCACAAGAGTTGAAAACTTTGCATCGTTGCAAAACTATATCTTTAAAAATCTTAATGGACGCTTCAGTGTAGTTATTAGTGTTATTACCTCTTGTAATTATATTATTTCTAAACGAAATACACCATTCTTTTTGACGGTCCCATAAATTCTCCAGATGCTTAGATAACACTTTATTGTTTTGGACTATATTACTACATTTCAAGACATTATAATGCTCTTCTGCATTTTCTATTGCTGGAGCATAAAGAATATTCCTAAACATTTCCATTACTGGTCTCCTGTCCTCCTTTTTCACGTTATGGTCGGTTTGCCAGAGCCATCTCCATAAGGCTTGACAAAGATGGAATGTACACAAGAGTAGCACGGAGTTGGAAAATACGGCTGATATAGCATTGCGCTCGGATGCACTGTCATCGGTCATAAACACGTTTGGACGGAACTTTTTATTTTCTACCTCTATGGCTTCTGTAGCAGCCATAAAAGCTAACGTATAATTCGCTTCAGTTTGAGCTGTATGAAGAACGCACGCGACAGGTACGGCTCCTGTTTTGTTTGATATAAACAAAAAAGTAACGCAAGTGTTTGTTTGACCACAGGATCCGCTCGAATCAACGAAAACCATTTCATTGCAATGACCTTGAAGAAATATACGTCGCATTATTGGAGTTACGACCGCTGCAACAAAAGGATTTTGTTTAATAACTAATTTTCCTCCGGATTTTTCCAAATCGGACTGCACTTTCATGAGAATCTCAACCATGCTTTTTTCTCCTCGACTGCCGTATTGACTTAAACGCCATTTATCATACAAATACTTTATTTGTCGCTCAGTGGGGTTTTCTCTAGAATTAGTTAGAAGGTGTGCTGTACTAACATTATTAGGTACTTCTTGTGTGTCTTCATACTCAATTATTTTCATTTCATGGTAAAAACGAGCAGCTGACGGAGTCGTTCCCGAAGCAAAGTAAGAGTGAAATACATCTTGTACTGTCTTACTTATACGTAAATATCCAAAGGGTTCGGCTACATTTATTCTATGCGAATGATCAAATTTTATTTGAATCACTACATTAATTCCATTTTTCAATAATACATCATTTTTTATTGTATTTCTATTAATTTTTTTAAACTTAATGTCTATTTGTGCTTTACAATTTTTGTCTCTGATTTTGCAAGACTGTTGTTTTCGTACAACCACTTTATTCAAAGAAGAGTGTTGGCACACATATAACTTTCTAAATTCATACCGAGTTGCATTCGGAAACCTTCTTGACGTTATCCAGTTTGTATTAGTCGCGTATGAAAAGTCTTTTACCCAGTTGTCACATTTTTCATCCATTGAACCATCTCTTAAGAGCTTACACTGCACTACAACACAGAACTGTTCGTTATTGTTCATCGTCATTTCGCGAATATTAGCGTCTACACACAAACGAACTAATACGTCATTTAACATTGTTTCATCCATTGCAAAATTTTTTTATACTATCAGGAGAGCATAAACTTCTCTGCAACTACGAGAACCTAACCTAAATAAACCATAATATAAACTAAACCCCAAACAAATTCCGATGCACGTAATCGCCTTCGAATGGCATACGCTAGCGGCAGCGTTGCCGGATTGTGATCCAAATAAGTAAAGACCGTAAACACAGGGCTGTATTTTTTTTAATCAATCACGTTCTGCTCCTTACATCTACTACCTATTAAAATGCTTTGGCATGTTCACAACACACACAAACCACCGATGAGCAAAAAAAAATCACTGTAATATTACTCCACTATGCGATTTGATTCATAAATATGCTCACAATTTCAAGGAATTCAAGGTAACTCTGTATTGCACTGGGATTTGTCCAACGCGATGCAGACGTAATCATAAATAAAGCCCCGAGTGATACAGAGCATCTTGTAGACCACGCGCACTGAACTGTATGTACAGGGTGGTTTGTTTCCGTTAATATTATAGGGTATAGGCTAAACGGTAAGAGATACAAAAAAACTAAGATACGTGTCCCGTTCTCTTTTTTAGTGTTTAGTTTAATGGCGCAATCGGATCTACGCTAACTAAATTGGTTTCGAAGATACAGAGTGATTCTCAAAATCTGCCGGTTTTTATTATCTCTTATGACTCGGTTATTTATCGAGATAAAAAAATCCTTGGATACGAAAGTTTTATGACTTTTTACGTTGAATCCAGTGGCGTTCTTAAAAAAATATAGATGTTTTATTTTTTGAGATATTATCAAAAGTAGCATTTTCTTAAATAGGACACCCTGTATCTGATAATCTCAAAACATTGCATTCTTTCTTGAGATTGCAACAATATATAACACTTAATATTTTGCATTCTCCTAAATAGCTAAAATACTAAAAAAACATTTTTTTTTAGTTGGCCATTAATTGAATGTTTTAAGCAATTGTTTTTGTTTGTTTACATGTCGTAAAATTCAGTAACAATTATGTATTGGTATTCTTATTTCGTTTCCGATTATATTTTTTAAAAAAGGTGATTAAAATGAATAATTTTCAAAATTATGAAAAATTAAATATGCTTGAATGCTACATTGAGAGTAATAAAATAAAGACGCAGCTCTAGACTTATATTTTGAGCGTTATCCGGAACGACGACAGCCAGAACAACAAATATTTGAAAGATTATATCACAATTTAAGTGAGTATGGATCATTTGGAAAACCAAGAAGTAAGATTTACAATAAGGCAAATAGAGCAAGAGATGAAATAAATACATTAGCTTGTGTTGCTGCTGATCCGACGATATCTAGCCGTAATATTGAGAAAGATATTGGCACAAGTAAATCTAAAGTTTTAAAAACGTTAAGAAAACATAAGTATGAACCATATGAAATAAGAAAGGTTCATAACTTACATCCTGGAGATGAAGAGCGGCGTTTAACATTATGTCATTGGTATTCGCAGCAGATTAATCGGAATCCCAATTTTTTCAAAATATAATATGGACCGACGAGGCTTTTATATCTAGCGAAGGAATTTTTAATCGACATAATAATCGATATTGGTCAAACATAAATCCTCATCAGACGGTCGCCAGGATACAACAAGGACGGTTTGGGTTCCATGTATGGGTGGCGCTATATCAAAACAGAGTCCTTAACTACAGAATTTTTAATGAAAATTTGAATGCTCAAGGATACATCCAAATTTTGGAAGAATGTGTAATAATGGAGTTGGATAACATGCCATTAGCTGCAAGAAATAATGTTTATTTACAACAAGACGGTGCTCCAGCACATAATAGCCACATGGTAAGGGACTTACTAAATGTGAATTCTGGCGAAAATTGGCTTGGTACATATGGACCAAACAGATGGCCTCCGCGTTCCCCCGACCTGACACCACTCGACTTTTATTTTTGGGGATCTAACAAAAATGAAGTCTATAAAACCCGAAGTAATACTGTAGAACTCAGAGCAAATTTTATTAATTGCATTGGAAGAGTGCCAAATATTCAAATTTATAACACCACTCGTTCAGTTACAAGCAGAGCCCAAAAATGCATCAAGCAGAATGGAAGACAATTTGAGCACCTTTTGTGATTAACCACCTATGCTAATTGTTATATATAAGTATTTGAAATAATTACTGTTGAGTTGTTATAAATCTTTTCTTGTTTTTTGTAGTTGTTGTTTTAGTTTATTAATGTTTTATTATTGTTATTGTCTGCAATTTTATTATGCCTATTATAAAATAAAGAATTGATTAAATCCATGACCAACTAAAAAAAAATCTTTTTTTAGTATTTTAGCTATTTAGGACAATGCAAAATATTAAGGGTTATATATTATTGCAATCTCAAGAAAAAAAGCAATTTTTTGAGATTATCAGATACAGGGTGTCCTATTTAAGAAAATGCTACTTTTGATAATATCTCAAAAAATAAAACATCTATATTTTTTTAAGAACGCCACTGGATTCAACGTAAAAAGTAATAAAACTTTCGTATCAAAAGCTTTTTTTTATCTCCATAAATAACCGAGTCATAAGAGATAATAAAAACCGGCAGATTTTGAGAATCACTCTGTATCTTCGAAACCAATTTAGTTAGCGTAGATCCGATTGCGCCATTAAACTAAACACTAAAAAAGTGAACGGGACACGTATCTTAGTTTTTTTTGTATCTCTTACCGTTTAGCCTATACCCTATAATATTAACGAAAAAAAACCACCCTGTACAGGGGTTTGCCTTTACGCGCCCCGGGTCTTAAAGGAGCCTGGTCTCTGGGTCAAAATAATTTTTTTTATATTAATATGAATTCAGATATTTTTGTGACTCAGTACACTGAGAGAAATATTTCAATTACGTAAATTTCAGGTAAGTTTTTTGTGAAAATTTATTCGTAAAAACCGGGCAATTTTTTGCAGCTAGATTACACTACACCACAGTACACTTCTTCGGTTACTGTATCTTATTTGTTGCGCTTGTGAATTTAGTTTGTATTAAAGTATTTTGTGATCATATTATAAAAGGTAAGTTAAAAAATTATTGCTTTTTTATAACTTACTTTTTATATAAAGAAAAGGGTAATACTTTATTAAACATCTTTTTCTTCATTTCAACAAGCTTTAAATTTTAATGTAGCATAAAAAATACTAACTGAGCATCAAATTTTGTACAACTAAGAAAGTGAAAATTTAGAACTGTTTTATGATATTCTGAGCAACTATTTAACCAATGAAGCATCTAAAATGTAATTGAACAACGTTCAAACCGACATCTGTGAAATACTTCATTGTCGGCTTTCTGATAAAACAGAATAATAATTTGTGTAACAAAATAAAATATAAACTTCAAATAAACAAAAATTTCAAGTAATAAAATAATATAAATTGTTGGCAAAAATAAAATAAAGATAACCAGAGACGAATTCCTGGTGCATAATAAGAACATTTGTTAGGAAGTAAATATTTTACGGTGTTTGAAACGAAAATTTTATACTCAGTTAGCATTTTTGTGCCAGAGTGAATTGTGAGGTGTTTACTTTTGTTGTCACTTTTAAATTAATTCTTCAGTCGTATAATGATAATGCACATTGGCAAATACCTTGACTTTTGTTGGAAATTCTTAATAATAGTAATAAATAATTATAGTGGCGTGAATTTTGTTCGGTGTTGTTTCGTTGTTTGGCTTGAGTATAATCAAAATTTAGATGTACCATCACGCTAAAAAAATACTGGTACAGCGTGTTACTGCAGACACTTCCAAAATTCAAGACACATTTTTTGTATGTAACCGATTTTCAAGTAGGAGTTAGGAATTTGTCATACTGGCAAATTTGAAAGCAGATAGCAAGGAGCGGCAAGACGTTTAAATTTCTAATTTTTATGAAACTGTCACTTTGATATATCATGCCATCATGGTCATAGCCTGCTAACTCAGTTGATTATGTCCGTCAAACCAAATTTACACAGCCAAAATTTTGCTGTATCAGTATTTTTTGGACGCCATGCTTATTTTTAATATCATAATAACCTATCACCTAAACTATTTCAGAATGAGTACATATAAATATAAATCCGGTGCACGAAAGCGCAAAGACCGCGAGGAGCTGCCGAAAATTACCGAATTTTTTAGTTCGCAGTCTGCGCGGCCAAATGGGCCAAAAGGTAATTTAATTTAATTCAATTCGAAATATAATTATTTTTGTATTTCAGCTGAAAATATTAATCAGTCATTAAATCCGCCAAATAATAAACCTGAGGCGAAACCCCTGTCTTCTTGTTCACAAATTAATCCTCCTGAAGATATAAATGTTAAAACAACACAGTTGTTACATTTACACATAATATTAGTGGTGATAATATCAAAACTGAAATTGATAAAGCATATTATACAGATGAATTATCATCTACCAAAAAAGATTCCTCATTGAGAATAAACCATGTCGACCGTGGAACCCTTTCCTAGAGACGATAAATACAGAAGTTTTTCGAGTTTCTTTTATTATAAGACCAATAAGTCAGGATTAAAAACGTAGCGTTTGTGGTTAAGCTATTCGCCAATCTTGATCAAATTTTACTGTCAACCTTGCTTGTTGTTTGCCCAATTTAAAGACACCATGGCGAACAGTTCTAATGACTGGATACATCTCCATCAGACAATTAATAGATATGAGGAGAAACTTAGCCATAATGGGTCCTGTGGTATTTTTGATAGATGGCGGTTGAATAAAACGGTAGACCACGAACTTGAGTCCAAAATTCGTCAAGAAATATCTATATGGAGGCAAATTCTGGAACGCATTATTGAAGTTACTCGAACATTGGTTTCCTTCAACATGCCGTTTAGTGGACATGATGAAAGTTTAAACTCTTCAAATCCTGGAATGTTTCTATCTATAATTAATTTGCTTGCAAAGTATGATCCAGTATAAAAAAATTTATTACAAAATAAGACAAAAAACACAATTACATATATGCTATAAAAAAACGAAATAATCAAGCAGAGAAAAAATGCAATATTTTATTCAACGTTGATCAGCTAATTGTTATTGTCTGCTATCTCACAATTAAGTATGTTGAATGAAAATAAGCCTACAGACATAGTAGCTCAGGATCTTTCTTAGGGTTTGTTTGGTAAAACTGGTGCAGCTCTAACAAATATTATATTAGCAATCTTGAAAGGCAATGCATTGCCTTTAGAAACGCTTCGCGGGCAAGGGTATGACGCTGCCGCTAATATGAGCAGGATATATAACGGAGTACAAACCGAAATATTGAAAGTTGTGCCTAATTTATCGTATGTACACTGTGTGCCAATTTGATTGAAATTGTACGGTACCTCGTTTGCGAGCAAAAATAGAAAGATGCGGTTTTTGCGACCCTGTTCTACTTTTTCGTGAAACGAAGTATTTGAAATACAGCGCAAAATTCAAAATTTGCACATTTTAAGCACCCTTCGTAACTGCTTTGCCTGGTAATTTATCGAAAGGTGAAAAGTAGGTTTTATACAAAATTTTCCGTAGAAATTACGTAGAGTTTACTCGCAATAAACCAAAGTTTTTTTTAATGGAACACCCTGTACATTTGTTTATTATATAATAGAGTTTACTCTCGGCTTTAAAAAAATATATGTGTTATTATTAACCTCAAAAATAAATGTTACATTAATTGAACATTTTGATGATATAGTTGGCCATGAAACCTATAAACTCAGTATAAACGCGTATTTTCTTGAACGTCCAAGATATATTTGAGTATTAAAAAAGGGCTACTAGATTCTCACTGCTTTATTATAATTATAAATATGTAAATACGCGATTATAATAAATTATAATAAATCCAAGATATATTTGAGTATTCAACAAGGGCTACTAAATTCTTACTGCTTTATTACAATTATAAATATGTAAATACGTGATTATAATAACTCTAAGAACATTTACGCAAAAATGCAAAAATAATAACAAAAAATTATGCAAATTAAGTACAATAGTTTTTCAAACATATTGAATTGGGTAAAATGCATCTTACAGCTTCAGAAAAAACTGTTAATGGCAATAAAACTTTATATCTAAATTTGTACGTAGGCTAGGCCTAGTCTCATTCTAAACGTAATTAACCTGGCAAATCTGATTAAAATATTTTTCTGCAAAAATAGTATTGTTTGTTCATTGTGCAAAATATGGCAGAAAATCAAAATTTTGAAAACTTTGAAAAACATGATATGCTGATTTGCTTTGGTCAGAGTAATGAAAACGCCGACGCAGCAATAAATTTGTATTTTAACAGGTAAATGTAGTTTCCTTGGTGTTAATTTTTATTATTAAGTAACTTTACATCTATGTAGGTTTCCAGAACGAAGACAACCTAGTAAAATCAGGTTTTATGAATTAAAAAGAAATTTAATTAATTATGGATCATTTTCTAAACCCAGGTCAAAAAAATATAATAAAGAAAATCGAGAGAACGATGAGGTTACCGTTTTAGCTAGTGTGAAGCCTAATCCTATATGTTCTTGCAGAACTATAGAAAGTAGTATTGGGGTTTCGAAAACAAGAATCCATAGAATACTTCGCCACCATAAATTTAAACCATATAAATTTAGTCTTGTTCAACATCTACATCTTGGCGACGCTGAACGTAGGTTAATATTTTGCAATTGGTACTTAAACATGTTAAATATAGTACCCAACTTGGGAAGAAATGTCATATGGTCAGACGAGGCACATTTTAGCAATTCAGGTGATAAACAGGCACAATAGCAGATTCTGGTTTTTAGAAAATCAACACCAAATATTCCCCCAAAGACAACAAGGACGATTTGGACTAAACGTTTCCTGCTTTACATTAGGATCAAAAATAAAATTTTAGATTTTCGAAGGGAACTTATCCGCTCCTAGATAGTTGGACAGTTTAGAAATGGTTGTGCCTGAATTATTAGATGACATTCCTTCAGCTCGCTTGAACCAAATTCATTTCCAACAGGATGGAGCCCCATCTCACAATGCACAAATTATACGCCCGTTTTTTAAAACAATATTGGCATTAATCGGCCGATAATCCAGGTCTCTGGATTTGTCAGTCTTAGATTTATATTTATGGGGTTACTTGCAAAATAAAATATACCAAACTCAATATGATAACATTGAACGTTTGACAAATGCAGTTAGAGAAGCTTTCAGACATTTACTATCGCCCTATTATTGTGCTTAATGCTATAGAACGAATTGGAAGAGTGCGTGAAGCATGTATAAGACAGAATGGTCATCAGTTCGAACATATCTTTTAGTAATTTATATTAGGCTTGTAAAGTTGTATGTATTATGTTTAGTTTTTAATTTTGTGTTTTTGAATAAAACTTCCTAACCCTTAACCTTGTTTTTTGATGGCCAACTATATCATCAAAATGTTAAATTAACGTAACATTAATTTTTGAGGTTACTAATGCAAAAGAAGTGCCACACAATATATATTTTTTGAAAGATGAGATTAAGTTCTATTATATAATAATAAAATATACAGGGTGTTCCATTAAAAAAACAACTTTGGTTTATTGCGAAGAAACTGACTTTTTGTGGGGAAAACTATGCACGCCACTAAATTCTACGGAAAATTTTGTATATAACCCACATTTCACCATTTCGATAAATTACAAGGCAAAGCAGTTCTGAGGGGTGCTTAAAATGTGCAAATTTTGAATTAAGCCCTGTTTTTCAAATACTGATAGGATTATGTTTGTGGCATCTTTCGTTTCACGAAAAAGTAGAACAGGGTCGAGAAAAACCGTATCTTTCTATATTTGCTCGCAAACTAGATACCCTACAATTTCAACCAAAATGGGACACGGTGTACACTGTGTCCCATTTTTGGTGAGACTGCAGAGTTTTTCGGCTATTAATAAAGATAGAGCCTTGCGGTTTTCGTGAACCGTTGCTACTCTTTTGTGAAACGTTTAATGCCATCAAAATATTTTTTGAAACTTTGCATTCTAAGTTACTCTGTATCTCTACTACTGAAAAAGTTATCAAAAAGGTAAAAAAGTTAACTGATAGATATTTTTGCAAAACAATTCATTGGCGTACTCAAAAAAATTTTTTACGGTACCGTTTTCAAGATATAACCCAAACTTATACTTTTTTTAATGGAACGCCCTATATATGTATAGCCCGTTGAATTTGTTATTTTTTTCTCTATAAAACGATGTATAACATTATATACTTATATTTATTATTAATCTCCAAAATGATTAAAAACTGTTAAACACTGATATCGTTGAATCTGTGAAAGAAAATATTTAATATTTAAATTCTTGTTTATTTAAAATTATGGCTGAAATAGAAAGATTTTCAAACCCTGAGACGTATGATGTAATAAAATGTTTATATCAGTGCAGCGACAATGTCACCAGCTTTAGAAATGTATTTGAACAGGTAGAAAAGTAGTTATTAGATTTAAGAGTTTTACATAATATTTGTTTCTTATTTTAATTTTAGATATCCAGAAAGACACCAACGAAGCCGAAATACTATTTACAGACTAAAATCAAATTTAATAAATTATGATTCATATTTCAAGTCACGATCACATAATTACAATAAGGATAATCGTGAGGAACCGGAAATAAACATTTTGGCATATATTCAAGCAGTCCCCAAACTTCGTGCAGAAAAATTGAGGTGGAAACAGGGGTAACACGAACAAAATCTCAGAAAATTTTACGTGAACATAAATTTAAACCATATAAGGTCAATCTAGTTCAACATTTACATCCCGGTGATCCACGGAGAAGCGTCATTTTTTGCAACTGGTTTTTGGAACAATGTCGAATTGACAATAATTTTGACCGAAATGTGATTTGGTTAGACGAAGCCCATGTCAGCAGCACCGGAGTCTTTAATAGGCATAACACTAGACATTGGTACCAGGAAAATCAACACATTACTTTTGAACGCCATCAACAGGGAAGATTTGGTTTTAGTGTTTCCTGTTTCATATTTGGAACGCATATTTATTATTATATTTTTGAAGGAGGACCCACTTCAAACAAATATTTAGATATTTTGGAAGAGATTTTACCCCAAGTATTAGATGATGCGGCTAACCGAAATTCAATATTCTTTCAACAAGATGGAGCCTCTGCTCACAATTCTGGAATAGTAAGAGAACTTTTGGATCGCAACTTCCATGATCGTGGGATTGGAACAAATGGGCCAATTCGATGGCCTGCAAGGTCATCAGAAATTTTTTGAGTACGCCAACGAAAAAGTAGCAACGGTTCACGAAAATAGCAAGGATCTATCTTTATTAATAGCCGAGAAACCCTGCAGTATCGCCCAAAATGGGACACAGTGTAGATTGTGTGGCTCATAATTTAAATTTAATTTTAAAACATTAGACATTATTATAGTTCTATTAAAAAATCGAAGCTACGGATTAAATTACGTTTACACTACGTTTCGCGTTTTGTCTCCAAATGTTCTACGCCATGCTACTGGTAAAGGTTGTATCAAATGGACCAGGACCATTGCGTAAAATATTCGAGTGATATTCCCTACACGATTTCGTCTCAATTGTTTAGACAACATTTTAAAAATGATTTGTCCATACTTGATTCTATAAGGGAACTAACTGAATTAATATTAATCACTAAAATGCATTCGTGAAGTAGTTTTGGTAAAATTTGACTGCATCTTTCTCACCATCCCAGTGTCGGTAGCTTCAGCACAAAGATCCTTTTCAAAACTAAACATTATTAAAAACTTTCTAAGGAGCACGATGAGCGAACAAAGATTGTCGGCTTTATCAATTATTTCAATAGAAAATCAAATCGCAAGAACAATAGATGTTTCTGACATCAACTTTTGCGCAAGTTAAGGCGGGAAAAGAATTTTTTTGAGCGCAAATTTGGTTTTTTTGTTTTTGTTTTTTCTCATTTTTTACTGATCTCTTCCTGTATTTGTATTTCTTAATCAAATCTTTTTAAATATCTACCAACATATTTGTTTTGTTAAATAAAAATAATAAATCGCCAACATAATTGCGGCAAGCGACGTGCTCTTTTTTAAGTGTCCTTCTTATAGGGTTTTAAAATATCGGCGCTTTTTTGCTAACCTACTTGGGGGCCCGGTTTGATTCTGGAACACAGGCCCAGTGGTTGCATTGTTACGCCACTGCTGACTTGAGACACACTTTAGTTACCGCAGATGTCATTTCTTTAAGTTCTTTGTACATTGTACACTACTTCGCGTGTTTGGTTAACGTATCACTAGTCCGCGTTGGCCTAAGGTAGAGCTCATGAAAACAATAGTCTAGTTTTTACTTATTAACTCGTAATTTGATAAGAATATGACTTTTATATTACGATCATAATTGGTGTAATTAAAAATCAATCAAGTTGGGAAACAATAATAATTCCGGAATGTTGCCTAGGCATATTAGGAAACTTAGCGGAAAGTTTTGGTACAGTCCTAGTCACATTTATTCTTTGTTTTTTGGGTCGCTGAACACGAATCTGAGATTTTCTGACAGATATTATGCCCGGAACATTATTTTTTTTGCGAAAAACGTTCAAATTTGGTAGATTTTTTAGGTTTTTGGGCTAAATCTCGGTAATTATGCGTTTTTTTCGAAAAGAAAATACTGTGTAAAATTAAAATAGACAAAATTTACTACAAGTTTCATGTATAATAATTCTTTCTATGACCAACCGTTGCGCGGCAAGAGCGTATTAAAAAATGGCCAGAATTCCCAAAAATTAAAGAAAAACGCCAAATACTACCATTTTACTGCTTAGGCTGGTAACATGCAAGTGCACCAAAACCTGTGCACAAAAATGCAGCTGCATACGGGGCTAAATTACACTGATCTATGCATAAACTGCGTTCACAGACCATGTCACACCGTATCGGTGGCCGTTGACCAACAAGTGGACGAGGATGAAGATTTGGATCTCCAAGAGGAAGTTGGTCTTCAGTTTCCTACCCTTGAGGAAGCCTTAGCAGCACAGGAGGAGGAGGAAGAAGCAGCTGCTTATCTCCTCTCGGGCCCACCTACAAAAAACCTAAACCTATTCATTAGATTATTACCTTTATCAAAACAATTTCTTGTACATTTCATTATACTGTTTCTGTATGTATCAAATAATTTTAATTTAATTATAACTATAAGTAATTCTACGTTTTTTGACTCTTTTTGTCTCCAATTTTTTTCCGATTTGATGTCAGACATATATTTCCTTCAGGTGAGGATTGTGGTCAGTGGACACACTAGTTTGTTTATTTTTATGTATGTTCCATTAAGTTTATTATCATAAATAGTGAAATGTAACATGGGTCGTTTACACGGAAACCTGGTAACACGACAGTATTTAGCGGTTTTTTAATTTTTGGGAATTCTGGTCATTCTTTAGTGCACTCTAGCGGCGTAACGGTTGGTCGTAGAAAGAATTATTATATATGAAACTTGTAGTAATGTTTGTCTACTTTAATTTTGCAAAGAATTGTATTTTCGAAAAACGCATAATTACCGAGATTTAGCCCAAAAACCTAAAAAATTGACTAAATTTAGACGTTTTTCGCAAAAAAAAAAAACAATGTTCCGGGCATAATATCTCTCAGCAAACCTCAAATTCGTGTTCAGCGACCCAAAAACATAATGAATACATGTGATTAAGACGGTACCCAAAATTTCCGCTAACTGCCCTTTTTATTACCAAATTGACTACAATCGGGTTCAAAAAGCAAGCAAGATAAGTCAGTTTGAAAGGTTGTAACTTTTTTATTGAATGCCCAATTGATGTGAAACTTGGCCGAGATCTTCCCTGTAGACATATAACACTCAGAAAATGTAAATTTTTTAGACGCTTAACTTTGTAAATTAAAAATTAAATTATCATACAAAATGTAGTTTTGCGGCCCGTGTTTTACATACGATCGGTTTCAGTGCTCGTAGCTTCCTTATTTTTGTCTTAAAATGTGCGAAATTTTAACCAGTGGCATATCAAAGTAATATAAAGGCAGTTTCAAATTTTGAAAAAATATTTAAATTTTGAAAAAGAATTACGCTCTAAATGCAAATATTTTCGTTTTAAGTGGACCGACATGTAGGTTTTAATTGGTCTTTAACGTTCCGTATTAAAGTACAGGCATTTATCATGTAATTTAAGCCCAATTAATAAATAATTAAATTCTCATTCGAGAGAGAGAACGGCCTACGTTGGACGAGCTTCCGATCGACGACTCAATACGAATACCGTCGCATGCGCGATGCATCGAGCTTCACACTGCTAAAATAAAAGTTCCTTAAATAATTGATATTATTTGATCGGCCGATTTACTAAGAATATTAATCAAGACATCTGGTATGAGCACAAGGATTTTTTTAATTTATATTATACAATTTAAGGTACATATTAAATGAGGACACCAGAAAGAATAAAAACTAAACTACAAAAATCAACAAATAATTATGTGGAAAGTGAAATTGGAAAATACCGTAACAATATTGACTATTAATACACTTTCTGTTATAGTTTTAATTAGTTGAAAATATAAACTATACTATTTATTATTTACATAAAAAATTACATGCACAAGGATTACATGAGCACAAGGATTTT
Source organism: Vesta saturnalis (assembly GCA_036346205.1). Taxonomy (NCBI): domain Eukaryota; kingdom Metazoa; phylum Arthropoda; class Insecta; order Coleoptera; family Lampyridae; genus Vesta; species Vesta saturnalis. The sequence goes on from JARFJB010001764.1 coordinate 322,058, forward strand.
TTTAATTTATTTTATACAATTTAAGGTAAGAGGTGTCTATTAACTTTTGACGTATTTTGTTTATTCAAGCTCCACCCTCTTCATGAGAATGCTTTCCAATCGGATAAATCTGTGTAACATAAGTTCACGTTTGGCATTATTAATTCATTTGAAAGGTGGTTTGTGTTTGGCTTTATTGTTTAGTTGAATCAAAAATTTAATATGGGTCTTTGGCATTTATTAGGTTGTATTCTTCATGTAAAATGTGTGAAAAAATACCTTAAATAATTTTTTTAGTCATAATACCTTTTTGTGGATTACGCATAATTAACTTCCATTGCCTCTTTTACTTGCATTAAGGCTGAACTATCCTGCTTTATGCTGCATTGGCTTGCATTGTGCAGTATAGCCCCTCGCCATAATCTTTTTGCATGTTAGGATTGTTTACTAGAACATATTCAAGATTTTCTAAATATTAAAAATTTATACTTAAATATTAAATTTAATTTTATTTAAATTGTGCAATTAGCACTATTCAATGGATATAATTAACAATGACCATTCAGTAGAAAAAAGGATTATAAATAGGTTTTTAGAAAGGTTATAATAATAAATAACCAAAAATGAAATGAATATACATGTCAGTGTTCAAACACATTTCACAAAGAAACGTTTAAAAATAATGATAATCAATTTAGAGCACTGTTCGGCTCCAAAGACCACATAAACAACGTTTCGAATTAGTGTGTTTTATCAATTTAATTGTTCAATTTGTAATGCAGTATAGGTATATGTGTACACCAAAAAAGTTTGATATTGGAACAAACAACACATTCATTGTTAAGGTAAAAGTTTCCATAGTGGGACACCCACCAGTAGTGGGACACTAAAAGAAAACCTTAAAAATAAAGCACATCCTTCTCCTAACCTTGAAAGTAATAAATCAGGGGTACAACCCTTGTTGACTACCTGAAATGTGTTAGTGGTTTGTAAACTATCAAGCTGTGTTGTATTGATTTTGCCATTTGCATTTTGTCGAAGTGTTGTTCACCAATTCTTAAGAAATGGATAAGGAGTAAGTATAATTTTGAATTTTTTTTTCTTACTTGTTTTAATTTATTTGTCCATTATTTTGTGTTCAAATCAGAGTTAGTGAGTCACGTGTCAGATATTTGTCTTGATTGATGAGAAATATATACATTTTCAGAAATATGATGGGGCGTCCCGCTATCAAATAGCAGAATGCTCCAGAAGTGAGACAGGTGTCCCACTTTAGGAAATTACTTAAATTTCCTGTTAAATCAGCGGTGGTGTTTGTCTTATGATGAGAAAGTGGTTCATACACAAATGATATACGATGTCTGGAACCTACAGTGGGACATGAGGCCCACTATTGGTTATTCGGTGTCCCACTTTTGGGACCTCAGGTTAATGAAACTTTATTTTGTTGTCCGGGTAATCAAATCGAAAGGAAAAGAAGTATACAGATGCGAACATTAAAGAGGCTTTAAAAGCAATTGAAGAAAGACTTAGCCTTAGAGCCGCAACCAAAAAATTTTAGATAGTAAGATCCTCATTGAGCCGGAAGGCTCATCTAGAGACGGAGACTCTAGGAATCCTAAAAGGCCCTTCAACTGTCTTCCGTACTTTACATGAAGACATTCTGGTAAAGTGGATTGAAACAATGGTGCGGCATGGTTTCCCTGTAAGCAAAGAGACTTTGATGTATAGTGTTACTAAACGAGCCAGCGATTTAAAGGTATCTTACAGAGGCGAGACGTTCATTCCAAAGAGGAAGTGGTACGCCCTCCGCACCAGTCAGAATTTAACTTCTATTAGAGGGGTAGTGAGACAGGAAGATATAAATGCCTGGTTTAATAATGTATGAACGTAACTAATTGAAAATAATATCCAAGGTGTTATGGATGATCTTCGAAGAGTTTTCAACGCGGATGAGACAGCTTTTTTTCTCAATCTAAAGCCCGGGAAAGTTCTGGTAGTGAAAGGTTCTAAGAGAGTGTACATGGGGATTGGGGCCGATGAAAAACTGAACCTAACAGTTCTTTTAACAGCTAATGAAGCCGGTGACCTTCCTCCGCCGATCACAGTGTATCGATACGCACGGATTCCACTATCCATTGCAGAAGCCACGCCAAGCACATTGGCAAATCAGAAAACAGCTGGATGACTCAAGAAACATTTTACCAGTACATAGCCAACAGTTTCGAGCCGTGGCTGACGGAGAATCAAATCCCCCGACCAGTTATTTTCTTCCTTGACGGCCATTCATGTCACTCGCCTTACAACCTATCTGAATTTTACAAGAAAAACGAGATTGAGCTGGTCGCCCTGTTCCCTAACGCGACCCACCTCCTTCAACTTATGGACGTTGCTGTCTTTCATACTTTGGAACAAACCTGGAGGCAAAAGGCAGCAGACTGGAGAATGGCCAACGAAGGCAGACAAATCCAAAACTAGGGCTTCCCAGTAGTCCTGCAAAGTGTACGTCAAACCTTAACTCTTGAAAACTTTCAGAGTGGGTTCCGAACTTGTGGACCGACACCATAGGACCCAAACAAGGTAAAGGAGAAGTGTAATGAGTTCACACCTGAAATAATACCTGTAGAAACTGGACCAACCAAATTAAAGATATTTTTTGAAGTTCTCATGAATCCTGAAGCGTATGAAGAGTTTGAAAGCTGCAGTCTTGGAGAGTGGAATGGTGATATTGAGAAGAAAAAGTTTTTCCAAATATGGAAAAGTGTTTGTACCAAAATATCTGAAGAAAGACTGAAAAATGTACCTAATTACATAACATTTAAAAGAAACCTTTTTTGGCCGAATCCCGAGCTAATAAGCCCCAAAGGATTGAAAAGGGAAAGATTTCTTGCGGTTACAACATCACCACAAGTGATCGCTTATTTTAAGAGCAAAGAAGAAAAAAAGAGGCGCTGGAGGCCGAAAAAGAGAAAAAAAGAAAGTAAAGGAAAGAAAATAAAAAAGGGTTCTCCAATGATTCTTTCATCGCCTTCATCAACAGAGGAAGGAAGTGTGCACTACTATGAAGAGTGAGATGACTGGAACGGGTCAGAAGGGACTGACGAAGAAATAACATCCACCAGTGAAGGTGGGCAAATTTGTACTTGTCGAAGTACTTGGAGGGAAAAGGGATTCTTCGCGGTACGTCTACTTATGTACAATTCTCGAGGTGATGAAGGATGAACTCAAGGTGCAAGGTTTTGTAAGTGTAGACAATACAAAAAAAAGTTTGTGGTGCGGGAAAATGATGAGTTTACTGTTCCCCTATGCCAAATATTGGAAGTTATTTTAAACTCGCCTGAGGTGAATTGGGCCGAAATAAAATTGATTTACGTTTTTTTACTGAAACTACCTGTTAATGAGAAAGTATAAGATTACATGACTAAGAAAATACTTTTCAGAACCGATTTTTTAAATACTCTGTATATTTTTTATTTTAGTTTTTCTTGTATTTTGTTTTCTTAGGCTAGTTTAATTTTTATATATTTCAAGTCATTTAAAGCGTTAAGTCTCTTTGCGACTTTTTTATATACTAATAAATCAAATTTGCAAGGATAAGGCGTCCACTTCTGGGTCAAATAGAATGTGCACTTCTGGGACAAAGCTAAAAAAGGCGCCACATTTCAGGTACACTCGAGCGCTGCCATATTTCCCAGATAAAACTTTAGGTAGTAAGTTATAAGCCAAGTACTTTCATTTGTATGCAATTAATGAGGATTTAATCTACAGGATGGAATTTCAGTTTTTTTAAATACTCCGGGTATTAAAGGTGTTAGGCTGGTTTGAACCCTTAAGTGTCCCAGTACTGGTGCAGTTACCTTATACCTACAAACATATAGACTAGACAAATTACTTAGTAATTAGTAAAAAAAAATTACCAGTAAAGTTTTGAGATTTACTGTGGTATGTCAAGGTGTTTTAGTTGTGTTCTTCATGACTACATCATATAATCTTTCCCAACAGTGCATGATACAGCGTATAGTGTTTTTTGGGTGATATTTTCATTTACGGTAAAGGTGTTCTAGATGCCATCTCCAAGATTTTCAATAACATTTAATCTATTAGGATTTAGATATTACTCGCAATCGTACAACACCAAATGTCATAATTTTATCATTCAAAAACTGAATTAAATATTTTAAAGTAATAAAAATATTGCTTGAATATAAATGCTATGCAGCTACGCGCCATATATAAGTGCAAGATTGTGCAGCGCACGAGGGTGCTAAAGCCCCACCCGAAAAATATATCATTTTTCCGAAAAACGATATCGGAGGTAGAAAACCTTCGGGACTTTTCTGAAGAAAAACATGATATTTCCTTTTTTAACAACTTGCGCATTTCAGGTTGAATTTTTTTTTATGTTTTTTTGCAAATTTGCATGTTTTTTGTTGTTGCTCGTTTAAATTATGCAATGATTATAAGAATGTATCAGTTATTTTCCTTGAGTTTAGATTTTTGGTTTGAATAAATACATGTATAATATGTGAAAAGTACAAAAATCCATTATTTTATCCTGACTGTCGCGTAATTTGTAATAAGTAGTTTGTAAATTAAATAATCTAAATAAACTATGAATAAATAAGCGCGATTATTATGCTGTTTGGCACAAGGGCGTTCAGTCCCCTAGGCGCGAGGCTGCTGCGACGATAGTTTACTAATATAATGGTGTTACGCGTTGCTTTGTTATATAATTTCTAGATCTCAGTTGCTTTTATTCAGATTTTCTTTTGCAGTTTTTATATTGTAATAATTTTTAACCAAAATTGGTATTGTTACAATGTGTGCAATACTAAACCTTCCACTTTAATAAATTATATGTAGTTACGAAGTAAACAAATGGAATTAAATTTTAAATGAAGGAATTCATTCAAATACTAACTCTTACAGTAGAAATTTAATTATCCTCGCATCTGTTTATTCCTCATCTCCACAATATTGGCGAGTAAAAGTAACGTTATACACTGTAGAGTCCAGGTGGTCATCAAATTTAAATTATTCAAGTTTGATAATTCTAACTTGTAAAACTTTCTAATACGAATGTCCTGCTAAATTGATGATTCTTTTAAAATACATACACACGTACATATGTGTAAAATTTTAAATATGTTCTTAAAATCAGAGAGAGATAGAGACAGACGAAACCGAATGAATAAAAAACAATCTATTGTGCAAGAAATTAAATAAATTGAACACAAAGTTTGGATTTTCCATGAAATAAAAGAATTACTTAATGTTTTCCTTCGAAAAGTGAGAAAGAACCAACTCAATAAAGCAAGCAAAATCATATAAGCCTGATTTCTTCAACTGCAATCTCAGGATACAAAATTATTCCTAGAATAATAATGAATTAATTGAAGAATAGGATAAACATAAACAATACTAGTTTAGTATTTCAGCTCATTTTTAAAAATATGCATTATAAAATCTGCTGGTTTAAATAATAACAGACCAATATATTAGTTTGCCTGCAGAAAGGTATGCCCTACCCGTCTAGCCTACAGAGGTAGTGTTCTATAACTATAACCATAGCAATGATTAATGGCTATTTTTTCACACAACTTACCAAACAAAGAAAATAATGAGCTCTTCAAAAGATTACACATTTGTAAAGAATTAAATGTTTAAATCAGTAATAAATTTATATAATCATCAATTTAATTAGATTTTAAGAACCGGAAAAATATTGACGTGATAATTAGAATCATGATAAACTAAATACTAGTCTTCGGAACGGTTTGGAACATTTATATAAATAATTATCACCAAACGCCTTTCTTTAAGCTGTGGTATTTTCATTGCTCTACATTCACAAAAAAAAAAGTTAAAATTTATCACGAAACAAAAATTTAATTATTTTTATTTTATTTTTAATCATATCACGTAATCCATTGTAATTTCAACGAACATCTTAATGAGGTCCTTCTTAACGAGTAATTAACGGTTTATACATTTTTAACAGAAATTGGCTGTCTAAATTAAGTAATTGTACGCTTTTTTAAATGAATCATTCCACAATGAAGCAATACTTTACTTCTGTGCGTAAGAATATAAAAATGGCGTGCTAGTGTATATATTTTGAAGAATTCTGCATCGAAAATCAATCATCGAAATGTTCTTCAAAATAACTGATTCAAATATATAGTCGACCAAATCGTATTTGTCGACTCCTAACTCGTATTTGGTTATAGTAAGCGTAAAACGACCGCTACTTCAATTTAAATGTTTACAATAAACACAAATTTTATTTACACATTATAACAATTTCTAATAGTTGCAAAAAAATAACAAAATAACCTCTGTCGATCTAACGCCACCGTAAAAAAGTAATTCGTTAGCATAGTTTAAGATTTTTTTTGGATAGTTGTCGGAAAGCAGCTTTATTACGATGATTAGACCTGGGATTTCTAAGCAAATGCTTATTTGTGTGTATTAGGTATACTGCCTTGAAAATAAAAATAAAGTCGTTTCAGACAATTTGATGGAAAATGAGCTAAAGTTATTTATGCTTATTCTGCTTATTTTGGTGTTTAAGTGCTTATTTATGTAAAACGTGCTTATTTGTGCTTATTTTCTGCTCGGGGATTTTCACGTTTAAACTTATATTTAAAATTTAAGCCTGTCTATTTTGAAATCTCTTCAACAATGCGTTTTTGTAAAGTTTTTAAATAAACACGACAGATACAATAAGCTACCACTCTAGAGATTAACTATGGCGTAAGCCGACGGCTTACTTGTTAAGATTTTCGAGAATTGTGTATTTTAAGTAGGCACAGATGTTTGTTTACAACTCAAGTATATTCAAAACCAAGGGTCAGCAGCGTAAACAAGTGTACAGCGCGTGATCGCCTCGTGCTTTGTAGGTGCCGAATGGTCAAGCAGCCCTAAAACATGTGGTTTTCTATCCCTACTACTTCAAAAACATTCTCAGTTTGAATTTTCATATACATTCGGTAGTGACTACTTGCTGTTGCTGCTTCAATGCACTTTGTAACAGCAAATGAAATTAATTCTAATTAAATTCAACTGATTACTAGATAATTAAACTATAACTTTCGGTTATTAAAAAAACAAAAATGGGAAAGGATAAACTTCCAAAAAGTGTGCTAATTAAACAGTGGTTAAAAGACTACGACTGCTTTTCATCTGATGGTGACGTCATATTTTGTAATGTTTGCAACAAAGAAGTAAGTATCTAACGCAATTTTAATTTTAATTACATAATTTCGGTCATAAGTTTTGTTCGAATAATAAACAAATAAATTTAATATTAAATAATAATGCATTTTTGTGTTTTCAAGGTATCAAGCAACAAAAAACATCAAATTCAACAACACGTTAAAACATCTTTACATCAGGCCAGTGTTGCTCGAAAACAATCATTAAAACAAACATTTTTAACCAATTCAACTTTAATCGCTGCAAATATCCCGTAGAAAGCTGTTGAAAATCCAATTTTTAAAACATTTTTGGAAAAATATTGTGATCGCAGTATTCCTACGGAATCAACATTAAGAAAAAACTATCTGGACGTTTGCTATAATTCTGCCATACAGCAAATACGAGAAGACGTATCAGGACATCCAATTTGGTTTTCAGTTGACGAAACTACTGATGCCGTAGGAAATTACGTTGCCAATTTTATAGTAGGCAAATTAAGCAAATTCGATTCAACAAGATCATATTTGGTATGTTCTAAAGTCTTAGAAAAAACGAATAGCAATACGGTAGCTTATTTTGTGAATTCCTGCTTAAGATTTCTATTCCCCACGGAGTTTAACGATAAAAATGTTTTACTCATGTACACAGATGCCGCAGCTTACATGGTAGCTGCAGGAAAATTACTGAAAACATTTTACCCTAACTTAGTACATGTTACGTGTCTAGCACATGGTCTTCGAATAGCAGAAACTATTAGGGATTCATATCCAAGCGTTAATACTTTCATTGCTGTAATTAAAAGAATATTTCTTAAAGCACCCACGTGCGTAGCTCACTACAAATCTAAATTGCCCAATTTATCATTACCCCCAGAACCTAGATGGGGTACTTGGTTAAAAGCAGTAGACTTTTATGCAAACCGTTTTAACGATAGAGCAGAACTAATTAATGATTTTGACGAAACTGACGCAATTTCCATTCAAACTGCAAAACGTCTTGTGAAAGACAAGAATTTGCATAAGGATATAGTATATATCTCCAGCAACTTATTATGCATTGCAGAAGCAATTAAAAAACTAGAAAATTCCCATCTTTCCCTTAATGATAGTTTAAAGTAAGAACTCTCAAAACCGAAATAGAAAGTTCAAACGGAGTGCAGTGTTTTAAATTTGCACCGTTAACATCGGTAGAGGTTGAAAGATCATTTTCTGCCTTTAAATTAATTTTCAATGAAAAGCGAAGAAGTTTTACTTCAGAAAATTTAGAAAAAGTATTAATTACGTATTGCTTTTCAAATTACCATTAATTTTTTTATGAGTTTAGTTGTTAAAAAAAACCTCGTAGTTGTTAGGGGTTAATCGTTTTATGTTTCTTTTAGAACATTAGGGCACATTGTATTTTATTTAAATATGTATTGTTCCATAAATAAATACATGAACTACTTTACTATTGTTTTTATTTTTTAAAAACCCATTATTGCCTTTCACTCTGGAAATAAATAACGCAATTTTTTATTGGTGCATAAGGAATGCTTATTGTTGCATATAAACGTTTATTTGTGCTTATAAATGCTTTTTTAATGCTTATTTTAACAATTTTAAAATGCATATTGAATGATTATTTCGGGAATTATTTGTGCTTAGAAATCCGAGGTCTAACGATGATACAGGCGATAAAAATTAGAGATGATGAATCCAATATTCTGCTCCTATTTTCCAAGTCATCTCTTTCAAATACACTGTTTTATTCTGTTACATCCATCAATTATACTATTTTTCAAATATTGTTCGTTTTCCCTTGGAATAATGTGCATCAATGTCTTTATAATGGCCCGATAGGAATACATCTGTGGTTTAAGACTGCGAATTGAGCATTCTCTGATGTCCATTTCGACCAATCCAGCGTAATTCATATGTTGCGTTTAAAAATTGACGAGCGCTAAGCGGAATATGGATACATATAGTTGATTCAAAATGTCTCATACGGTGTATGCAAACATTCAATTTATTTGTTATTGCGTTGGTATGATCTACCGTTCTTAGAGTATCTGTCTCTCCTCCTCCTCCACTTCGTTTCAATGTGCCCTATTTCTTAAAGATGTAGATGAATATCTCGGAAAGCTATCGTATCAAGAACCTAGCAAGTGGGAAATCATTCACTGTACAACCACCTAGCCTTTAACCGATTTCCTCAGTCAAGTTCATAAAAAAAGGTATTCCCGTCATCTCGGCGTCCATATATCGGTTCATACTAGAGAAATTCACTAACAACAGTTTAACTATCAAATTTATTTATTGAGTTATTCACAATTTCTACGCTCTGTGTATTTTCCATACCACGTTTTTTGGGATTTGATCTGTCCCCTCGTTCAGTAAGTCTTGCCCTGAGAAGGGCAGTTTCCATCATTATGATGTATTTGTGACTCCTCAGTCTTAAGTGTAGTATGGGTACCGACTGTGCTTGGAATCGAAGCTCTGTTTAAATCGCAAATCTATTTAGAAGCAAGTTGCATAACTCACTGAGCTAGGGAGGTAGTCCAATTACACAATTTCTAACTTATATTTATAGGTTTTCCGGAGCACCTGCACCGTAGTGTTATTCTGAATTTAGAAAGTGTTTCTTTACTATTACTGCGTCATAGTTCTTTTCGCAGAATTGGTAGCCATATGGATTTTATTTTGACACTATCTTGGCTTATGGGTTGCTTTACCAAAGCTGTGTGTTGCTTGTTTCAGCTTATGAGGGTCCAATTTTCTAGACGTGTTTATCACCCACTTACTTAACCATTCGACTCGATGGTTATGTACCCGCGACTTGTTTCTTTCAGGCTTACCGTACTCCTAAATAAATTTCTAATTTAAACAGATATTTCAATTTCAAGCACCGGCGGCTTCAGATACCGTAACTTACCCCCTACAAATGAGGAGTGACAAAAACCATCATAAAAATAGTAGCCACCCTTTCCAGGGACAGCATTAACTGGCGCGGGAACAGATTCAGTTCTCGAAACATTGCACAAAAAATGCACAATAAGCAAGTAATCGAAAACATTATATGTAATGGTTAATTAATAAAGTAGTGTTTTAACTGTAATAATAATAGTAATAAAACGTCTCTTCGAAACTATACTAAAATAAAGATCTTAAAATGATTTTCTGAATTTTTTCAAATTTTTAGTAAACAACCTCTATAATAAAACGTTTGTATTTAGAAACTAATCAATATAATAATATAAGTAGATATACCGGCACTTGACCGTGGAAAAATTTTGACGACCGTGGGAAAATTTTGCGGATCGTGGGAACTATATTTTGGTAATTTTTGAGAATTGCTCAGGCCAAACCCTTTGATGTTTGCCGACAAGGCCAAAGTTCATTGACCTGTTTTTGGGAAACGGATTCCAGTTTTTGAACTGCTTTGACTTGTTTTTGCGAAACACGCCGCTGTGTTGAGCTGTTTTGACCTGTTTTTAGGAAACGGGTTCATGTTTTTGAGCTGTTTACTATCGTTTCCCAAAAAGTGCCAGTATACCTACTAATATATAATCCCAAAAATTTTGCGTGAAAATTGATTATATAAAGAAAAAATTCTTATATAACTCAAACCAAGAGAATGCAATGACCACCGTTAAATGACTTCTTCAATTCTAGTACATCAATGTCAAGTTTATTTACACGTTACACAGTTTTATTTCGTAAAATACTTAAAATAATAAAAAATACTTCTATTGCAAAAATTGTAATCACGATCGATATTGCAGATTAAGTGGTTTTCTTACAAACCTACAATGAAATTAAATTTAAACAAAATATTATACGTACAATACAAAAACAGAATCTATCGCGTCAGAATACAAATACTTTACACCCTTATAAATCAGTTAATAATATACCGATCTTAATCAAATTTTACCCAACGCCTTGACATTTACGTATTAAATAAGTACTTCAAATTTGAATGCTATTCCATTCATTGTTTTGGAGTTGGTTCTGAGGAAATAAGAGTAGACCTCTATCACTCCGTCAGCTTCTATGAAATGAAGATGAATACTGTCTGCTTTTTCCCTAGGCCATGTATTTGGGTAACTGTGTGTGCTGTTTCAGTTGTCTCCGTATTTATTCGCTAGTAGTATTTTGTATTTGTTGCCGTTATAGTCTGTGACTTTTATTAGGTGGTGGTTCTTTGGTTTTCGTGTTCTTTTATTGTCGGTGTTTGAAGGTCTGTATATTTGATTGACTCTCAAGTATCATGGTGTGTTTGTGATTATTCTCGTTGTTTTAAAGTATTTATAGTGTTTTAATGGTAGTTATTCATGATTGTGACCATACTATTACTGCGTATATCAACCATGGTGCTATTTATTTTGTTTTTAGGATGGTTGTTTTATTTGTTTTTAAGGGTAAGTAGGGGGTATAGGTGTGCTACTACTTGCTCGGCCTTTTTTTCTGAGGTTTATTATATTAGGAGTGAAATTGAGATTGGGATCCAGGTATTTGGCTATGTTGGACCATTGCATAGAGTTGTTGTTGATTTTTATGTTGGTTGTTGGTAGATTATTTCCTTACAAGTGTTAATGTTAATGTTTTGTTTTCGTTAATTTTTATGTTATTTAAGAAAACCATTGTATTGTAGTGAGTTTTGCAGTTTGCTCACTCCTAGGTCCGATATCAGTGTATAATATTGTATCGCTTTAGCCTTATGGGATCCCTGATTTTATGACTCATTGTATAGATCTGCCATTGATTTTTATTCCGAATGTACTGTTGTGTAGATACATATTAATGTGACGAAGGCGATAGGAATGCTAGACCTCGTTGAAGAAAACAGTTGTTTCGTGTTCAATGCGGCTGTGTTGGTTTCTGGAGCCATCTTGTTATGGAGGTATTGTTTTGTTAGTTAGTGTCTGCTATTTTCCATGTTACCGGGTAGTGTTTCAGTTGGTAGAATTTTATTGATTATTTCGATGAGTATTCTAGTCTTGTAAGTGCCGGGTTCTTGAAGCATTCTATTTGTGATTTCATTCGGTCTAGTGCTTTATTCAGTAAGAGCGTTGTGAAGATGGATTGCACTTCTTGTGTTGTAATTTCTGTGAGTTGGTGGGTGTCTTGCAGGTTTTGTATTTATTTTATTTCTTGTACTATTTGATCGATGATTAAACTTAATAGATTCTTGTTGAATTGTTTCCAACCAACCTGCCCAGTGCAAAATAAAATAATCGATAAACTTTGATATGTATTAAACACTTTAATTGTAGCTGAAAGTCAATAATTGAGCTGTAAATTTATGTACACGGTCAAATGCCCAATAGAAATGTACTAAAATAATTATTCTAAGACGTTAATTTATCCACTAGTGGCGTTAGATCTTAAGCAATTCTAAAAATATTACCACTTCCTGAGGACGATAACTGCAATCGTTATCGAAACGGGTAAATATTAAATATAAATATAAAGATACACCATTTAAAAACAGAAAACGCAAGTACTTTAATTATGTCTAATAATGGTGAAAGTTTACATTTTCATACATTTTCAAATGAAACCCAGGTTTTAAAATCACTAATTTTGACAAATCTTTCGCTTTAAAACAATAAAGGTTCAAAGTTATTGACATGGATAAGAGTTTATAAATGTAATACATATATTAACAATCTGATATATCTGGTCAAATTACACTTTCCACAAAACCAACAATTATCCTAGGGCCGTATCTACTGCGCTACTTAATTCTAATTTGCAAATAAACAGCAGTTAAATATCAGTCGCCCATGGTGTCGCGACAAAAGAACGCGGATATGTGGACGCGCGACGAAAAGACGCGGATATTTGGACTCACGAAAAAAGGACGCATGTAAAATTGGACGCGCGACAAAAGGACGTATTTTTTTAGTTTTTTTTTTTGGTTTGGTAAGTATTTAAATTTGGGGAATGTTTAAATGAGCGCCATATATATATATACATATATACATATGGACAACTAAATAAAGCGCACCATTTAACTTAACTAACAATAACCTCATTAAGGAGTCGTTACATTTTCGTTGTTAAATAAGTATCATTAGGCCACAACTGTACTTCTGTATTATAAGTGTTTTGTCACTGTGGTTTCATATTAGTTGAGTTGATCGGCATATTTTTGAGCGCGACGTTTTGGAAGCGGACTCTGCTTTCGTTATCAAGCTTAGTCCTGAAAAGGACTGGTTTCGCACTTGACTCGAATTCATATGTTATATACAATTTTTTCCCAAGCACTTGACTACTCTCAAATTCGAACTTTGTACCTTTCACTTACTAGTCTGACACCTTTACCGCTGAGCCACTGAGTAATCCAATATATATTTTTAAAACTTTATATATATATATATATATATATATATATATATATATATATATATATATATATATACAGTCTGATTGATTTTACGTGTCCAAGCATATAGATATTTTATCATAAAAGATAGAAAAAAAGTTTAAAAAGCAAAAATACTCTACATTCAATTATTAATAATGCTACATGTTCACAAAAACAAATTACACAAAAAAAGAGCATCGTAATACAAATTTTTTTTTAATGGAACGGCACTTTTTTTAATATTCTGAAAGAGGTTTAAATTCTCTTCACAGTGGTACCAAATAAGTTATTATTATTTTGGCAATTATAGTCACAATATTTTTTTAAAGTTTGTTTTCTGTATTCCTATAAATACGAACAAAAACGACAAAATTGGAACATTAGTCTTGGGAAACAAATAAAAAGCTGTAACAGATACAAACTACATCACTACATTATAACTTAGAATCACGCGAAAAAAGACAAAAACATGAATTAGATGAGATGTTCGAAGTGTCCTCCATTATATTGAACACATAGTCGGGCTCTTCTTAATAAATTTCTGGGTGCCTTTTGTAACAGGTAAGGAGTTATTTGACGGCAGACTTCAGTAATTCGATTTCTGAGATTCTCAAGGTTTTCGGGAGCTGTGACATAAACTTTTTGTTTAACGTATCCCCAAACGAAAAAATCCAAAATCGAAAGATCGGGCCACCTGACCGGCCAAGGTACTGGACCACCATTCGCTATCCAATTATTTCTAAACATTTGACGTAAAACATCTTTAACAACTCTTGAATTATGTGGAGGTGCACCATCTTGCTGAAACCACATATCACGCCGAATAGCTACGGGTACGTCATCCAGCAAGTCATGAAATTCATTTATAAGAAAGTTCCTGCAAGAGTTCCTTCATAAAAATCAGAATCCATTACAAAATCATTCACAACGCCGAGCCATACGTTAATAGAAAATTTATGTTGATATCTGCATGGTCGTAATTGTCTAGGATTTATGTCATCCCAGTAGTGGTCGTTTTTCCTATTGGATATACCATTTCTTGCAAAGCATGACTCATCGCTCCCAAACTATGACATTAATTAAATGACTGTGATTAATCAGTCATTCACAAAATGTTATTCGCCGTTGCTGGTCTCCGTCATTTAGTCCTTGTACTCATTTAATTTTGTAAGGCTTCATTTTGTTCCTTTTAAGTATTGAAAATATCTTGTAGTAGGTGCTGCACTGGTTTTGCACTAAAACCGCCAGTTCTGCGTAAATTTGCTTCCAGTCTAGTAAAAATTCGAGGATGTGGTTGTCGTCGCTCGGGATACAAATTTAAATACATTGCACTTGCCTCCAGCGTATTATCATTGCACCGAATAAAACTCTTAACATATCCATTTTTTCATCATTTGTGTAATTATAATTTGCTTGCATTGTGACAGGTAATATTACGAGAGCACTGAACAATAATTTAACTGTCACAAACAATGCTATAATATTGACAATTGTTTTTCATTTGTTTCCCAAGACTACTGTTCCAATTTTGTTGTTTTTGTTCATATTTATAGGAATACAGAAAACAAACTTTAAAAAAATATTGTGACTATAATTGCCAAAATAATAACTTATTTGGTACCATTGTAAAGAGAATTTAAAGCTCTTTCAGAATATTAAAAAAAGTGCCCGTTCCATTTAAAAAAATCATTTGTCTTGCGATGCTCTTTTGTTTTTATGTAATTTGTTTTTCTGAATATGTAGCATTATTAATAATTGAATGTAGAGTATTTTTGCTTCTTAAACTTTTTTTCTATCTTTTATGATAAAATATCTATATGCTTGGATACGTAAAATCAATCAGATTGTATATATAAACCTTTTTCGTGGTTGCGCAGAAGCTTATTGCGTGTGTTCCGCCGTAACTTCTTGCGCAGGTGTATTGCGCTTAAGCTCTTCGCGCATTATTGGAATCCATATGGGTTTCATTTCCATACTAGCTTAGCTTATTGGATTTTCTGCTAGTGAACTTCATCCTTTAAATAGCCGCATAAGACAGCATCTAGAGGGATCAGGTCAGGCTATTTGGTGGCCAGTCAATAGATCGATTTGTAGCAATCCATAAGCATTAAGATAACTTCTGACAAGCGGAATATTATGAGGTGGCGCTCCATCTTTATGCCCTGTTGAACTATTGTATTGCGTAAATAACAACTTTTCTAAGATATTCTCAATTTCGTCCTCGAGAAAATATCTTTCTACAGTTAGGGGATCGTGGTATAAAATTGGCCCAAGCATCTCATTATCTAATATGCCACACCAAACATTAATATATCTGCAACCTTGAAATTGAATTTCCTTAAAAGTATGGGGGTTAGCAGTTGCCCAAACATGTATATTTTTCCGATTATAAAATCCTGCAGTAGTAAAACTTGCTTGATCATAAGGTTTGAAGAATTTCCTTAGTAACCTAATCTTTTTTTGGGTGTCAGTAAGTTTTTGAACAGACAAAATTTTATACAGATGGTATTTATATTTATGTAATGTTGCATCAATCTATTACCTTCAAAATACAGTAGCATATCAAATTCTTCATCCTTATTTACTGGGACTTCCCGTTTTTCTTTCAACATTTTGGCAAACAGAACTAAATATTTTGATTTGTTCAACATTAAATATTAAAAAAATACCTGAAGCAAATATAGACAAACTTATATTTTTGAAAATGAAACTTTAACGTCTGTTCATGCATGAAGTAATATACAGGGTGTTGCATTTAAAAAATATATATTGTTGGTTAAAAAATCTAACTTATCGCCGAAAGGTGGTGTTATTTAATGTTAATTTATGCTTAAGTAAATGAATTCAGAAAAATTTTCGTAACTCATACGAAAATACTGAAAAAATTGCCTTACGTCCTTCTTAAGGTCAAGAAATAAATGAAATGCTTCATACTGTTTCCGTTTAAAAAAAAAACTCAATAAAATTTATTTAATACCTATACACTAATTACACTAATTAAGATTCACAATCTGATATTGCAAATATAAAAATAACTGGGATGAAAAAAGACATAACGGACTCTATTTTTCAGAAATTGTTAATGTTATTTTGTCTACGGTGTTTTCAATTATTTCAACGTACATTGATAATTAATAAAAAGTCGTTTTGTTTGCTTTGGTGACAACATAATATGGATACGTAATATTTTGTTTGTTTTAATTTGAATTTTAAATCTTGAACCTTGCTTTTTTTCTAATTTTACATAAATACTTTACGAAATGTCAGAATTTATATTATGTTGTTTCAAAAGACTCAAAACATATGTTATTCACTATACAGTTGAATCCATTTATGAAATGTTCCTACAAAAACGAAAAATCCCTCTAAATTTTCTACTTAGCAACATTTCCGGGAATATTCTCTTGGTATATGATTATATGAAATATTTCTGAATTTTATCCTCCCGGGAATTTACCATCACAAAAACTTGCACTTTGCTTCCGAAACATTATTGGTACGACGACATTATTATTTACCAAAATTGTAACAATATAAGATGTTTGTAGATCAATTTTTTTTTATTTGTTTCCGGTTTTACAATAAAAAAGAACTTTTTTGTCGTAATGTAGAAAACATCGGCTTCGTGTAACTGGCGTTAATGGGATGAATATATATATATATATATATATATATATATATATATATATATATATATATATATATATATATATATATATATATATATAGTCGATATTCATATAATTTTCGTTTTAAGCAAGTATGACGTTATTTAAACGTGATTTTCTTCCATGAACAGAATTTTAATCGACATATGCCGTAGTCGGTGGCGCCATCTATCTGGACGTTATTTCACCAACATCTATCACATTTGAATCAAATTTATAAAGCTAAAATCCAATGAACATTAATTAAAAACTACACGGTAAGTTTTGTTTTGTTTCACTAAAAAGTAGAATTATCCTCATTTTAAACCCCGACGAAAAAGGAGGGGTGTTATAAGTTTAACGTGTGTATCTGTCTGTGGCATCCTAGCTCCCAAACGGAGGAACCGATTTTGATTTTTTTTTTTTGAAAGGTGAATTGATCTAGAGTGTTCTTAGCTATGATTCAAGAAAATATGTTCAGCCGTTTTAAGATCTCTTTTCTAGTAGACGAAGGGTTTATTTTTACTTTTTATTAGAGGTTTTGGTTCATTTATTTCTTGTTTGAAAGGCGACTTGATGGAGAGTCGTCCAGAAACTTTCTTTCTCGTCTACACAATTTCCATTTTTGTACTAATGAAACAAATAACTATTTTAGATCTTCTGGGATCTGGGATAGATCTTAGTTGACCGTGGGTACTGAACAACTGTTCCCATTTAAACAAATCTCTGTTTCTTACAGTTTCTCAAATCCCGATGTTTAATGTGCTGTTTTGGACATACTGTATAAAACAATTCACATTGTTTCGTAATTATGTTTAATGTATTAATGAGAATTAATAAAAATGATATGTTGGCTCTATTTAGAAAAAATACAAAGTTTAAATCCTGACTTATTGGAGAAACAACTTTAAGTAATTTAAAGAAAATAGGAAAGGTTATTTCGTTATTAATTAACCCAAGAAACGAATAAAATTTGAAAGAGTTAATTTTCATTTACATATAAGTAACTGAAAATACGTGATCCATACTGGCACAAAATATAATTGCAATTTGCATCAAACTTCAATTGGCACGCCCGCAAAAATCAATTTCCTGAAGTAGAGTAAATGAAGTAATTATATAACAGGGCCTATTTGAGTAGTTAATTGAAATTTTACTCATTTCTATAGTAATTAGTTAATTTACCTAACACACCTACTGCAGTTTGTACTACAGATACAAATCATATTTTTACAGAAAACGTGTGAAAAAAGTTACGCGTAAATACATATATTTTTATAAATTTATTCGCTTTAAATGAGCATCCTTTACATCAATCACTTTCGTGTAAACTAGATGTTGAGTAGATCCTTAAATACAGGTATATAAGCAGATACTGCGAAAATAATGATTAATTAATAAGTTCTCATATTATTCTTTTAGATAAAAAAAGTAAATGTTGGCGTATTATAATTAAATATCTTATAGAAACGTGAAACAAAAGATTTTTTAATCACTGCACATACGTACAAAAATCTGTTATTGAAGTAGAAATTAAACTTTCTTTCTAATGTTTACCTTTTCCTTTTCACAAACAAAGTCAAATTTTCATAGGAGTAACTTTACAAATATTCGTCAAAAAGGAACCACTAATTAACATAAAGTATATAAACATGTAAATGAATGGATAATTAATTAAAATACACCATATTTTACAATGAGTGCGACAAGGTTGTGTGATAGTCACCGTGTTTGTTCAATGTATACATGGATAAATGTGTTAGGCAAGCATGTACCGACACAAGTGGTGTAATGCTTGGTGACGTAGGAGTTCTGGTGTATGCAGATGACACAGTCTTATTAAGCGAGAATGCGGATGAGCAACAAACTCTGAGGATGGTTGATATAGTCTGTGAGAGCATGGAAGGTAAACGTGAACAAAACAAAGAATGTGCTGTTCAATCGGGAAGGTAAAAAGGAGAGTAGAGTATTTACCCTGCATGATGAAATTGTGGACGAGTTGGTATATGTGGGTAGAATGTTAAGTGCAGATGGTACAATGGATGGCGAGATTAGACGACGGGTCAATGCTGGAAGGAAAGTGATTGGAAGGATATGGACGATAATAAAAAACGAAAGTATGAGCGTACCAGCGAAACGAGCGATCCCTAATGACGTGTTTGTCCAGTAAGTACTGTATGGAAGTGAGACATGGGTATGTTCAAAAATGTACAAAAGATAAATAAATGCCGGTGGGCATGACGATTAGTGAGAAGCGCATGCAATAAAACAAGAAGGGATAAGATGAAGAATGAGTGTATAATGACGGAGTGGGGCGAAGAAAAGACGATGAAAGATAGGTATAAAAGTAGTACACTACGTTGGTTTGGTCACATAGAGAGAATGAACAACACAAGATTCACAGTAGAATGTAAAAACAAAGAAATATAAGGAGTTTTAAAAATAAAAGGGGTTGTCAGAGATAATGTATGAATCTTGCGGAAGCTAGGGAGGTACGCAGGGATAGGAAAGCATGGAGAAAGATTGTAAATGAAAAATAAATAAGAGGCGGGGATTGTTTTGCCTACCCCGCAAGGGAATGGCGTGACGGTTATGTTATATTTTTCATTAATATTATTATATTTTCAACGTATTGCAATGTTAAATCTAGTATTTAAAGCAAATCCGGTATTAATATTTTACGACTGTCATTATTCGTTCCCCCTTGACCATTTTAGAGCAATTCTTGATATAAGAGCGATGCTTACCATAAGATCAGCTCGCAAAAATAAAGTGCATGATACGGACCTAACACAGTGGTCGGGTCGTGGTTCTTACCAAACAATTCTCAAACTCAACAAAATCAAAAGTCGGTAAAAAGTCACTAAGATGGCATTTGTCTCTAATTTTCTAAAAATAATGACATCATGAACAAGATCTAATTGTACGCATAGACAGGAATGCGAACCGTTAACTCAAAAACTAAATACTTACACATTCAGCAAAAACTGCTCACATCCAGTACTTTAACCCTGATATCACTCACTTTAATTTGGCTCAACCTGTAGATTTACTTCAAAATCACTACTAAAATTTCGTCTCAAGTCGCTTTCTAAAATTGGAAGAGAAACGTCCAAACTTTAAATTTCCTCAATGGTCTTAAACTTTATTACATAATTCAAAATTTACAACAAAATTGGTCTCAAAAAGCAAATTTATATAAATACTTAAAAACATGTATAGCCTCAAAACGGTTCCTCACTAACAAATATTTTCGTAATGAACCCCCACCTTATTATACTAAAAACCGTCGCCCACCCTCTCACCGTGGACTCAATAGCCCTCAACCCACTACTCGACTACATCTTTATTCTTTATTGCTCGGAATTTGTACTTAGAATCTCTCGCAAGCCAAAAAAATTAGTTCACCATTTTTAATTCGGTTTCTCACTTCAACTATCAAAAATGTAAATTAGCATATTCAAATAATTTTAACAAGACAGCGTCTTTTTGCTGGTTACAATCTAAAAGCAGTTTTATCTATAACGGGAAATTTTCTCTCATTGTAGCTTTATATTCTATGCCACAAGATGAGAAACCCTTAAAAGCCACCACAGATATATTTCCAATTCGTTAATATACACTGTGTCCAAGATAAGGATTCTTACTATGGGGATCTCGGAAATGGTAATAGATACCACTCAGGTTAAATGGGAAAAAAGTTGTGTAATTAGGGGACCAATAAAATGACAAAAAAAAAATCGATGATATGGTTTTCTGTTTTTGAGATATTTGAAAAAAAATTGAATTTTTGAAATTTCTATTTTATTCTTTTCTGGCGTTATTATAAATGTTAGAGAAAAAATACGAACACTTCTTCATGGCAACTTAACATGGCATAGTCAGTTTTTCAATCAGACATTTCCGATTTTTCTAAATATTATTTTTTTAAATATGGTCCTGATATTGTGAAAACTGATTATGAAAGGTTTTTTATTACAAATTCAGCAATGTATCACATTTGAGGGTCTGATCGCGTTTTGAACCTTTTATGGACTATCATCACGAAATTTTTGAATACAGACCTGCATGCTCAAGAAGTTAATGTAGTAACTTTTCTTAATATTAGAAGTTAATATCAACAAACAAATTGACAGTAAAAGGAAAAGCTAAAACATTACTTACTTGTAAGTCTTATAATAGTTCACCATTATTTTCCAAACACAAATAATACCATCTTACAGTTGAATTCAAAACATTTCAAAGCATTTGAGGCGTAATACCATCAAATGCTTCGAGAACTAATTGATTGTCATTTTCCATATTGTGTCGGTAAATATAATTTTTGACCAATCCCTAGAGAAAAAAGTCAAGAGGTGTTATATCGGGGGATCGCGCTGGCCAGCTTACTCTCGAATATGTTCCAATCCATCTTGTTGGGAACCTTGCCGACAATATTCCTGAACGGCTCTGGAATTAGGTGCCGGAGCACTGTCTTGTAAAAACCAATAATCTTCAATATCAGCTTGCGGTCAATCAGCTAAAGTTGCTTCTACTTCATTTTTCTAATAGATTTTGGTAGCGTTCCGAATATTGCAGACCACATATTAAAACCGAAACGGTGTTGGTGTCTGCGCACTTTATAAACTCTAGGATTTTTTTCGCCCAATACTGAGCATTTATTGTATTAAAAATTCCATTATTGGTCACCTGACCTTCATCCGAACAAATAATTTTATATGGAAATTGCTCATTATCTGCACATTGCCTGGTATACCATTCACAGAACTCTCTGCGCCTCACCGAATCCCCTGGTCGAAGTCCCTGACAAATTCTAAATTTAAATAGAGGTATTTTTTCTTTTTGTAAAATAAAATGAGCAGTAGAATGGGCCATTCCAATTGTTTGTTCAATGTGTCGTGTAGAAATTATTGGATTTTCCGTAATAGCTAATAAAAGGTTTTGCAAGGTTTTTACGGCAATGTACAGGGTTTTTAAACACACCATGTTCTCTTAAATTCACTGACAAGTTCCTAAATGTGGTTTTACGAGGCTGCTGCTCTCTGGATATTATTTGTTTAAATACATGCGTGCCGCTTCTTTGGAATTTCGTTGGCATAGTATGTAACACGACAGCATATCATATTTTTCTACATTAGAAAATTGCGTCATACTTTTTTGATAATAACTACCACAAATTAACTAATTCAGAATCAAATACTAGTACCAGCTAAATACAAAATTGTACAATACAAAATTATGACAGATACTGAATTACTTCAAAGCCGTCTATTTTTATTTTTTTCAAAGCCGCTTGTTTTTATTTATTCCTTTTTAGAACATCACCATCGTTGTTGTGATGCAGATAGAACTGTAAGATATTATTTATCCATGAATTAACAATATTTTATTTTAGTCCTTTTCCTTATTTTATAAAATATTAAACGCAAAGGAAAGTTAACTAAATAAACTTTTTTGAAAATTCAGGTCTATTCAAAAAGTTGGTGATGATGGTCCACAAAAGGTTCAAAACGCGATCAGACCATCAAATCTTATACATTTCTGAATTTGTAATAAAAAAACCTTTCAAAATCAGTTTTCAAAATATCAGGACCGTAATTAAAAAAAATAAGTTAATGGTGTCTAGACAAATAGGAAACGTTCGATTGAAAAACTGACTGCCATGTTAAAGCTCGTAACAAGTTGCCATGAAGAAGTGTTTGTATTTTTGCTCTAGCATTTATAATAACGCTACAAAAAAATAAAATACAAATTTCAAAAATTAAAATATCTCAACAACAAAAAATCACACCATCGATTTTTTTGCGTCATTTTATTGGTTACCTAATTACACAACTGTTTTCCCATTTAACCGGAGTTGTCTCTATTACCATTTCCGAGATCCCCATAGTGAGAATCCTTATCTTGGACACAGTGTATATTCTTTACCAAAACGCAGATTTTTTCTCTTTTGTTCAAAGAACTGTAACTACAACATTTATGCACCTAAATTAAAATTCGCAAACTATACAAAAAAAACTTTCAGCATATTTTCAATTTCGCCAAAAATAAATTTCTCCAACCTAACACTACTCTAAAAATTATACGAAGGTAACGTTCTTTAACCTTAGCGGTACTCATATAATTAGTTTTAATTAAAATATGTTTAACTTCTGTTGAAATGATAGTCTGTGAAACGGGTGACGTTATTTTCGTCTGTTACAGCGTACGAGCTTTAGGTGCGTTAACTATAATTATTATCTAAATGCCATACTTATTGTTAGAATTGTTTGGTTGCCGTAACCCCACTACATGTGCATTGCGAAATAAAATAATGGAAGAAGTGGTACTACTTGATTGGGATAATCAGATATAAAATAAACAGAAACAAAGGTAATATTTTCTCAGGGTTAACTACAAAGGGAAAATGGTTGTTATTAAACAACTTAACATACACTATAATAGAAAAGTAGCTATAATATAATAGACTACAATACAAAATAATTCTAATTCAAGCTACACGTTGTAGATAGCGGACCGAGAACATTTTTATTATTGTAATAAATATCTTTAAATCGTCATGGTTACCGCGATAGAAAAGATAATTAATGTGTTCAAATATCTTGATAATAAGTCGTAATTTGATAATGTTTTCTGGATATTTTATTTTCTGTATTTTACGTAATTGATATTTGACGAAGGTTTGAAAAAGAAAAATAAAAACACATGTTAGGAAAGAAACAGATGTCCGCTCGAACTACTGTTATTGAAGGAGTGTAACGAATTGCTGAATATTTTTACATGCACAGTCTTGATGTAAAAATGTTACTTTTGAAATTTGATATTAGGTATAGGTTTTTGCTACGGACGAGTGCATATTTTTAAAATTAAGATTTCATTCAATAATGAATGTGGAAAAATGTTTGTTTGATTAAAATATAAAATATCGTAAACAGTCTGTCTTTAAATATTTTTTTTCGTGTACATTTTCTTTCTAATTAACCAATGTAAACTTGCCTTTTCTTTCGGGTGTTAGTTTTAATGTGTTTTTCAAATATTAATCTATAAATAAGTCACCATTTTGAAGTTAAAGTATGTTAACCATTTGTGTCTGTGATCAAAACGTAAGTAGGTATTTTAATGTAAATTAAAGCTCGCATCAAATAATTCTACAAGCCTATGTAACGTATTACAAATTAAGCAAAAAGTATCTCATTCGCACGCGGGCTCATTAAGTTGAAATCTGTTAAAAATAAAAGGGCTAGAGTCAGACAATACAGGGCTCTCTCCCTCATGTACTTTGGCGAACTAGCATTGTTGTTTGTTGATTATATTTATATTTGTGTAGAGGTGGGGGTGGACAAACGTACAAAAGATAGCTTTCGGTTATAATTGTAAGTAGGCAATTACAGATTGATCTACAGGCGCACGGGTCCAGATGGCCATTAAAACACCTCGAAATATATTTTTACTGTTTTTATTGTTTTGTATAGATGGATGTGTAACCTGAGAGAGGGACGCTGTATTTTTCTTACGCAGTCACTCAAGTTTGTGTATCGGTCACGTTGTTATTTATTTGCACTTACTCTTGTACTCTTGTTTTAATGAGTTTTGTTTGTCTTTGATTCAGTTTAAGTAGAATTGTTTGCCTGCTAACTAATTTCTGTATATATGTAATTTATTGTAATTGTACGTATGCATTTTGTGCTTTATTAGTCACTAAACAATTGTGTACGGGTAATTACCTTGCCTATTTCCTTTTGCCCTTGCATTGCAGTTACCTTATTTTACCTGTGTAATTTTACTGTTGTTATATTTTATATGTACCGTAATTTGCCTTATTGTTTTATCTGCTTATTTACTTAAACACCAGCATTATTGGTTATATAGGGCCACATGTCTGGTATTACAATATTTATTCCGATTTATTTATGACAAAATTGTGGGTGTGATTACATTGTTTTTTGTTTATTGTGTTTGTGTGTAGCTACTCCTATTTATTTATTTTGTCTTAATGTTACAATTTTGTACGCACTTTAACCTGATTTAATGGGGTTTTGTTATATATTGAACCCTTTCATCGTTTTTCGTGTTATTTAATTTATTAATGTACCTGTGCAATTACTTATTTATGAATAAATTGGGCTTTTTTGGTGGTTTTTTCCCAAAATAGTACATTAACAGGTTGAACCATCATTGCGCAAAGCTCGTCAATTTTAATTTGAGTAGTTTCATTGTTTACCTGCCCCACATAATGCAACACTTAACCTCATCAAGCCTATCTAATTCAAATAGCACAGCGTACCTACCACTAGACGCCCAATTCCTCGATCAGATTGGAGGTTTGCGAGTAATTAAATATCAGCCTAGTAAATAAATTTTAATGTGTTAATTATTGCTAGGAAGTCAATGTAATTCAAGCAATTAATTTGAGTAATAGTAGCATTATTGTCAGTAAAGTCGAGATAAATCACTTGGCGATTGTTTTGTTCTTGAATTTGGATTATTGCGAATAAGTTCAAATTACACTCTTTAAAATAGGGGTACCTGGGGACGCTACAACGTAATCCCCCAAAATGCAATGCGCTTAGTCAAACGTTTCTTAAATTTCGCCTTTCTCTCCAGGAAGGTTCTTAACCATTTAGAGCTCTCTTTCTCATTCTGTCCAGCTAGGCAACTTTTCAGCTTTCTAAATAGGTGCAAGTCCGAAAGGGCCAATTCAGGTGAATTCATTTTTTATGCGAGATACTGGTGGCACGGACGGTTAATTTGTTTAAGTGTTACGTAATATCCGTTAGTAAGCGTTTTACCCCCTTCCAAAAAAATCGTTCAACAAAATTCCCTTTCGTTCGAAAAAAAACGAATGTCATCAAATTCCCAGAAGACTATTATCGTCCTCGCGTTGTTAGGGATAGATTTATCACGTTTGATCTACTGTTTTGCCTGCATTTTAGCTTATAATGCGTAGCAGTCAGTTCACACCTCGTCCATGTTTACGAACCGAAACTTGAAATACGGTTTCCTAGACTCGGACAATGTATGAATATTCATTACACAACAAAAATCATATACTGTGGTTGCTACCTTGTTGTTACACTAAAGGATGGAACCCTAAGAAGCACATCGAACTACGTATGTAAATCGTTTTCGTCCAAAAGTGAAGCAGCTTCCTTCTTGCTGTAAAGCCTTCAATTTAGCAAAAAGTATAGTTCCTCCCGAGCGTCAGTTATTATTATTATTATTTACTTTTAGTTTGAGGTACATTTGTGGTAACAACAGTTCGGTTTTGACAAGAGTAGTTTTGTTGAAATACATAATTTTTATTTTGTTGACGTACGTTTAGGGAAACACGAAATGATCGTTTCTTAATTCATCCATCAGAACACATAAAAGAACATTTTTTTTGTTATCAAAAAGAAACTTACAGTCTAGCTAGTAATAAAACTAGAATTAATATATTGAATACTGTAGTGAAACTTAGAATAAATAACTATATTTCTCATTAACTGTGAGGATTAGAAAACCAACATCGGTTTTTTTAACTTTATTGAATCCGTAAAAATAATAAAAAAATATTCATATTCATGACAGGAAGATCAATTAAGATTAATTTTACCGTAACATCGGGATAAAAAATGACCCGCGTATTAATGATGATTGGAAAAAACTTTTAAAACTTAAACAGTACAAATTTTTAACAACGTGTAAAATCGACCAACTGTCAGATGTGAAAATGACCATTCTTAATACAGAACAGGCATGCAAACTAACTAATGAACAAAATTACCAACATTGTAACCTAAAACCCCTACATATCACAATTACCTAAAATGTTATTTGTTTTTAATTAAGTTAAAGTGAATACTACTTAAACGATTGATATCCATTTTATGATTAACAGAATCAAATTTTTGGATATAAAACATTTCCATGAATAACCTTTTATGTAGAATGTTTTCATTACGTTTATTTTTAATGGAATAACTATGTTGTGAAATTCGTTTTTTAATAAATTGTCAAGTTTGGCCAATGTATGACTTGGAGCAATTTTTACAGCCGATATTGTATACTAAATTAGATTTGTCATCAACTGGTACACTGGTTTTAAGTTTAGTGTGTAAGGCATTAATGGTGTTAAAATTTTTAAACGTTATATGATTTTTATGTTGTGTTTTATCCAGGACAATATTTTTGATTTGTGTATTAATTTTGGGCAGATATGGTAAGGAGTAGTGTTTCTTTTTTGTGTCGTTATTAGTTTAGTTTTTATACTTGTGTTCATTGTGTATCCAATGGATTAGTTTTTTTATTTGTTTGTCAATAAACTGTGGTGGAAAATTGTTTTTTATTAAGGAATTTTTTACTTTATTGAGTTTATCAGGTCTAAATTGTGGACGTGAAAGTATAACGGCACGGTCGACTAAAGCATATATGATATAATTTAGAGATTCAAAGTTAAGATATCTTTCAGACCATACTGATTTGATCTACCAATTAGTGATGATGTTATTCCAATTATTAATTAAAGTGAGATCTAAGAAGTTAAGTTTTAGGTTGCTTTCGATTTCCACAGTAAATTTTATACGTTGATGAAAGTGTAACTAACATGTCAATATAATTTGGATCCACTAGTAAAACACAGTCATCTACATATCTTTTGTAGCAATTAATTTTGTTGTTCCAAAATTGGTTGTCTAGGATATTATTTTCAATGTGTTCCATAAATAAGTTGGTAATAATCGACGACAAAGGACTACCCATGGCAGTCCCAACCGTTTGTTTATAAAGAGTTTTGATAATGAAAGTAAGTCGAATTGAGAATTAATTCAGCAACTTTAGTGAAATTATCTTTTAAAAGATTTGTAAATGTAGCAATGTCGGTCCATTTGTCTTTAATACATTGTACTGCCAAATCAGTTGAGACATTAGTAAATAAAGATTGGACATCCAAACTAATTAGTTAGAATATTACTAACGATAGGTCTCAATATGAAACACCTGTTTTACGTAATTTAGGAAGTCGTATATTTTGGGTGGTACCGAATTATTATAGTCACCAACATATAAACTCTCGAAATTTCTAAGTAAAATTTTATATAATGTAATACCTTTCACACCAAAGATTCATGGGCATTTCATAAATTTATTAAAAACCATTATGTACCAAAAAACTTTAAAGTAATTAGTTTGAATGTCCAATTTTTATTTACTAATGTCCTAACTGATTTGGCAATACAATGTATTAGAGACAAATGGACCGACATTGCTAAATGTACAAACCTCTCAAAAGTTAATTTCACTGAAGCTGCTGAATTAATTTTCAATTCAACTTACTTTCAATATAAAAACTCGTTTTTAACAAACGTTTGGCACTGCCATGGGTAGTCCTTTGTTGGCGGTTATTGCCAACTTAGTTATGGAACACATTGAAAATAATATCCTAGACAACCAATTTTGGAACAACAACATTAATTTTTACAAAAGATATGTAGATGACTGCGTTGTATAGTGGATTCAAATTATATTGACATGTTAGTTACACGTTTCAATAGCTTTCATCAACGTATACAATTTACTGTGGAAATCGAAAACAACCAAAAACTTAACTTCTTGGATCTCACTTTAATTAAAAATGGGAATTACATCATCACTAATTGGTACACCAACTCAGTATGATCTGAAAGATATCTTAACTTTGAATTATATAAATTTTAAAATAAATATCATATATGCCTTAGCCGACCGTGTCGTTATACTTTCACATCCACAATTCAGACCTGATAACTTCAATAAAGTAAATAAAGTTAATAAAAAAAAATTCCATCACAGTTTATTGACAAACACATAAAAAACGAATCCAGTGGATTTAAAATAAACGCAAGTATAAAAAAAAAACTAATAACGACACAAAAAAGAAATACTCCTTATCACATCTGTCCAAAATTACTACACAAATCAGAAATGATATCCTGGATAAAACACAACATAAAACTCATATAACGTTTAAAAATTTTAACACCATTAGTCTTTCACACTAAACTTAAAACCAGTATACCAATTGATGACAAATATAATTTAGTACACAAAATCGACTGTAAACATTGCTCCAAATCATACATTGGCCAAACTTCACAATTTATTAAAAAACGAATTTCACAACATTCCATTAAAGATAAAAGTAAAAAGTTTCGATTTTGGCAACAAAAAAATCTTAAGCTTTTGAAAAAAATTCTACATAAAACGTTATTTATGTAAATGTTTTATATCCAAAAATTTGATTCTGTTAATTATAAAATGGATATCAATCATTTAAGTAGTGTTTGCTTTATCTTAATTAAAAAAACAAATAACATTTTAGGTAATTGTGATATGTAGGGGTTTTAGGTTACAACGTTGGTGATTTTGTTCATTAGTTAGTTTGCGTGCCTGTTCTGTATTAAGAATTGCCATTTTCATTTCTGACAGTCAGTCGATTTTACACGTTGTTAAAAATTTGTACTGTTTAAGTTTTAAAAGTTTTTTCGAATCATATTTATATGCGGGTCATTTTTTATCCCGATGTTACGGTAAAATTAATTTTAATTGATCTTCCTGCATGAATATGAAAATTCTTTTATTATTTTTGCGGATTCAATAAAGGTGAAAAAACCGATGTTGGTGTTCTCATCCTCATAGTTAATGTTAAATATAGTTATTTATTCTTAGTTTCACTACATTATTCAATATATTAATTCTCGTTTTATTCTAACGGTAAGATTATTTTTATTACTAGCTTAAAATTATTAAACTGTCTCTCTTTTACACGATAACCAAAAAAAAAAAATGTTCTTCTATGTATGCTTTTGTCTAAAGTCATGGAAAAGCAATCAATCAACAACTACTTTCTTTCCTTTGTAGCCACCAATATGGTTTAGGCAAAGTGGTTAAACATGTGATCTTCTTTTATATGTGGCCCAAGTTTCGAACAAAACATTAGAAATATCCGCTGAAACAGCTGCAGTCGCTTTAGATATTTCAAAAGCATTTGACCAAATTGGACAAACGTGTTTACACACTCGCATGGGTTTCCAGTTTTCTCGATAAAAGACGAATACCTGTCGTAGTTGATGACATCTTTTCAACAGCAGTTGACATTAACCTGGACGTTCCACAGGGATCAGTGATAGCTCTTACACTTTTTCCCCCTAAACAAATGATCTCATTGCTTCACCAACTAACCTTATCTACTGCTTTGCAGAACACCACTCTTCATTGTAGTTAATCTCGGTCTATTGATAATTCACCTTCAATCAAGATATTAAAGCTGTAATAGTCATTTCAATCAACAGAGCCATTCAGAGTATACTTAAATTGGACATAATAATCTAGTTAAATTTAATGCTAACAGAACTTAGTGTCCGCCAAAAAAGATCGGTCGTTTCCTGTTGTAAGTATGAAAATCAAATCCTAAGTTATCAGACTGTATTACTACATTACGAATCTATCTTCAATACCATCATGGGTTGACCATCTTGTATCACTAAAGCAGATATTAGTAAAATAGGCTTTTTGTACAGATCTAAGCAGTACTTTACCTCTCGACAACTCTTTCTGCTATATAAAACCAAATAAATAAAACGGAGTCTTAACGAGACTTAAGTGAGACGAAGAGCTTTATTTATATTTATACATTTATTTAAATTAGTGAATCTGATTAATTAAAATTTGAATACTTTTAATAATATTTTCCTAATTAATTTTTATTTTTATAACATAGTTCAGAATAATGAATTTTATATTTTGTTTTATCCTAAACTCAGTTCTGTTTCACTTATTATGTAAATAATTTATATAATTGCATGTAAGCTTTGTGTAAAGAAAATGCAAATCTAATTATGAATTTGAAATTCATGGAGACCAAAAGAAACCCAAGACCATAACTAGGACATATTGGGGAGAGTTAGAATACGGAGAAACACATCTTATAGGCTGGCGTCAGTTTATCAATTCTTTATATACTTCTGAAGAGGGGATTGAGGAAAATTGGTTTCACTGACACTTACAACTAAGTATGATCGCATTACGCTTGGCAGCTTAGGTGCCAAGGGTACAAACTATCCGTATTGAGTTCAACTATTAAGTTATTGAAGACCACCAGCACGTTTAGGTAATATGAACCATCATTATTTAATATCTTATTTTTTATATATTTTTATAGTGTATATAACCATGTATATAGTTAAATATTCTATAATTTTAATTTACATCTTTTCCATCCATGATCTAGATAGAAAAGTCAATCCCTCTCGCAATGACCGTTTTATTTCAAGTCAACTGAACGTAATATTCTGAGACACCCTAGTGTGGCAATATATAATAAATTTTGGATTATCTATACCTGTATTGTAATCATGTGGTAAGTACTTATGTTAATAAATTCAGTTTAAGCTGAATGTTGAAATATTCAATAAATTGAAATCGTTCCCATTATTACATTACAGTGCACTTTAATATTACTAGAAATAATCTAGTAAGGTAATCCAACTTTAGAAAAGTTTGTAATTAACGATTCCCTTAAATCCACGCTTTGTGCAATACTAAGACACTGATTTAAATAGAAACCAGTAGCATTTCTGGCTTATTACGATGATTTAATCAAAAATCAAGCTTTAAGTTTAGATTGTAGTTACAAATCATCTACCGTTCTAACAGCCATACCTTTAACTGGAAAGATTATCCGGCAGCTTATTAATTTAGGCGAGGTATAGACGTATAATTTCGTCTCGTCAGTCTGACCGTCGTTCTGCCCGTCTGTGTCCGCGATTACGGGAAAATGGCTGAATATTTTTCTCCAATCGATTTTCTAGCAAAATTGAACCATCCTCAAGGAATTGACATAAAGTGCTACTTACATTATCTATCTTACATTATGAAGCTGTGTCGATAAACATTAAAATTATTTTATCAATCGGGGGTCCTCCTATAGATAATTTTTTGAAGACCTCTTATGACGTTTAAAATTGTGCACATGCATGGTACTAATGATACCAAATAATTCATTTCCACGATTTGGACTGAGAAATTATGCGCCATATTGCAAATTTGAAATGAATGAATAAAAGCATTGCCTTAATGGGAAAGAACTAAATTTTATGGTTTTATCATGTTGGTTTCTATGTACCTCGCAAGGGAATGGCGTGTTGAGTATGTAAGTATCATGTTGGTCACCTTTTAGGACCAGCAATGTCCAGAATCTTTTTTATGAACCAATTTCATGGGTAGAACGGTAAAACTATTTTCTCGGTAGGCAAGAGCCAAATATTAATGTTTCACATAGTTAGTGATCGTTTAGGGTCTCTAATGTCCAAAATCTCTATACACTAATTTCACGAAAACGGTCAAAACTATTGGTTCGATGGGCACAAAACAAATTTTGTGGATTTACCATGTTAGTCATCTCTTAGGACCTAACATCCAAAATCTTCATTTATACACAAATTTCATGGAGGAAAAGGTTAAAACTGTTTTCTCGGTATGCAAGAATCAATTTTTTTTAGCATCATAAAGTTAATCGATGAGCAAGAATAAAAACTGATAGTTTCACATTATTGCACCTTGTTTGGGGCCTATGATTTTTATTCATACACCAAAGTGGTTGAACTAATTTTTTTTATATAATACTACCGTCGAATTATGTATAGTCAAAGTCTAGGACACTACTCCGTATGCTCATACCGCCAGCACAATTATTGGATGCTTCACATTGCCGACAGCGCCACGCATCGCTGAAAATCTTACAACACTACACCGACTGCGACCACCACGACGACTGTAAAAAATATTAAACAGAGACAGTATTCTGATTGTACCCACTACGCTAAATCTTCGGCAATTTTCCCTCACTAGGTCAAACTTGGTCAAACGATATTGAAATTACGCACTATGGCAAAGTGGGTGCTATTCGAAACCATCTATTTCGATTGCAAATATGTATTTCTTTACTCCTCATGAGCCATTCGTGACATGTAATAGACATCAAACTGGACATCTAGCAATGTGACGATTTTGCGTAACCTATTATATCGTTGAGAGGATTTACTACTGTCAAATATAATGTGAAAGAGATAACTCTTTATTTTTTGTATAAAACGTTACACTAAAACGTAATATGTGTGAATAAACATAATTATTCAGCACACATTTTACGTAAAACCATAGAATGTTCACCGAATGCACACTTTTTACGTAACACACCGTTCAGGTCTTTCTGTCTTGCTTTGAAACATAAATGGAGCAACGAAGTTTCCTTTTTCAGTGGTTCAGAGCTGACACATTCTTCTCATTCTCCTTAGATTGCGCCGACTGTTTTCCTAATTGAATAATAGTTTTTTTTTTAACTTTTTACCGCTTTTACGATTTAAGGCGATCCATGCTATAAATGAGTTCATAACGCTTACGCTCTAAAATATAGTTACTGGCCATCCTCTTTACGCTGTAGGTTCTAGTCAACTTGTACATTTTGTCTACCCCAAGCACTTGACTACTCTCAGGTTCGAACATGGTACATTTCACTTACAAGCCTGACACCTTTACCGCTGAACCTCTGAGTAATCCTATCTAATCCTAATCTAATCCTATATATATATATATATATATATATATATAGGGTGGCGCATTAGTGTGACAAACTCCCATATCTCCTTTATTTAAAGAGATACAAAAAAAAATTAAATACAAAAGTTGTAAGATATGTTCTGGTGCATATTCCAAAAATATTTTTAATTATACAGGGTAGATCATAAAAGCTTAGAAGTAATTTTAAATTTTTTTTTAAATAGAAAACTATATATTATTACATATTTAGATTCTACATACAATTTTAGACACATTTTATGTATAATGTCCTATACCTAAGTCTAACCGTTTTTGACAAATTTCAAATGTTTTGTCAAAAATGACGTTTGCAGGCCAAAACATAGGTGGAAATCTTTTCTAAAGGAAGCCTTTATCAATTATTTATGGTTGGTTTCCTTGGAAATGGGGACCTACTCTAATGGGCTGTATTGATATTTTTGTAATACATTCATACAGGGTGATCAATAATGGACAATAAATAGTAGATTCAAAAAAACCTATAGTCATTTTTTTTTATGGAAACCCCCTATTTTTTTAATTCTATCGTATTTAGCATTAAAAATAAGGGTGACTTTGTATAAGAGTGTATATTCCAAAAAAATGTAGTTTTTGAAATAATGACAATTTAACATTTTCTTATTGTAAAAAGGCTATACGGCTTTCAAGTTTTGTTGTTAGTTGGCCGTGACGGCGAGGCGTGGCATATAAAAATAATAGAGATCATCAGAAACATCATTATTTATTGTCAGTTGATAATTTGTGTGATGCATTAGTGTATTTTATAGCAAATTGATTTAAAACTTGAATTAAAATTGTAAATAATGAATTTTTCGCAAGCCGAGATGGTTGATATGATTTTTGTTTTGGGAGCTAGTGATAAGAATACGCTCTTAGCAAGAAGACTGTATCAACAACGGTTCCCAGAGAGACGGCAACCTGAAAGAAGGCTATTTGAAAAGCTTTTGGAGCGTTTTGAAAGAACTGGCAATGTGTTATATGAAAAAAATACTAGGGAAAAACGTGCACAGACTGAAGAAAATCAATTCAATGTACTATTAACAGTTACCGAAAATCCATATATTGGACAACGACCCATTTCTCAGCAGGTTGGTGTTGAACGACATACGGTACAGCGGATATTGAAGTCTCAAAAAATGCACCCCTATCACATTCAACTACTTCAAGAGTTGCTTCCTGAAGATTATCAAAGACGACTGGAATTTTGTCAATGGGCTCAAAACAAAATAAACCAACAAAGAAATTTTGTTCATTTGATTTTATTTACAGATGAGCCAACATTTCACAGAAACGGAAGTGTAAACAGACACAATTTTCATTACTATTCTACCGAAAATCCACATTTTGTAAGATATACTTCTCAAACTAGATGGTCTTTAAATGTTTGGGGAGGTGTCGGCAATCATGTAATTGGACCATACTTTTTTGATCAACGAGTAACAGGGAAAGTATACTTAGACTTTCTGCAAAACCATCTACCTAATTTGTTGCGTCAAGTGCCACAGGATACGCAACAAGAAATGTGGTTTCTTCATGATGGGGCCCCAGTACATCATACAGGTCCGATAGTAACTTTTTTAAATGCTAGATATCCAGAATGTTGGATTGGGAGGGGAGGGCCTGTTGCTTGGCCTGCTACATCCCCAGATCTTACTAAAATGGTCTTTAGCATATGGGGGTACGTCAAAGAGCAGGTTTATAAAATACGGCCTACAACAAAGGAAGACATGAAGATTAGGATTAGAAACTGTTTTCAAAACATTAGTGTTGAAATGTGTAGAAATTTAAGCAGCGAATTTGAGAGACGTATTGCATTGTGTATTCAAGAAAGAGGCGGACATTTCGAACAACTTATTAGGTAGTACGTATTTGACGTGTTTCTAGTACTTTTATCTGTATAATTAGTTACAGGTTTAGTTACATTAGAGGTGTTAAGTTTATGATTAGGATTAGGGCATAATTTGTTGAATCAAAAAAATATTGTCTTTACTTTTAGTTCGTTTAATAAAAGAATTATTTATATGGGGTTCAATAAATTGTAATATTTCGATCTGCAGTGCTCGATTTTTTTTGTTTCGCTGCGCCCCGCCGTCACGGCCAACTAACAACAAAACATGAAACCCGTATAGCCTTTTTACAATAAAAAAATGTTAAATTGTCATTATTTCAAAAACTACAATTTTTTGGAATATACACTCTTATACAAAGTCACCCTTATTTTTAATGCTAAATAAGATAGAATTAAAAAAATAGGGGTTTCCATTTAAAAAAATGACTGTAGGTTTTTTTAATCTACTTTATATTGTCCATTTTGATCACCCTGTATGAATGTATTACAAAATATCAATACAGCCCATTAGAGTAGGTCCCCATTTCCAAGGAAACCAACCATAACTAATTGATAAAGGCTTCGTTTAGAAAAGATTTCCACCTATGTTTTGGCCTGCAAACGTCATTTTGACAAAAATTTGAAATTTGTCAAAAACGGTTAGACTTAGGTATAGGACATTATACATAAAATGTGTCTAAAATTGTATGTAGAATCTAAATATGTAATAATATATAGGTTTTCTATTTAAAAAAAAATTTAAAATTACTTCTAAGCTTTTATGATCTACCCTGTATAATTAAAAATATTTTTGGAATATGCACCAGAACATATCTTACAACTTTGTATTTAATTTTTTTGTATCTCTTTAAATAAAGGAGATATGGGACTTTGTCACACTAATGCGCCACCCTGTATATATATATATATATATATATATATATATATATATATATATATATATATATATATATATATATATATATATATATTGAACATTTTCGTGGTTACGCAGGTGTATTGCGCTTGATCTCTTCGCGCATTATTGAAATCTCCATATGGGTTTGAATTCCACACTAGCTTGGCTTATTGGATTTTCTGATAGTGCGATGTATGTGGCTTCTTTGAATTTCCGGCGAGTTGTATTCTCGTCCTTCGCCACTATCTGTATGTTATCCCATTGGATGCGGTGGTCTTCGTTCCAGACACGAGTAGTCAAGTGCTTGGGAAAAAATTATAACATATGAATTCGACTCAAGTGTGAAAACAGTCCTTCTCAGGACTAAGTCTGATGACGAAAGCACAGTCCGCTTCCGAAACGTCGCGCTCAAAAAGCAAAAACTGTGGAAATAGGCCGATCAACTCAACCAATCTGAAACCACAGTTACAAAACACTAATAATACACAATTTTATTATGCTTTCTTTTTGAGAAATTTAATTTTCTTATTTTTATATATTACACTTGTAAAATTAGTTTCTGTTGCCTGATAAAATATAAGCAACTTGAAGCCAATGATCAACACTGTCGACCGTATAAAAAAAAAAACTAGAATTAAGCTTAAAATGATAAAAACCTAAAATGCTCATTTTATTTTATAACATCCATTACGTTTAACGTCGATAACTGTTGTTAATGAATCCGACATAAACACTGAGATAGGGTTATAAAAGTGTATATTTTTTATTTTTCATAATACACAAAATATAAATTATAAAATTAAAATCTTGTATGATTTATAGCTCTAAATTCTTTCGTATACTTACCTAAATCTGAAACGCTCGACATGAAAATACTCTAAATATTTATTTTTAAATGCAGAACTGCATATAGTAACAGCATTTTTTCATCTGGCAAAGTAGTGACCCTCAATTTTATTGTAAATTAGAAATGGTCATGAGTTTCTTGAGGGCTTATATAAAATGTCACAAATTGTAAAAGTGGGCGACAAACAATCGATTCTAGAAGGCCAGACCAATCCATTTATGAAATCCTTGATAGTTTAGACAGTTACAAATATTAGGAACAGTCAGAGTTCAAATTATCTATCAATTTTCTAATTCCTAAAAAAATATATACAGCAACGATTATGTCACTTTAATGTTATTCAACGTTGCGTTAAGGTTACATTAGTGTTCTTATTAACATAATTTTTAGGTAGGAGCACCAATAGAAATGATATTCAAAGACAAACATAATTTTTTTTGCATAAATTCTTTTTAAGCTCATGTATTACTGAAACAATTACAGTAAAGTTTGGTAATTAAATTGTTTGTTTTAAGTTTTTTCGTCAATTCTCTTCTACACGAAAAAAGTTTTTTTTTCCTTTTAGGCGAACTGGGAAACGTGACTTACCAATGTAAATTACACATTTAAAACATGTTCGCTTTTCACGGATGATGATTGTAAATTTACCCAAGTGTAATACTGTATTATCGATAATATAATTATTCCTCCAAGCGGATGTTTCTTCGTGCGTTAAAAAATAAGTGTTGAATACTACTACTATGCTACAATATCCAAAAAGATAGTAATCAAGGTTCAAATCGAATTTGACAACAGGTTCAATACAAAAACTATTTAAAAAATAATAAGATAACATATTTCACTTTGTGTTAAAATTGATTAAGGAAGATTTGAATTATGTAAGATTTATGTAACTTATATTTTTTTAGTAGATGGTCTAAATGTGCGTGTTAGACAAGAATTAATGCGAACTTTCTTATGCTTAAACCAAGGTATTCACTTAATCTTAAAGGCAGTTTAATTGATGTAATTGCTACACTACTCCTATACTTTAGAATAGTTTTAAACACTACGGTTATAAGTTGTCCTGAGATAAGACCATTGCTGCCAATAAGACGCTGGAAAATCAACGTTCAAATAAAACTTTCATTATACTGTAAAGTTCCAAATAAATCGTTTTATTATAACACAACATAACATAACCTTCACGCCATTCCCTTGCGGGGTACGCAAAACAATCCTTGCCTCTTATTTATTTTTCATTCACAATCTTTCTCCATGCTTTCCTATCTCTGTACACCTCCCTACCTTTCGCAAGATTCATACAGTCTCTGGTATGTCCTTTTATTTTTAAAACTCCTTAGCTTTCCTTTATCATACATTCTACTACATTCAGCCAAGTTTCACGCGGCCCATCAGGCCCGACCTTACCTCTAACCACACCCACGTATATTTGCTTCAATAATCTTGCGTTGTTCATTCTCTCAATGTGACCGAACCAACGTCATGCACTACTTTTATATCTATGCATCATCGTGTTTTCCTCGCCACACTCCGTCATTATACACCCATTCTTTATCTTATCCCTTCTCGTTTTACCACATGAGCTTCTCAGGAATCTCATACACACGACATTTATTTTTCTTCCGTGCTTTTTTTTACATGCCCATATCTCACTTCCATACAGTACTGACGGAACAAACACACTATTATACATGGCTTTCGTTTCACATACTTCCAATCGCTTTCCTTCCAGCACTGACCCTTCGTCCATTCTAGCCATCCATTGTACCATCTGCAGTAAACATTCTACCCCGATATACCAACTCATCCATTTGTTCCACAATTTCATCTTGCAGAATAAATGCTCTACTCTCCTTTCCACCCTCCCGATTGAACACCACAATCTTAGTTTTGTTCACGTTTACCTTTAGGTCCATGTTCTCACAGACTGTATCAAACTTGATCAGAGCAGTTTGTAGCTCATCCGCACTGTCACTTAATAAGGATGTGTCATCTGTATACATCAGACCTCGTACATTTAAGTCACAAACCATTACACCATTTGTATCCGTATATGTTTGCCTAACACATTTATCCATGTATACATTGAACCACGGTGACATCGAACAGCCTTGTCCCACTTCTTGCTCAATATTAAAGTATTCACTCACACCTCTTACACACACCCGGCTACCGTTGTATGTTGCCCTTATTCCGTTTATTAAACCTTTCTTTGCGCCATATTCATTTAATATTTCCCACAGATTCTTTCTCCCTATTCAATCTGACGTATGCTTTCTCCAGATCTACAAACGCACACTGCAGCTTTTTTTACACTTTTCGATCACCTGTTGGAGAGCAACCATCTGATCAACACATCCTCTCCCTGACATGAAGCCACCCTGCACATCCCAAATCTTAGTTTGTGTACTTTCTCGTACTATATCAATCAGTATTCTTCCAAATACTTTACCTGGTACACTGAGCAAACTTATTCCTCTGTAGTTCTTGCAATCACTCTTGCTCCCCTTACCTTTATACAGTGGTACAATGATCGCGCTCTTCCAATCACTCGGCACTTTTCCACACTTAAAGCATACATTAAAAAATTCACACAATCTGCGTATAAGCTTTGCACCTCCATACTTTAGCATTTCACCAGTGATTTCATCTACGCGTGCAACTTTACCGTTTTTCAACCTTTCTACAGTTTTATCTACCTCATTTATCCAAATATCTTTCTCAGTTTCATTCACCAGTCCTTCTACATTTTTGTGTATTTCATTCTGGCACCATTATCTACAAATTTGTCTACACTAATTCTGAACGTTCGCACTACGGTTACTCTTCTTCTCCAGACCCACTTTTGCCCTAAACACACTCTCAATACAACCAAAAACTGGTCCGATCCGCGCATTACTTTTGTGTCTCTCGCCATGTTTCTAAGTCGTGCATCATACACTATAAAGTCAATCATACTTTTAGATTCGCCTCTTTGCCATGTATATATATGCACATTTTTATGTTTAACCCACGCATTAGATACAAACAGGCTTCTCTCCACACAGATGTTCATCAGGCGTTCTCCATTCTCATGGACTCTTTGGTCTCCAAACTTTCCTAGAACGCGTTCAGTATGTTCTCTCTGTACACCCACCCATCCATTCATATCTCCCAATATTATCACTCTTTCATTTGGCTTACATACGTTCAACACGTTCTCTACATCATTTCAGAAGTTCTCACACTCTTGGTCTCTTTCTCCATTCACCGGTGCGTAGCATGCAATAAGAAAAATTCTTCGAAACTGCACTTTCATTCTAACCCACATTACCCGGTAAGATATCAATTCGTACCGTTTAACACATATTTTCGCTCTTTCACTTACGATCACCCCAACTCCTTTTGCACTTCAGTGTCAACTCCTGACCATAGTGCTAGGCTGCCATACTCCATCTCCACAGAATCCTTTCGATTGCGCTTTATCTCCGATACACACAGAATATCAAGCTACCTTTCGTACATTACATTCGCAATTTCAAATTCTTTACCACGCATACCTCTAACATTCCACGTACCGACTCGCCATTTATTCTTTGCAGTCGTCAGCAACGGGGCCTATCTGTTTCGACATTGACCGCCCCTTGTATCCAGGTCGATCCGAGGCAGTGGTATTGTTCTCTTGAGTAATACCATAGCGGGCAGACCTGTTACTAGCCAAATCGTACCCCGGGCGATGTAGCATTCTCTACTAACGGTATCGTCCTACTACCGGACAGTTATTTGTCTACAGCCCCGACACGTACGGAAGTAAGAAGTAGAAATATAGACAGATTCAAGAAATATAAATAATATAGAGTGTATACTTTCTGTATGAGTATATAAATATATATATATATATATATATATATATTTTTTTTTGCTTACATAATTTTCAATCACATTATGTTTCAATTAGATTGTTCCCTACGCGATTCTTGGTTCTCGTGCTACTTACCGGATTTGCTGTTCTTTATTTGCGACCAAATAACAATTATTTTTAATTTAGATTTCCGAATTAGAGTTATTTATGTATTAATTTATTTTTTTACGGATTTGGTCTAGTTATTTATTTTTATCATTAGCTAATAAAACAAATTCTTATGACAATGGTTGTGTTTGTGTATTGTTATAGAGAGGGGATTTATAGCAGTTATATAACATTAAGTAGGAACTCACTATTTACTTTGATCTTAAGCTGTACATTTTTTGTTTACGTCCGGCATGTTTTGAATTTTTATACTACTGTTACAAATACGTATTTATGATTGTTTTATATACCCCGCGGTACCGTGGGATAGAATATGCGACTTCATTTGCTCTGTTTATTTTTTGTTATTGCTAAATATTTACATGTTTGAGTATTTGTGCCTTTTTTCTATAAGCCATTTTACACGTAATAACATTCTACTGGTTCGATTATTATTTGTTTATTATTAATTCAAATTTAGAACTTGATTTAGCAATTATTATAATTATAAAAATGTATGTGTTTGAGTTAAAACCTAGACAAAAGGAGTGGTGTTTGTACTTTCACGTTTACCTTATGATTTTATGAGTTTTAACAAACGTACCTGCCATGGGTTTGAAAGGAACCGTAATTTCCTAGGATTTGCATAGAAATGCAACAATAATGGTTTCGGGCTTTTTTTATTTGTGTATCTATAGAGTCATTTCACACGTTAAAATTCTACTAAATCAGATTAATGTTATTATTTGTTTATTAATATTCAAACCGCTGGGTTATAAATTTGTTCAAAAACTTACCCTAATAATGCACTAATGGTTGCTTTAGCTATTGTCCTTTTCTTTAATGCGCACGTGTTGCACTAAGAAGAAGAAGCCGGAGGACACTTAAAGCACGTCCGTTCACTTTGACTTAAAAAAAAGTAATTTGTAAAATATCAATATTCAAACTAGTTTTAGGTCATCAAGATGTTCTTTTTTCGCTGAAGTACATTTTGTGACAACAACCCATAAAATAGCACTTCCGTTGTAGCATAATACAGGCAAAAACATTAT
Source organism: Vesta saturnalis (assembly GCA_036346205.1). Taxonomy (NCBI): domain Eukaryota; kingdom Metazoa; phylum Arthropoda; class Insecta; order Coleoptera; family Lampyridae; genus Vesta; species Vesta saturnalis. The sequence goes on from JARFJB010001764.1 coordinate 364,483, forward strand.
AAATTGCTGCGGATTTGTATCAGAAAAAAAAACTCTTGCACCTCCAGCGCTTTTTTTAAAAAATAACACCCTGTTACTTATTACTCTTAGAATTCCACAATAACAGCCGCAATTTTTGACCAGTTAGATGCAAAACTTTTATCTATGAACAATTTGTTTCTATGATGATCAGTATCAATTGTATTTGCTTTTGTAGGAAACAAATATGGTTTACTCGTTTATGATGTCTGGTAATAGCGACACTTACTATCAGTCATATTGAAAATTTGTATATAAAGGCGTTTTGTTGTATAAAGGGCTTTTTAAGTTGTTAACATGGAAAAAAATCAATTGATGATTTACGATTTTGATTGCCTAGAATACAATATCATTATTTATAGAAGAAACTTTACACACACAGAAAATAAGTATAAACCTTGGGCAATTTGACTAATTGCCAGACTTTTAACTACAAACCTATTTTCTGGTAATTTGCAATATATCGTTCTACAATCGAGTGCATTATCAAAGCCACTGCGTATTGCACACTTTTTCCGCATGTGGGACATAAACGATTTCATTTTTGTTACACCTAGCCGGCTACACAAATTTTGTAGAGATGACCTATACGGCTAGGAAATTATTTTTCAAATTTGTTACCTTCTTCTGAGATTTCTTTGTTGTAAATTTAATAACATCGAAGGTTGCTAATCTAAATTGAATTGACAAATTATTCATTCGCTTTAATCTGTTTTGCCTCGGGACGAGGATAATAATGAACACTTCAAACACTAAAATTCAAAAATGCTCGGAAATGTGAAGCAGGTACATAGACCAAGTTTTGGTAGAAACAAATCGCAAAGACAAATAGTGAGAGAAACCAGTTCCTAAGTAATGAGAGAATTACTACTTGACGCATTTCATTAGCTATCTTGGTTACTTTTGAATTTATTTGTGATTATTACATTTTGTATTAATATTGTAAAAACTAATTGACAAATGTAATTAACAATATTTAATTGTGGTAATTAACAATTTTTAAATAGCAAAGTAATTTAAAGATCCTTCTGCCTGATATTAAATTATTCCTATTATTGCTAGGGGGCGTTACAAGGTGTGTGATAACTATTAATTATGCCACCGACGGCAGAAGAAAACTCCATGACATACAAATATGGCAGCCCTGGATTAACGGGGGGGCTATGGCTATTTTTAGGCGCCTTGCTAAGAACCGTTAATAAAAATTCGTATTTAAGGTCAATGCCAATTTATAAAACCTACCGATCAATAAATATTCTTCTTTAAGGGCTATTTATAATTATAAAACCTATCCAAATAATGTGCATGTCCACATTAGAGATACATTATGGAACTGAATAAAGCTTATGTTACCAATATACTTACAAGAACTTACTTGTAGATGAAACCGATGCAATTTGCTTTCTCGTATGTTCTATTAATGATGATCAGAAAGAAATGACTACTAATAAACAAAAAATACATAATATTATGTACTCTTTGTAGTAACTATGGTTTTCGTGGTTTTATGAAATTCGTCATCTGTCTACGTCTCATAGCGAAAGAAAAATTATTAATTACATAAATTTTAAATGTGAGTATAATTTGAATTCACCTACAAAGAGTCGTTATTTGAAGAAAATCTTTTAACAAGGTATTAAGTGAATTCTCTGGACGTAATAGTGTTACCTAGTGATAAATAACGTTTTTTTTTCAAAGTTCTCTAGAAACGTTAATACTACAGATTAAGTTAAGGTTACAGTTTAAGGCTAGTTTACGCTTTACCCACGCTGAATCATAATTATTTGATGTATTGATTATTAGGCAACAGCAGAGAAGTAGCCAATTAGAAAGGTGACGAAAATACCAGAACCTATGCTAAACAATCAATGTAAATATCTGCTTCGTCCACCTCTGTAGATAGCACATCACCTAAAGGTAAACCTGAACTAATTACCGACATCGAAGAGGTTGAAGGTACATTTATGTCTAGTTCGGCAGATTATAAAGTTTATATTTCAAGCTCAAATGAAAACACTTCATATTATTCAAAAGTTGGTTTTTAAAAACCCCTTACCAGAAAATATAACAGGAAAATTACTTGACTGTTACTTAGACATAAGCAAGTTTGAAGTCGCAATGCGATCTTGTACGTCCCAATAAAGAAGGTTTTCAGTGAGAATGCTAAGCAAAACTCTTGCAAGTGTGAAAGCACAATGGATAATATATTCACCCAGTAACGGATCAAATCATTGCTTCGCCCATAAACTTATGAACGGGAAAAAATCTCAGCATTTAGTAAAAATGGCTTTGTTGATTGGAAAAAGACGAGGGAAAAGATACCATTACTTGAAAATAGTACTAATCACAGACTGTATGAATCGTTGAATAATAAAAAACAGGTCATCAAATTGTGAGGATTTAAGAATAATGAAAGAATATCAATAACTGTATTGGAATGAGGTACTTAAAAGGTTCGCTAGCGTTGTTAAGTTTTGAGGTAGACCACGTTTGCCATTTTTGGCTAAAACGAAATATTTGGGGCGCCTTCTAACAGGTTTTAGAAGCATGCGATCTGGTAAAAATGCATTTATACATTATTTAACCATTTCAATTGTAAATTGAGAAGTCGAAAGATCCTTCTTCAAGCGTTTCTTAAAAATTAATATGGATCTCTTCACTCTTAGGATATATCAAAGTAACCTCATATAACAAGGTCGCTCCAGGATTAAAAAGGATATTAGGCAAACGGTTGGAAGAATCTAAAGAGTCGAGCTTGATGTTACTGGAATGTAGAGGAGTGACGTTAATACATCTCGTTACGGGGTATCAAAGTTGCCATGAATATAGTATAAAATTGATCGGTTGGTTTTTATTTTAAGTGGATAATAAGAGAATTCAATTTAGAAAAAAGGCAATAAACATATTTCCAACGTTACTGATAAACTGATAGGCAGATCATTTTGTACTTATTTCCATATTGCAACTAAATAGTTTAAGTTCATACTTAAAACTGATCAATATCTTTAGGCATGGATATAGTTCTATTTTTTCACGTCGCAGGCTGTCTCTTACAGTCCACATAATTTAGATGTTTTTCCTGAAAATACGGGCGACGTAAGTCATGAGCACTGGGAGCGCTGCCGTCAGGATATTATCCCCCATATAGATATTTTGAGGGCGCAAAAGCGGTACCATGGGAAGAGGGATCCTGTTATATTAGAGGATTACTGCTGGACCTTAAAAAGGAAGACCGTAGATTTACTGTAGTATTTCTACCCTATTCGACTAAACTTAAAACGATTACTACTTAAATGCTGACAATAATAGTAGGTTATGTTATTACCAGAAACCACTCAAACGAGTTCTTTTATTAAAATTAAGGTGATTTGACTAATAATGGACGAAAATTTTGACTTTATAGAGCATGATAAATTTGTACGGGTATTGTTATATTAAAGCCATTACATAACTATACTAGACAAAAAGAACTAAACTAATGCTCGTTCAAACATTAAATATTGCTTGTGAACTGACTTGAAAAAAATAGAGAAATAAATCACAAAATTGCTACATTCCTTTCAAAAGTAGACTACACCTTTATATGCCCAGGATATTTAAGTGAATTAATTACTGAACGTACAATGGCACATATTATTACTGAACTGTAGATATCTACACACATTACATCTAATACTACGACTATTACTGATTTAAATTAGTAATTAAACGTCAACGTATTAGTGTTCACTAAAATTTAATATGCTTATAAACTGTCCGAAACGAAGCGAAGGAATAAATCAACATGTTTGGTAGATTCCAGTGGCGTTGGGTTGTTTTATGAGATGTACGAGTATATTATATAATAATTGTTGCGTTACCTTAAATTTAAAAACACTATAAAATGATTTCTAACAAACGAAGTATTTTATAATTAAATGATATATTACAATTGATATCTTTCAAATCACTTTTTATAGTTAAGATTTCAATAAAACATTACAATCGTATACGCCTATGATCTTTACTTTAGAACTCAACCACAGGTACGTCCCATTGTTAAAGGATTAGCAGCTATTGATAAATAACTTACCTTGTAACGGCTATAGTATGGAAGCGGTATATCCTAACGCTAGTTTAAGAAATCTATTAAGTACTTAATACAAAATCGTGTACCGCTTATATGTAAAATAAATGAACTATTTTAATTTATTCCTTCGCTTCCTTTCTGGACAGACTTTAGTGTAATGTATAATAAACCTCTATTTTCTTTTAAATCAGTATATAATTTTTGTTTTTTTGCTTAGCTTTATTTAGTAAATTGTTTTAGTTATTACGTATTTCAGACTGCGTGTATAGTTCATTAAGAGGAGGGATTAAAAATCAATTTCTACCTTTTGTGTGCATGTATGCTTGCATATTAAATATATTATCTGTAGATAATTACATAATACACATTTAGTATTATTATGAGAAGTAGAAAATATTTTTATTAAAGTCAAAACGAAATTAGAGCTAACCTAATTATTTATCTTTCATTAAAGTAAACGTTTCTATATAATCTATTAAGATTTGTACACGTTATTATTTCTTAGTAAATTCTAAAATAAAAACTGTTAATAGAACCAATGTTTTAAATACAATACAATCCCACAAATTTGTATACAAATAGTAGCTTACCCGTCGCGCGTTGCTGCAATCTCAGAAGAAAGAAAATTCAAGGCCCTGGGAGGCCGATATTTAAAACAACTCAAATCAAGCAGGTAATATTCATAGAAGTGTCAATCTATCTTTAATTTTCTAATTTTTGTACAAAACCTACCAACTAAGCTTTTTGCACATAAAACATCCTTTTCTCACAAGTAAAAACCATTAAATTACTGTGTATTTGTGAAAGTAGTGCTAATGCAATACTATGGTGCATTTATCAGAAACGCAGAGAATCCAGATTTTAATAATGGTCGGTTGTGGAGACCGTAAGAGGACACAGCAAGAAGTCCGTGAACTTTTTAATGAAGTTTATCCAAATCGAGGACTCAAACGCTAGTCAGCAAAAAAGTAAAGAAACTGGTCACGTCAAGGATCTTCCAAAATCTGGTCCACCAAACGTGGCAACAAACGAAGATAGAAAATCAGAAATATCGTTAGAGATCACAGAAAATCCACACACTTCAACGCGTCAGCTAGCTCTAAGCCACGACTTAAGTAAAGGTTCCATACATAGTATACTGAAAGGGGAAAACTGCACCCATATAAACCTACTTTACTGCAGGAATTGTGAGAAGATGACTATGACGCACGTGTGGAATTTTGTGAGCTTATGATGGAACGCATCAATAATCATCCAAACTTCCTCCAAAACATACTCTTTACGGACGAGGCCACATTTTATTTAAATGGAAGGGCCACATTTTATTTAAATGGAAGGGTAAATAGACGTAATTGTCGTTACTGGTCGGCTGAAAATCCCCATTGAATGATCCAACAGCATAACCAAAAACCACAAAAAACTAATGTATGGGCAGCAATTCGCCGTGATCGCATTATTGGTCCTTTTTTTTGTAAATGACAATTTAACTGGCAACCGATACTTACAATTATTGCAAGAGCAAATTATTCCAGCTTGTCAAAAATAATTTCCAAATGTTGATCTGTGGTTTCCACTACCCCACTACTCTCTAAATGTGCGAAGATATTTAGATGAAGTCTTTCCGAATGGTTGGGTAGGCAGACAAGGGACTGTCGATCTCCAGATTATTATTTAACGGACAATTATATCAGTGAGTCAGCAAGATTCTCATCAGAAATATAGGCTTCATATTCGTCGAGTAGAGAAAGAAGTACCAACGCATGTGAGTCGTTTCATAGCCACTTCAACGCTAATTTTTTTTGTACTAATCCAAATATATTTGTATTTTTAAACGAATTAAAAAGTGTCCCAACACAAACTTATATTAAATTAAATAGTGTTCATTTTGAAAACAAAATTAGTAATACTAATTATAAGAAACGTTTTGAACATATTTCAAATTTAATTAACTTTTATAAAAGAAAAAATTGTAAAAGCTGTGAGTTATAAAGTGTGACAATAAATATTATTTTTAAATTACAGTTTTAATTTAGTTTCTTCCGCTTTGCGCTCAATCGTAATATACTATTTTAAATCCTTCCGCCCAATTGGCACATACGATTATAAGACCCATGCTGGGATACCAGGTTTTGCGCCCAATCGGCATTTGCCCATCTTACAGCGTGCGATTTTGTCTTATGGGGTCATTTCAAATCTAAAGTGTACAGAAAGAGACCCGATAATCTGGAAGAACTACAACAAAGAATAATCGACGAACTACAATTATTACCGACTAATTCATTAAGACATTCTATTCGTGGCTTTAATGACAGACAGACAGACAGGGTATTGCGCCGCTGTTAATGGTGAACATTTTAAGCATTTGCCCCGTTAAAAACGAAATGTTTTTGTTAGAAATTTCAATTTTAGATAGTTAGGTACCTCTTTGATTTGAGTTGTGTTTTTAAGTGTTTTTGTTGGTAATAAAGTTTATGCTTTTCAACCTTCTATTTCTGTGACATATGCACAATACGCGCATTATTTCGTCAAATAACTTTCGTCTTGAAAGCTTTATTCCATACATTTTGGGCACCCTCTATAGAATATTTATTTTTCAACACGTTTCAGGACAACATATATCGTTATCGACAAAAAATATATAAGTAGAGTAATAAGTAGTTATAGTAATAAATAATTAAGGTAAAAACTTGATGTAAATTGTAATTCTGTATTTAAAATGTCTGTTAACGGAGAGTCTATAAAATTAACCTGTCGTTCATTCAAAGGGACCTTCTGTTTATGTTTATTAACTTCAAATGCTTCGAACGCTATCACGCGCGCTATCACGCGCGCTCACGCACGCACGCACGCACCCACCCACACGCACACACGAACACACCCACCCACACGCGCGCGCCCGCGTGCCCACAATAAGGATGAACAGCATGGGGATCTTGAAAACGGTAAGAGATACAAAGGCGGTTGTATAAGAGAAAAGCAGTACCATTTAGGGCATGTTCATATGTAGCACGATTGCAATTTGTAGTTGTTTTTAAAATGTAAATACTCTTATGAACTTGATGTGGCAAATCACATCATATTTAGAAGCAAAGTTATTCATCATTTAACCCGTATCTTATTAGCTATTTCTTAAATTAATTGCAGCAATTCACAATTTAATTTCTTAATTCTAGTGTATATATAAAAAAAGTTGTATAATTTAGGTCAAGTTTTAAAAGATTTTTAAAAACCAACAGTACTTTTTCACTGTCACTTTTTGAATTCGATTAGATGGCGTTTTCAAATGTTTTATTCGACGTTTCGTCTCCGAGAAACCATCATCAACTTTATTTGTTTATATCGCCGCAACCAGCGAAACACCCTGTATTCGATAGTATTTTTTATTACGAATTTAACCATGTATTACACATTATGGTTTTGAAGCTAATTTTTAAGGAAAATTCGGATTAATGTTAGTATTTGATAATATTTTTTTATGTACAAATTTAACAACTCCAATGTTTTAAACCTATTTAATTAAAGTTAAATAATTACAATAACTGTTCTAATAGGTTGCCGTTATTTTCTAGACACACGTAAGCTCTCTTCACTGAAGAATTTAATACACGGTCTAGCATTTCTGGTGAAATTGTATCATCTGCTGCCATAACCGATACTAACAACTGCTCTTCATTTTTAAAACTCACATCATACACTTGGTGTTTCAGGTAACCCCACAGAAAAAAATCCAACGAACTTAAAACGAGTGATTGGGCTGGCCAAACCACTGCACTATAAGCTCTAATCCATTTTCCTGTAAACCTCAATGACAGATAGTCCTGTACATTTCTTGAGTTATGTGCTGGAGCACCATCTAGTTAAAACCAACAGTTGTTAACAAGTGCTAGAAGTAATTCATCCAAGGCATTTTCCAAATCGGTCCTTAGCAAGTTTAGATATCGTTCGGCATTTAAACTGTTGTGGTAAATAAAAGGTCCTATTATTCTTCGTCCCAAAATGCCCATCCACATATTAAATTCAAATCTATGTTGATGTCTTGATTATTTATATAAGGATTTTGTTTTGCCCAATAATGTTTGTTACGTTGGTTGAAAATTCCATCTTCGTCATGTTTTCTAGTATACCATTGCAAAAACCTGCTCGACGCTCTTGATCAGCTGATTTAAGACCATGGCAAACCCGAAATTTATATGGATGAAACTTATTTTTATTTAAAATGAATTGTGCTGTAGAATTAGCTATACCAGTATGAAGTTCAATTTGTCTTGTCGATATTTCAGGGCTATCAACAACGGCTTGTAAAAAGATATTAGCTTTTTCGTCATCAGGTTGTTTCTGACGGGATAGAACAGGTTTTGTAAATGAACCAATTTCTTTTAAATTAGATTCCAAACGTCTCAAAATGGATTTACCACGTTGCCTTCGTTCAGGATATTTATCCAAATACATCAGCTCAGTAACTACACAGTTTATGTGGGACAAGATGTAGCATGTCAAGAACTTCTCTTCATTTGTAAAATTTCGTCTTTCCATAGATACACTTATTGATTAATTATAAGTATAAATTAACTAAACAAAACCAAAAAAAAAAAACAACCCACGAAGTAATGGTAATAAAAACAACTTAAAATACGTACAATTCAAATAACAAAAATCTCAACGCAATAAACCTAAGTTAAACAGTTTTCAACAAAATGTTAAACAAGTGTTATTTTATCAAAGCCTTCTAATAAATAAATGAAGAATACCTTTGGTGTTTAAAAATCTTTTAAAGTAAATGAAGGAATTACAAAAATCCAAAAATCGAACTTTGTTTTAAATCTCGGAAACGATAAACAATAATGAACTTTTGCAATATATATATATATATATATATATATATATATATATATATATATATATATATATATAGGGTGACGCACCGTATACGCCGTGGAGTTTCTATAGGAGCCTATTGAAATTTTTTAATTCTTTTTTCTTAGAGCATATACAGGGTGTTTAGGAGCACAATTTAAAAATAATTTCAACTATACAAGGTGTTCACAAAAAAAATCCATATCAAAGTTATATATTCTTTTAATTGAATTCCCTGTACATTATATGTTTTTTAGAATCTAGGAATAAAATAAAGGCAAGTTGCAATAGAATTCCCTATACCTAAAACCTACCGTTTCAAAGATATTTAATGATTTATGAAGTTAATGAAGTTACAGGCTTGCATTAAAAATTTATTTTTGTTACGTTTATTATTAATGAAACAGCGTAGCCTCTGTCAGTACTTTGCAAAAGGGTTGTTGTGTAAGGCAGCATGAAATTTTTGTTAAGAAAATATACAGGGCACTCAAAAATCAAATGACAACTGCAGGTACCTAATATTGCAAATAACTGCTTTATTTTAAATAGCACACACCCTGTATTTAATAAAAAAAATTTGTTGTAAAATTTTATAAGCTTTCAAATTATATTAGGGTTCCCTATACCTAACTCGAACAGTTTTTGAGTTATTTTGATTTCATTTTATTTTAAATATTACATCTAATTTTTCAATATTTGGCCTTGAAATACACAATGGCACCTTTTTTTTATTTTGTAGGGCAAATAAAAAAATACGGGATATTAATGAAGCATGGAAATAATTTAAGCACGTATAGAATTTAAAATATAATTTACAACTACAAACACATGCTTCTACTTTAATAAATGTCCGAAGTGGCGTGCATTTGGATCAATACAAAGGCGAATTCTGTCTTGGAAAGACCTCTTTACATTTAATAACATTTGAAGTGTTATTGCTTCAAAAGCATTGCGTATTTTTGCCTTCATAGCATCAGGTGTAGTCGGAGGTACGTTATAAACAACACCTTTTATGTAGCCCCATAAAAAAATAGTCATATCTGGGGTTCTTGCGGGCCAATTTTGTGGTCCTCCCCGTCATATCCATTTATAGTGAAAGTTCTATTGAAATATTCCCGGACATCAAAATGTGCCGGAGCACCATCTAAATGAAGCCACATCTGTCTTCTGATATCTATTGGAATATCTTCTAAAAGATCAGGTAAATTATATTGCAAAAATCTTCTAAACTTTTGACCGTTTAAATTTCCATTAAAAAAGTGAAACTTCTAAACTTTTGACCGTTTAAATTTCCATTAAAAAAGTGAAACTATTATGTGCGATCCCAAAATTCCCCCCGACACGTTAACAAAGCATCGGTGCTGATGATCAAGGGTGCGAACTAAATGGAGATTTTCATTACTGTAGTAATGGAAATTGTGTTTGTTGACCAGTCTTCGAATGAAACCATTATCAAGCAGATCCTGATGTAACTGAATACGGTATGGATGAAATTTGTGTCTTTTAATTATTCTACCAACGTTTCGTTTGCTGAAAGCTACTTCTCGACTTATTTTACCCTGACGTGTGGGGATTCTCAACAAGGGCGACAATTACCTCAAACTCATTGCCTCCATTTCCAGTGACAGGCTTTTGTCTGTTAATTTTCTGGTATGCTACACTTCCCGTTCTGCGGAACACTTCCAACAATGCTTGCAATACTCTTTTGTTTGGATGATTGCGAGTGGGATAGTTTTGAGTATAAACTCTTTCTGTTCCATTCTCCAATCGTTAAAATCATATCAATTCTTTCGTGTACAGAGTATGTTCTCATTTTTACACAATTTTCGTAGGAGAAATTCCCTTATCATTACAAAGTGACTACCTTAGAAATACAATATTATGACGTTATGTTATTAACAAACGTCAAACAATAATTAAATATGGTCAATGCCACCTTGCATCTTCAAGTAAACCTAAGAGTATCGGAACTATTATAACTTAAAATAACTCAAAAACTGTTAGAGTTAGGTATAGGGAACCCCAGATTAATTTTTAAGGTTATAAAATTTTACAACAAATTTTGTTATTAAATACAGGGTGTGCTATTTAAAATAAGGTAGTTATTTGCAATCTTAGGTACCAGTACTTGACATTTGATTTTTGAGTGCCCTCTATATTTTCTTAACAATCCTTTTGCAAAGTACTGACAGAGGCTACGCTGTTTCAATAAAAATAAACGTAGCAAAAATAAATTTTTAATTCAAACCTGTTATTTCAAAAATCATTAAATATCTTTGAAACGGTTTTAGGTATAGGGAATTCTACTGCAACTTGCCTTTATTTTATTCGTAGATTCCAACAAACATATAATATACAGGGTGTTCCATTAAAAAATATATAACTTTGATATGGATCCTTTTTTGTGAACACCCTATATAGTTGAAATTAATTTTAAATTGTGCCCCTAAGCAGCCTGTATATGCCCTAAGAAAAAGAATTAAAAATTCCAATAGGCTCCTATAGAAACTCCGTGGCGTATACGGTTCGCCACCCTGTATATATATATATATATATATATATATATATATATATATATATATATATATATTATATGTATATGTATATAGTGACCGACCGACATAAAGTTGAATACGAATGGGAAAAAATTTATTGTTCATTTCTCAGAAAATTTTATTCTTGATTAAAGCGCCTGCTAACCTAGAATAGACTTAACAAAATTTGAATATCTCGTTTCTTATACGAGGAGATTCGAAAATGTTAATGCGGCTCAAGAGTAAAGTACCCTTATTTTTCAAAATTCCATTTGAAGAAGTTGTTTAGAATTGAAAAGATATATACAATACGAAATTGCAGCCAGCTTCTCTGAAAAAAAAATTATTTACGTTTCTCCTTTTTCTACCACCCCTGTATTTTACGGGAAACAAAATATTTCGAAGGTAAGTTATTATCTGATGGAACAACAATACGCTAAAAAGCATAAGTTTTATTTGCCCCGTAAGTAACAAATTAGGTTATTCACAATTATCCCTAAAAATACCTCAATTTTTGTATACAATGGGGTAAACTACATATTCCTTCAAGATTATACCTAATAAATGTGAGGGGTTATAGAGAACATCAAAACACTTCAATTGTATCAATAAATCCTTGTCCGCAAATGAATAGGAATTGATTCCTTTATTTACAACCACAACTTTGTCTCACAAGTACTCCATTATTCCTTATTTCGCTTTGATATTTTACAAAGTAGGCGTTGGGAAAAAATTGCTAATAGTCAACAATATCATTTTGACATTTCCAATATCGCTGTTAGTCTAATTTTCACTGGTGTCTAAAAACTAATTATTCACTGTAATGGCTGCAAGTCTAAGTGTCCAAGAAAAAGTTGAGATTGTTTTAGTGTGTGGTGATAATTATCATACTTCTCGCGAGACTGCAGATATTTTTAATGCAAGACACACAGATAAAAATATTAGTCATGCAACAGTTGCCAAAATAATAAAAAAATTTAAAGAAAATGGATCTGTTGTTGCAAATGGTAATGGTGACAATGTTATGAATGTATCTACTGTGGAGAATCCGAGGATATCGTTATCACAGCAGCAAGAAATTACCAATGTTTCTGAGCGATCAATTAGAAGAATTAAGCGATTAAATAAATTCAAGCCGTACAAACCCAAATTTATTCATACCCTTCCGGAAAGAGACCCAGGCGCAAGTTTAGAATTTTCTTTTTGGTTCCAAGGAGAAAAAGAAAATGATAAATATTTTTTGAGAAGAATTCTTTATTCTGACGAATCCAGTTTTATATGAAATGGTATCGTAAGTTCGCAAAACTGTAGATGGTGGGCAGATGAAAACCTTAATTTTAAGATCGAATGCCGGGATCAATATTCGTTTAAAATCAACGTTTGGTGTGGAATTTTAAATGATGAAATTGTGGGACCAGTATTTTTTAGAGAAAATTTAAATTCTGCGAGATATTTAAGTATGCTTCAGACATATTTATCAAATTATTTAGATAATCTTCCTCCGAGAACCAGAATCAACATGTTTTTCCAACAAGATGGCGCATCTATTCATTCAGCGGTGGCGGTAAAGTCATGGCTGGACCTAAAATTTCCTAATCGCTGGATAGGAACATATTACAACAATCCATGGCCTGCAAGATCGCCCGATATCACCCCAATGGACTTTTACCTATGGGGATGTTTAAAGGAGAAAGTTTATAAACAGCAACCATTCAGAAATATTTAACATTTAGAAAATACAGTTAGAAATTGTATTCGAACAGTAACCCCGCAAATGTTGAGAAACGTACATTAAGAAATGCACAAACGTACAATACTTTGCATAGAAAACGGTGGACACCAGATTGAATGATAATGGTATAGGTTTTTCAACTTTTTTTCACTTATGTTTTATGTTTGTGTTACATTATCAATTAATGTAGGTTATTCCAATATTTTGAATAAAACTTCTTTTTTGAAATTTGAAGATTCTTTTATTTATTATAAATCAACGTTTCAGAAAGGTACATAAAGAGTTATTCCAAAATGTTAAAATTTAAATGTTTTGACGTTCTCTATAATCCCCTCACATTTGCTAGGTATAATCTTGAAGGAATATGTAGTTTTCCTCATAGGATACAAAAATTGAGGTATTTTTAGGGATAATTGTGAATAACCTAATTTACCACTTATGGGGCAAATACAACTTATGCTTTTTAACGTATTTGTTGTTCCATTAGAAAATAACTTACCTCCGAAATATTTTGTTTCCCGAAAAATACAGAAATGGTAGAAAAAAACAAAGGAAAAACGTCGAAGACATTTCTTAGAGGAGCTGGATGAAATTGCATATTTGACATATCTTTTTAATTCTAAACAACTTTTTAAAATGACATTTTGTGTATTTTGAAAATAAGGGTACTTACTCTTGAGCCACATTCACATTTCGAATCTCCCTCGTATAAAACGAGATATTCAAATTTTGTAAGTCCGTATATATATATATATATATATATATATATATATATATATATATATATATATATATATAGACACACACACACACTAGAATTAAGAAATTAAATGCAATTAATTTAGAAATTCTCTATAAGATACTGTTAGATGATGAATAACTTTGCTTTTAAAATAGGATGTGATTTGCTTTGAATATATGAATAAAGTCAACTTGATAAGAGTATTTACATTTTAAAAATTACTACAAATTGCAATCGTTAATTCAACTCTAATTAAAAAGAAAGAATAATAGAGCTTTGAATAAACCGTAATTAATATCTCTAAGAACCCCAACGCTTGTTAACGGGGAAACCAAAGCAAATCCGTTCAGCTGAAACCTATTAAGTGAAAGAAACAAGCAAAACTGAATTTAAAAACAGTAGTTTGAATTACGTGCATCGATCATAGTATGTATATATACGTATATGATTCTTAAGAAGATAAATTACTTCTAACACAGTAATAAACGGATAACGTAAGTAGGTACTTTGAAAGTAAATGATCATGTAGAATACATTTCCTTCATTACAAATTTCATCACTTTAATTAAACGAAGATTGAATGGAGAAATTCTATTCGAAATAGTGGCGACATAAATCTTTAAGCAAATATATGTTTCGCGTTCCATAAATTTTTGTATTTTAGCGCTGTTAAAAGCAATAAGGAATTAACCATTTAGAAAAAATCTATCAGATTATAGAAAACCAATTTAAAAAAAAAGCTTTGTCAGAGACAATTATTTTGTTTTCGTTCGTAGAAGTTGTTATCTCTAAGAAACGAGCGTAACTTTACAAAAAATACATATTATGTAATCTTTAATATTTTAATTTAAACTCCACACTTTTGAATTACTTCCCCATACTTTCATGTTGCAATTCTGCATTTTGTGTGACAAACGGACGTACGTTAAAAGCTTGAGTGAAGTTTTAATTTAATTCGCCTTTTAAAAATTTAGTGATTTGCATGGAAACCAAGATCAAATTAAAATATTTTTTTTTTGTGTTGTAGCGCGATTTACATATAAACGCATAACAATGAAACACACTCAAGAATCCAAGTAACACTATTATATTCCGATACATTACTCCTTCGTACACCCTATATTTCTGTTCAATTGCATATAGTTTCCTTAATTCTATTTTATTTTTAAACAAGACGTAGATAGGGCTATAGAAATAAACTTAAAGACATATTAGACCAGTTTAAACGTTACGTTTTGTAAATAAAGAACGTATTGTTAAAAGGTTTAACATATAGTTGCAAACTGCCCGTAGATTCTAAAATTGTAAGTCACTTTCACTTTCTAAAAAGCTGAAATAAGCGATGTGTCACAAGGGTTGGACAACTGAAGCTTCTTATTCACATCAATACTATACGTTGATCTAATTTAACTCAATAATAATCATATATAATACTACACTGCCTTCAAATCGACCAGAACGCTCAGGGGAATACTAACCAAAACCAAACCATACAATGAAGATCAGAATTCCAAGAATTGTGTATATAACTTACCATGCGAATACGGCAGAGCATACATAGGAGAGAGCAGTAGACCACTCAAAGTGAGAACACAGGAACACAAGAACAACGTCCGCAAGGGCGAAATAGAAAGATCAAGAATCGCCGAACATGTCTGGAACGAAGACCACCACATCCAATGGGATAACATACAGATAGTGGCTAAGGACGAGAACACAACTCGTCGAAAACTCAAAGAAGCCACATACATCGCACTAGCAGAAAATCTAATAAGCCAAGCTAGTGTAGAAGTGAAACCCATATGGATTCCAATAATGCGCGAAGAGCTTAAGCGCAATACACCTGCGCAAGAAGTTACTGCGCAACATGCGCAATAAACTTCTGCGCAACCACGAAAAAGTGTAATATATATATAAGTTCTAAAATATATATATTGGATTACTCCGTGGCTCAGTGGCAACGATGTCAGACTAGTAAGTGAAAGGTACCAGGTTCGAATTTAAGAGTAGTCAAGTGCTTGGGAAAAAATTACATATAACATATGAATTCGACTCAAGTGCGAAAACAGTCCTTCTCAGGACTAAGCCTGATGACGAAAGCAGAGTCCGCTTCCGAAACGTCGCGCTCAAAATGCATAAACTGTGGAAATAGGCCGATCAACTCCACTAATAGGAAACCACAGTTACAAAACACTTATAATACAGAAATAATACTACAAGTTTAAACACTGTAGAGTCAATATAGTTTAAATTTTAAAATGATGGTCAAACCCAATCTCTTTTCCATTTTTGCGACTCAATATTAGAATAATTAAAATAATTATGTTTCTATTTTTTTTTATTCTAATGAGAAGTGTACAAATTTTATTAAAGTAAGTTAATGGTTACCTTGTAACAATTATATTATTATTATATTAATTAGGAATTATATTCTATAAGGTTTTTTTTACTGTTGAAATAAAGGTATTTGTTCTGTACAATTTCTAATATTGTGAATAAACAATTGTTGCCAGTCCCAAAAAATCCGTGCCGGGTTTCTAAGTGAACTGAGTAGATTACAGTTTAAAAAGGCAAATTTATCACAATTCCAAAAAGTTACCATTTTGTAATTGTCACGTCTTACTTTGAACAGCAATACTTTTGTCGGGCATCTATACAGATTGTGAATTAACGTGGATTGTTTGTTTATGTTGTAGTTTCCACCAATCGGTCATCAATCAAATCGCGCCCTTTGTAGCGCAATTATTGAATCTAGCACTGCAGCTTATTAGTCTATTAAACATACAGTTACTTGCGGATGTCTGCAGCACTCTCTTGTAGCATAATTAGAAGCTAGAGCACAAGTTGCAACACCATATTGCGATTTAATTAAAAGTTAGAGTTTGAAACCACTCAGGGTTCTGAGCTCCATTCCCATCGCTAGGTCCCATTTCTAAAAACTGGACCCCATTTCTAACAGCTGGGCCCCATTTCACGGCGGCTAGGGGCTCCAAATCAAAAACACTAAATAAGTTATTTGTTGCGCGGACTTAATAAAAAAGAAAGTTTTTTTGAAATATTTATTTAATGCTAAAAATTAGATTTCTTTGTGACCGTATCGGTCCAAGTCTAACAAGTAACTAACTACCTGCGCCCTTTTCATGAAAAAATAAAACCCCTTTCCTAAAAACTCTTTAAAATAACTACAAGGCCGTTAAAGGCCGTACACTATTTAACATGCACACCGTGAACTACCCGCAAACATACAGACACTTGGACAAACATACAACACACGAAACAAAAGAACAAGCAAACAAAACGACAATTTGGTCTTAGCACTTTTGCATAAGTCACGGGATTTTTCCTGGAGCTATCTATGTAATAAATACAAGTTATAGCTCTAATCAAAATCTTACACTTGCAACTTGAATCTAATTTCTGCATCTAGAACATGTGCACAGGAGGTACAAAAAGTCCTTATTGAAACTGTAGTGTTTGACGCACCCCGTAGACATAAGACATGTGACACGTGACATGCACGTTTTGTGTGTAATAAAATTATGTTTAAATAAGTTTACATATATTCAGTTTTCTTCCCTCTGAAGGTTTAGACTTTTGGTTCTCCGATCATTGTGCCACCTCGGTGTACATGACACTGGCGACGAGAGAGAAAAAAACGACGAACATCAAGGAACTTAGAGGTTATATTTTAGAACGTGACTTAACACATTGGAAGAAATGGCGGTTATAGGAACTATGCCATTATTCGACCAGGCTGAATATTTTATTATTTTTAAAGAACGTATGGTTCAATTTTTTAAAGCGAATTCTATCGCTAAAGAGAAGCAGGTTTCGGCTTTAATTACGGCGTTCAGCAGCGCAGTGTATATGACTTTGTGATCAAATATGTGATTTACTGGCACAACTGTATTCTAGGGTGATATCAGTTTTTAATGAATTTTTATAAGATGCAGCAGAATGAGGGAGAGCAGATTACAGAGTAAAAAATTTGGCGGTGAGCTGTAAATTTGGAGTAGATTTAACCATGGTATTAAAAGACAAGTTTGTGACGGGAATGGTGGAAGAGTTTAGAAGAATTATTTCAGATAACAGTAAAGACGGGGGCATCGTTACAGATGAGCGGCACCAACAACAAACAGCTGTTCGCTATAAACAAGAAGTTTAATGAAAAGTTTTCGCGAAATACGGGAAATTCGACCGACAAATTGAAAGCTTCGAACTTGCAGGTTAAGTGCTATGCTTTTGGTAAATAAAATCACAATTTTAGTAAGTGTCAGTACAAACATTTTAAGTGTCGACTATGTTTTAAAGTTGGACATGTTACCTTCACGTGTAATCAGAAAAGACATCATTATTTGCAGAATAGTGATGAACCAGAAGCGCATTCTAAAGTTCAGGGTGAAGATTCTGTTTCAGGGGACGTTTTAAAACAGGTAGATAAGAAGGATCAGTTCAATAACAATGTTGCACACAATTTTAAAATACATTTATAAATTCCATTAAACTACAAATGGAAATTGATACAGGTTCTGCCATTTCAGCAGTATCATTTAAATTGTATAAAGAATTATTTAGTGATTTAGAATTACAGGTCACGAGGACCATTTTGAGGTCGTATGATGGTACAAGTATTTATCCAAAAGGGAAGATTAATGTAAATTTGCAGATTAGAAAGGAATATAAGATGGTAGAATTAGTAGTCATTGATAGAGGGGGAAACCCGCTGTTAGGTAGATATGTTTTGAAAATGTTTAATGCAAGTACAAGATATGTTTGTGTTAAACGTGAAACTTTAGCTCACAAGTCTTCTGAGATTTTTAAAGATGAGTTGGGCCTATTTAAATACGAAAAGTAAAATTAGAGATAGTAGAAGGAGCATCAACTAAATTTCATAAACCACGAAATTTGCCAATTACTTACAAATAATTAGTAGAGTCAGAGCAAGATAGGTTAGAAAGGGAAGGGGTAATCACACCTGTTGTAGATGCTCAGTGGTATACGCCAATGGTACCACTATTTAAAAAGGATGGCACTATTCGCTTATGTGCTGATTATAAAGTGTCAGTTACGCGTTTGCTGCCTTACTAGGTGGAGAGAAATTTTCTAACTTAGATCTTTGTCAAGCATACAACCAACTTGAGTTGGACGAGTCTACCAAACTTTTATTAGCGTGGAGTACGCATAAGGGAATGTATAAAGAAAAAAGACTTCCTTTTGGTACAAAACCAGCTTGCTCAATATTTCAGCGCACTATGGATAAAGTTTTGCAGGGAGTAAAAGGGACAACTGTTTTCTTAAATGATATTGTATTTACGGGTAAAGATTTTAAAGAGCACATACACAAATTAGAGGTAGTTTTTCAAAGATTAGAAGATGCAGGTTTTCGTTTGAACAGATCTAAATGTACCTTTTTGCAAGATAAAATTGAATGGGGCATATAATCAGTAATGAGGGGTTACAAAAAAATCCTTGTAAAATTAAGGCAATAGTAGATTGTCCCAGGCCTGAAACGGTTTCCCAGGTAAAATAGTTTATTGGTATGATCAATTATTATGCTAAATTTATTTACAATGTTACAAAACTTTTAAATCTTTTATACAAATTATTGCATAATGATTGTGTTTTTAAATGGAATAGCGAATGTGAAAATGCGTGTATTAAAACAAAAGAAGTTATGGTTTCAGGCACTATTTTGGTACATTTTAATTCAAAGTTACCTATCAAACTCAGCTGCGATGCTACTTCATATGGGGTAGCAGGAATACTATCACATATATTTTCAGATGGTAGTGAAAAACCTATTGAATATGCATCCCGTAGATTAACATCTGCAGAAACAAGTTATTCCGTTATTGATAAAGAAGCCTTGCCTATTTATATTTCAATATACAAGTTTTCAAATTATTTGTTTGGCCATAAATGTGTTTTAGTGACTGATCACAAGCCATTAATATACGTTTTTGGTGACAAGAGTAGTATACCACTTAAGGCAGCTGGACGTTTACAACGTTAGGCTTTATATCTGAGTGAATTTGATTTTAGAACTGAATATGTGGAAGGGAAAACAAATTGTAATGTTGATTATTTATCTAGATTACCAGTTAATACGATTTCTTGTGATACAAAGAACTATTCTTATTTGACTTTTGTGTCAGAAAATTCAGTGTTAATAGTAGATGCAAAGGCAATTAAGGGAGAAACTAAGTAGATGTAATTTATTCGCAGGTTCTTAGGTTCTTAAGTTTGTAACGAAGGGTTGGCTTAAGCATAATTCAAACAATCTATTACAACATAAAGTAGTTGTGCCAACAAAGTTTCATGACAGTATTATGATAGAGCTACATATGACGCATGCAGGGATCGTGAAGTCTACAGCACGTTCTTATGTATGATAGCCTAATATTAATAGGGACATTGAGAATGACGCAAACCGTTGTGGATTTCTTTGGTCCAATTAGAAATAAAATGTTTTTAGTTGTGCATCTGATTAAAATATGTGGAGGAAAGCCCCCTCAATACTACCTATGTTTCTACAGATCGAGGTCAAGCCAAGGCCAAGTTCAGATCAAGCCTAGGTCAGGTCAGAGTCAAGTCGAGGTCAGGTCAAATCAAAGTCAGGGACGCATCTCTGCCCAAAACAAACCCACACGGATATCGAGTTGTGTCTTGGATAGGGATGTGTCCTTAACTTTCATATGACCTGACTCGACCTTCACTTTGATCCAAAAACATAACCTAATAAACCGATGAAATGTTTATAATACCGTAATATACTACATTTGGTATAACAAAATTTTGCATTTTTTTAGATTAGGTTAAGGAAACCGACTGTAGACAAGTAAAGTGTGAGCACATGATGTAAGTTAATGGAAGTGTTGAGATAATCCCTGTGTATGCGTGGGTGTGTGCTCGGATCTGAGCGTGGGCGCGAGAGTGCGTTTGCAGGGTAAGGAGTAAATGGGGTGAATGTGATTTTCCTTCAGCGGCGATAACTCAAAAGATTAAAATGCAATTATATTCAAGCTTAACGTAAGTATTTACCACCTAAATGTCTGGATCCCAGTGATTTTTGGTGGTGGTGGATTTTGGGCGTAATTAGTAACAGGAGTTAAGATGATTTTTTTTGGGTTGCATAATTCGACAACCTTAAAAGCGATTGAATTCAAATTCGACATAAATGTTTAAGACGTAAAAGTGTAGTCCCCAGTGATTTTTGGTCGTGGTAGTTGAGGTGAGGGGTAAGAAGTAACTGGCGTTGATTTTTTGTCCGCAATCAATAAAAAACTTTCATTCAAATTTGACACAAGTATTTAAATGAATTTACTCAAATAATAGAAAATATGAAAAATTTTCGAGTCGGCTGACTCATTTTTTTAATTTCAGTTCTGTATGTGTTTTGGAACATTATTGTAGAAAGCGTGTCTTATATGTGAAAAACCCAGGGTAGATGATAATTTTGTGTTTAGGTGTTATTAAACCTCTGAATCTCAAATTATATATGTATTTAAACAGTCCTATAGAGGAGGGGTACTCATATTCAACCATTGCGTATCAGCTGATTTATAAAAAACAAAAATCCGGCTTTTTTAACCCTTTCAATGCGATATGCGTCCAATTTTTCAATACATCGCCCATAGTTAAATTTAAATGTTGCATCTATATTGAATTAACTTGGTTACATTGTTTTTATATCGTAAATGAGTATTCTGTTGTAAATCTACACTTTTAACATACTTTGAAACTGAACGGAGGTATTAATTAATACTAACTAGATGTTGAAAAATCTCTGCTTTTCTGCCAAAGTCATTATCTTTTCTGTATTAATAAATAAGTCGTGTTTTTCAGAAGCTTTTACGATATTTGCTAGTTCGTAATTCATTACACGGTTCACATGGTCAGCCTCATTATTTGGAAAGGAATATCTGACTTGTGCGTCATCTGCATATTAATGGACCTTACTGAATTTTAAGCCACCCCTGATGTTAGTAAATACTGAAAAGAATTAGACCTCTAATAGATTCTTAAAATATCTTACCAAAGGTGGTTTTGTATTCGAGTGTGTATTTTTAAAGAAATTTAGATATTACAGATAATATAGGCAAATCATTTAGGTTAACAACGTTATTCTTTTTTAGTACAGGTATAATGCACGATATTCTCCAAGAGTCAGGAAATACATTTTACGCAATATACAGATCTGGTCAGGGTTTAGTATGTATGCAAATCGCGCATTCCCACCTCTACTCTCCAACTTAACTGCTAGATACTCGATATCGGGTCATATTTTTAGTGCGCATAAGTCTTTTAATACATTGGTTTTTATGAAACGTTCCCACCTCTAATAACATAATTCATGTTTAGATCTGTCATGTTTATTTTATGTCAAGCCTTTTGACATTAAAAATTGCGTTTAGAATGCTGGAACTGTAAGCGCGTTCTCAAAAAAAATTGGTATCACTGTTATAAAGTGCAAACGACACAAGAACTGTTTTCCGAAGGTAATTTTAGGCGAGTGGAGCTTTGTGAAATTATGCTGAATAAACAGAATAAAAATGAAAACTTTTTAGAACGTATTGTATTTTCTGATGCGTCGTCGGGTATTACGTGACTACATTATTGGCCCATTTTTCTTTGATGTAACCTGAACGGTCTAAAATATTTACAGCTTCTGCAAAATGAGATCATTCCGATAATTCGTCGCCTTCCTGTTAATTTTCAGGAGGTTTGGTACCAACAGGACGGTTGTTCATCTTACTACTCAAGAGCGGTTATCGACTTCCTGAACCAGACGTTTACTGATCGGCTCACTAGCACCAATAGTGCAATTAAATGGCCCGCGGGATCCGGCGATATATCGCCTAATGACTTCTTTTTTTGGGGTTTAATGACAGAAGAGATTTATAGGCATGGTTTTGAAAGAGCTAGCAATCTAGCTGAGTTAAGAGCATCTAAAACGTAAGAGGAGAAATCTGTATGACAGATTTGGTTACTGTTTAGCGCAAGGAGGTGGATTATTTGAGCCTTTAATTCATTAACTGTTCTTTTGGTTTCATTAAAATGTTCGCTCGTTTTTCCACGTTTTTTTTTTTGTTTTTTAAGTTAAGATTGGCATTTGGTGTTTAAAAATTGTAATTTTATTTTTATTCAAATGCGTTTTATTTTCTATTGTTATTCAGATTAACGCAAAAAATAGCAATTTTATGTTAGTAGCAATCATTTGAGAATCCGATAAAGTGTTTATTTTTACCGCGTGATTCCCATTGCTCACTCGATACCGAATTTCGCGTTTTCCCACACCAGAAAACTATTGCGAAAGTGAATCTCAGCAATGGGAATCCACTACTTGAGCATGCCGGATTCCGCGGTCGAGTATCTATTAGTGAAGTTGGAGAGTAGATGTGGGAATGCGCGTTTTGTAACACACTAAATTTCTGACCTGATCTGTATATTAACAAGCATTATAAAAGTTAAAATGTGTGGACAGCACAGCAAATTTATTATAAGCTTTATCACCTAGTAATATTATTTTTATATTATTTGTGTACCAAGGAGTTTTCTTTCTCTCTTATATCAAATAAAGTTAGATTCAAATCATGTGATTAAGATGGTAGATTTTGCCATTTAAGACTTGAATATACAACATATCAAAAAAGGTGTTATATTTAACATTTAACAACAATATACAAAGCCATGGATCAGATATACTAGGTACATTTACAGTACAGCAAGAATTAATTTGTACATAACATCTAATAAGGGGACGCAAATTATTTGCAATATTTGTGGATACACCAATAATTTGTTTTAATTTTGGCGATCTTAAAGTTTCGTTAAAAATTACAGTTTCATGATTACCTATAGCAACCATATCAATATTAATGTCTCCGCCACATATCAACTGATCACATTCTGGGACCATATCGGTTAAACGGTCTTCAAATGTGTCTATAAAGTTGAGCAAGCATTTATCAGGAGACATATGTGGATATACATATATATTATATATGTTCAGAGAACCCAAGATTTGGAAAAACCTAATCTGTAAATCTTTCTTTTTTACTACATCCGTTAATTGGTTGTTGGATGTTACACATTTCCATGCGAATTTAGACTGTTTACAACTTTCACAATAAATATGAAACGCACGGAGTGCGGCTCTTTCGTCTTGCTTCCATCACCTATAATTTTTAAAAATGAATAACAGTATGTAAAAAGAGAACACGTTTATAAAGGAATTTCTTTTTATTATACCTATAATTACAACTAACCCACTTGTATATAAAACAAGAGTCCTTTCCCCACTTGGTCAATCAGACCACTGCCTAATCGAAATAACTTCCTCTGTATCCAATCCCACTGTTACTTGAAAAACAGATACAACTATGTGGTGTTTTAAATCAGATAACTGGAGCAAACCGCGAGATTTTTTTACAACCTTCCCCTGGCGTGAGTATAGCTTTAAATGGCCCTCCTCTCAAAAAAATTCTCTTTCAATAACTGAAGTTATCCTGATGGGTATCAACATAATCGTGTAGGTCATGCTCGTTCCCAACCCTGGTTTAATAGGGCTTGCACTAATGCATTATCGCAAAAGCATAAACTCTATATCAAATGGAAATCAAATAAATCTACCGAAATCACGCCAACTATATTGCCGCAACGAATAGTTGCAAAAGTATCATCACCAAGACCAAAAGATGTTTAAAGAACGTAAATGCAAAGAATTAGTCTCATGTCCTTTGAGTGGTCGTAAATTTTGGTCATTAGCTAAAGCCATCCGTAAAAACTTTAGTACATCTTCTTTTACTCTCGCGACAGAGCTATAGTAGCTGATCCTACTGAAAAAGCCAACCTGTTTGTCGATTACTTTGCATCAAATTCACGTCTCACTGATTCAGGTAAAACTGTGCCGTCGCCCAAATCTATCCTATACGCTATTAAAGCAATCCACTTTCGTTACAAGCTCCTGGAATCAATTATCAATAAACTTGACCCAAACAAGGCGACTGGTCCTGACGGTATTCCAGCTATCGTCCTTAAAAAATGCTACCCCGAGCTAGTACCTGTATTGTCCAAACTCTTTTCGATCTCCATGTCATCTGGAGAGTTTCCCTCATCGTGGAAGTTAGCAAATGTCCAGCCTATTCCTAAAAAGGGTGACAAAACCGATCCCTCAAACTATCGACCAATAGCTATCACTTCCATTCTGTCGAAAATCATGGAGAAAGCCATCAACCACCAACTACTTTCGTTCCTCGAGTCCAATAAACTCTTAAACGACCACCAGTATGGGTTCAGACAGAGTCGTTCAACGGGTGATCTTCTTTCATATGTCACCCAACTTTGGAATAACACATTAGAGAGGTTCGGTGAAACAGTATAGTAGTAGTTTTAGATATTTCAAAAGCTTTTGACCAGGTTTGGCACAAGTGCCTTCTTGCCAAGCTCACTTCGTTCGGCTTATCCAATTCGCTCATCAATTGGATATCCAGCTTTCTTGACAAAAGACGTATACGTGTTGTTGTCGATGGCTTCATTTGGAAAGAAACTACTATTAACGCGGGAGTACCCCAAGGATCAGTGATAGCTCCCACACTTTTCCTGCTGTACATAAATCACTTCATTTCCACAACAGCTAACCCGATCCATTGCTTTGCGGATGACAGCACTCTACTTCTCTTCTCTTCTCAGTTTTCCGACAACAATAAGTCTAGACAGGGCGTAAAGGTGAAAATGGCAGCCTCAGTCAACAGTGACTTAGAATGTGTCCTTGAATGGGGAAGGAATAATCTACTCACGTTCAACGCCGACAAAACGCAGTGTTGCCTTGTGTCCGCCAAGAAAGACCGATCATTTCCTGCTGTAAATATGAATGGCTCAGAACTCAAGTTTTCAAACTCTATTTCTATGTTAGGGATGTCCGTATCATCGAACCTTTCATTGGTTGGTCACATTTTGTCGGCCAGCAAAACAGCTGCCCGTAAACTGGGCTTTCTATACAGATCTAAACAGTACTTCACATCCGGACAACTCCTTTTACTGTATAAGGCTCAAATTCGACATCATCTGGAATAGAATTCCCACCTCGGGGTCAGTGTTCCCCAATACGCCCTTGATATGGTACACCGCATCCAAAAAAGAGCCATCAGGCTTATAAATGACCCGCCTCTGACTTCTGACCTACAGCCTCTTGAGAATAGAAGAATAGTTTCGGTTCTTTCCTTGTTCTATGGCTATTACCATGGCAAGTGTGCCTCTGAAATACACTCCTTAATACCTTCGCAGACCATCTTCGTTAGGAACACTCGGTTTGCCCATTCACACCATAATTACGCACTAAAAATTCCATCGTGTCACATTAAACGGGCTCAATCTACATTTTTCCACACGGCGACCAAATTGTGGAATGCACTACCCAGCTCCTGTTTTCCTCCAAACTTTGACTTAAGTCAATTTAAGCTAGCCACTCATAAACATTTCTCGGCAGCCAAACAATAGCCTTAAACCCTCTCAGTGTTCCTGAGTGCTTTAGCACGTTAGGAAAATTTTAGCCTGTTCGGGAATACTACAATTTAAAAAAAACGCATTTTTTTGTGCGGATTAATTTAACGAGTTCCTATTAAAGATGTAGTTTCCCGTATATTGCGCTGCTCAAACAAAATACAAACTTGCTGTAAATATTGCCACTTTAATTAAGTATAGAGTAAAATTAATTAACGTTAAGGAACGCTTTGTAAATAACGCAATGCCCACAAGTATGGTTAAATATTTGTGCATTAACGATAAATCAGATGAAAAATTAGTCATTTGTGTGCTTTTGGTTGAAGTAACTGTCGTAAATTTAGTTCGAGTAAATATAAATAGGATTTTGTCGTTTGTGGAAAATTTATATGGAGAGCGTTACCGTAGAAAGTCAGCAATCGAATTCAATACCTAATGGACCCATTGTCCGACCGATTATATTGTAGTCCAGAGGGAGAAGAGTATTCTATTGTTGTTGGTGCTACGTAAGGTACTTTTATTTTTTTATTTTGGCTGGTATTCTTTTCTTGTGTTTATGTAGGGGAATGCATTCACTTGCTTTCGTGTAAATTATTGTGGAAGCTCTTCACGAAATTTAGAAACAAGCGTATTCATTCGCACGATTTATTTGTTAAGATCTTGAATTTTTTATCTGTGTAATGGTGTACATTGAAAGTGTATTTCATGCAATTGCATCAAAATGTATGTTACCGATATCTTTATTATTTCCATTGTATTGATTAAAATGTAGTTATTGATAAAATGGCCTTGCAAGCGCTGACCGAATTCGATGATTATTTTTTTGGTTTCTTGTTTTTGAATTGCGAGATTTATTGTGTTTTTTTGATGTAACTGTACTAAAATTTAATATGTAAATGCCCTAACATGTGACCATTGTCAATCTTTATAACTGTTTTATTAAGAGATTGGGAACTATTGTAACTTCATCCTCTGAGCCCGCGATTTGCCGACGTAAAGTAATACATTGAAAGGTAGACATTTTTAAGATTTGTAGTAATTGAATTATTTTATGAGAAATATCGAGTTAAATAATTTTACAGCGGCAACCTCCATTTTTCGATCATTTAGATGGTGATCAATGTTATTGAATACAAGTTTTTTTTTTGTTAAGTAACAAGTCATTTTAAAAGAAGTTTTAGGTTATAAAGGAACGTAATTACGAAGTAAATCGGTCGTTGACCGAACAGCTATTTGGTTTTGCAAACGAGGGTGTTGCGAATAGTCGTTCTTTTGAAGTTACTTTTTTATAGGAACCAACATACCGATTGTAGACATATTTGCTTTGCCAAAAGGTAAGCAGTGTGTTATTTGTTTGAAAATTTCGACGAATTTACGTAAACTTCCCGATATCGACGTTGCGTAAATTTTAGGGTTTCTATAAATTTTCAATCGCGTTTAATTTTGTTGTAGTGACGTATTTTGTGTTTTAAATTGAAGAACTGATTATCGTATTTTCACTTGGCGAGATTTTAGGGAGTTTTGAGTTTTATTATCGCATTGTGTGACTTTTATATAAAGCTTAGAATTTTATTGAAGTTTAGGTGAACTTCGCGTAGGTATTTTTGGAATAGAATTTTTGGTAGTGGCATAGTTTATTTTTGAGTGAACGTTTTGGTTTCTTGTTAGGCTAATCTAAGATCTGCTCATAACGTTTTTCCCGCTATAAATGTATTTAACAGGTGCCGCCTTTTTGACAGTTTTTTACTCGAGCCTGACGCTTTTGGAGTTATGACGACTGCCCTTTTACAACTTTAAGTAAGAACCCCGCCAACACCACTGAGCCGTGGCACAAATTGCCTTTACGGGGTCGATGCTCTAGTGAGTATTTAGCCTGTAACAGGGCGCGGCATCGACCGCAAGGCTGGATCCTTCTCGTTTCCACGAATGGATTCTATTATTATATTTCTAGAAATTCACAGTGGTTTCGGAATATGACCTTGGAACATCCGATTTGCATGTAAATTTGTTGCCAAGTTGAGTTGGTGGTCTTAAAGAGATTAATGACCTTTTGGGTTAGTTTCTTAGGTAAGTCAATCTCAACGATCTTAAAACCAGACTAGTCTTTCTTTCAGATTTAAGGTAATTCTCTAGCTATCTATCTCTCTCTCCCTCTCTCTCTCTCTGTAAACTCCTCCGTGAATTAGGTTTCCCATAGCTATACGGAGTGATGATTATTTTCATACATTGCTGTAAAACGGAAAAAATCGTACACAATTAATTGCATTTATGTGTGACCTGTATTTAAAGTTAAATAATGTTTGCAAGTAACTGTAATTAATCATAATTTTTTGAAGAAGTTCGTCCGATAATTCGAACTATAGTTTACCATATATGATGCCCTATGTTGCTTCAAATACATGGAATCATATTACTGATTTATATCGAACGATTAAGGCAACAAAAAAGCTATTACACCAAGTGTACGTGATCCAAGTACAACAATTTGGTCATTTTCATCCAGTTTTGTACTTTGTTAACAAATATTCAACAAGTTATCAAGCAAGGCATCGGTCACTTTACCAAGAGTTAAAAAAAGCAGTTGGGATATCTCAAGCTGTCTGCATATTAGCATAAAGAGCCTAAAATTGCAATCTTGGTTAGAACGATACCTCCTCTGACTTTTGTACCAATACAAGATACTGATGAAACAATACATCGCCTGTCCAATATATTACCTTGACAATCGCAACCGCTTTGGTAATGAAACGAGAATAATTGTATACTCCAAATCGTGCAGGAAAACCATACTTTCACCAGAAATAGTCA
Source organism: Vesta saturnalis (assembly GCA_036346205.1). NCBI lineage: Eukaryota > Metazoa > Arthropoda > Insecta > Coleoptera > Lampyridae > Vesta > Vesta saturnalis. The sequence goes on from JARFJB010001764.1 coordinate 393,741, forward strand.
ACTTTTGAAGGGATTACTTCTGGTCCAGATAGGACTAATAATCACACCATGTAGTGGTCGCTCATCGAATACGACTAATATTGCCATGAATGAGTATTCAAAGCTAAGGAAGTCCATTACCTCCTTGAAGAAGGTCCAAAAGGGACATGATATGATGTATAAACATATTATTCGGGGAGAACCCAAAAAAATTAAAAAAGCGTTGGGATGCCAATTCTTTGATTAAATACAAGAACATAAAATGTTTGCGAGGAATTTCGCCCATTTACAGAATGGAACCACAACTGCATTTGTAAATATTTCTTTGTGTAAATAATTTAGTTTTTTACTAGTTACAAGTAATATACTTGTTTAATACAAGTAGACTGGTTTAAAAATAATTTTTAACTGCATCTGTATTTTATTTGATATGAGATTAAAACAATAATTAAATATTGTGCGTATTATTTAATTCAAACGTTGTTATACGAACAGCTTCTGATTTTAGAAAGAAAAGTTGTGATTAAAATGACAGTATATGCCAACGTACCGATTTCGAATCTTCTTAACACAGAAATAAATGTTTTGGTGCCGAATCCCGCAATGCTGAAACAACTCGGTGCCAAAAAGGTGACGCTGAACCGACCGCAAAATATTGCCCGCACTTTTACTTCTTAAACCATGTTTAATCTTTGTTCTTATAAAACTGAATCTTATTAGTCCCATTACGAAGTTCCAGGTATTTATGAGTCAGTTTTGCCTAAACAAATTATAATAGACCTGACCACTAGAACATTATAAACATAGTTTGGCATTTCCACTTAGTCCGCCATATTGAGAAAATATCTTTAAAGATTTCATTTTAATAGAGTTCATCAAATGAGACAACCAAAACAATTTCCAATAAAAAAAATTAAGGGATACAATTTCAATAACGTTGAAAACATATTGTTGCTACGTTTTTAAAAATATCTTACTAAATATAATTTTTAATGTAATATTACATTTAATGTAAAATTACACTTTAAATTGAAAAAGTAATGTCTTAATTTAAAATAGAAATGGAATCGTTTTAAATTATTTTTTAATTCTGGTAATAGAAAAATTTAGTGAATTAGGGAACAGACGAACAGTTACACAAATTTGATTAATTTCCAACTAGCTAGGTATACAATAAATGAGACATCATGGTTCCATTTAATGACAATAATTACGATTAAGCGGTAAAATTTCTTGGTTAAAATCTAAGATATGTATAAGTGCGGGAATAGGAAATGATCAAATGGTAAACCTTTATATAAATTCTTTAAACACAATTGTTACTCAAGAATACTTGATACCTCTACATAAATATTTTACAGTACTTACTTAATACAACATTTGTGTCTTGATGCACGTGGATGCCAATCCTTCGTCTTTTGTAGATTCCCAACCCTGTGCGTGATTAGGCTAGTAATGCACGATTTCTATGTATAACATACTGTATTGTTTAAAAAAAAACTGCTAATTTACACGATTACTAATTCTAACCGTTTTATTTTAAAATCCTTGTCCCTAAATTTTCAAGTGGGAGGGTTAGAAAAAAATTTAACCATTATATTCCATCTTAGTGGTGTGTTGGTGTAACGGTGCAATATTACAGGTAAAGAACTAATTATAAAGGTCCGTAACTTTTTTCTATATAAATTCTAAACATTCCAGAACGGTTACTGCTTACATATAACTATTATACTTTTTAAGTTGTCATCATCCATACTGTATTGCAATCTAAATGTTAGGTTTTGTTTATTCACAATTCAGAAAGAAGTTTCGAATCTGTGATTTTGTATAAAGTCGCATTGACTTCCTCATTTTGTTTTAAATGGTTCAGTTTGCATCTTACTACAAAAGGAATAAATTCTTCAATTTCCTACTTCCTGAAGTTTCAATTCCTAAAATCGCCTCAACACTATCTGAAAAAAGAGCAATTTGATTTTGTAAAAATAGTAACCAAAGTTAAGAAGTAAAGCAAGTCATCTAGTTTTACGGTATCCTAATAGCTTTGGTGTACTCTACGATTCATCACAAAATTCCTTCAAACTTTCTCTTCATACAGCGTATATGTCAAAGTGTGGTTATGTTTTTAGAATTATGCCAGTTGGAAGCAAGTCAGCAGCTGTTTGTATAGTATTAGTAATTTATTATGTAATATATGAGCTGTACAACACACTAGATAAATGTTGATTTAGCTCATTTTTCACCCGACGGAAAATATTATTTTCGCCCTCTCTCGAAATGCCACCAAAAATGTCTGATTTGCATCGTATACCACTCACTTATTTTTTTAATATTTTTTTAAATAGAAGTTTGGTGTGATTTCACTGTCCGTGATTTTATCACAGCTCCATGTGAGCTGGAACTGTTAGTTTCTCGCAATGGGGAATCACAGTGACATTTCGGAGCTGTAATAAAAGAACACCCATCATTAAATCGGAGCAAAAGCGACAGGAATTCGCTATTTGAATGAGAATAATTGGAATCTTTAAACATTAGGAAATCGATAATGCATTTTTATTTTACACAAGCTAATTTTGCGGTCACGTATGAATATAAGAAAACAAACAAACAAAAAAAGAAAAATCATCATATAAAAATAAAAGTAAGATATTTGTTATAAAAAAAATTATTGTCTCCTAAACGACTATTATAACAAATAACATTAATGTTTGTTGTTTGTATGAATAAACATAATTTGTTTCACTTTATTTACACTTAGTCTAGATCTACGTGCACTTATCAATTGCCCCGTTTTTGAGAATATTGTTTCACAAGGGACTCACGTTGCCACAGTACCCAGTTGTCTAATGGCCACTTGCGATAAACATAGATAGTTGTATTTGTGCTCACGCCACCAAGTAAGTGGATCTTCTTGTTTATCTAGCAGACTATCGTCCAAATACCTCTCACCTGGGCAATGGCTCGTGAGGTAACTGAACCACAAGGTTGAATGTCTTTTGCCTTTTGTCAAAATGTGACCAGATTGACAAGAGCTGATTTTTTTTTGGCAATCTTTTCCAAAGGAGCACTCACCTCATCCAAATTTTTGGGTTTTAACGAATTGCTACTTATCCTCTCTTTTCAACATTAATTAAATTGATCACCATTTTTTAACTCTGCCCGGAGTACTTTCGTCCGAAAAACCAAACTGCTTAAACCGTGAATCTAGGAACGTTGATATAATTAAGCTTTACTAGCTTCTAAATCACCGAAACGGTCTTGAATTCCCTGTTTAATTTTTTGTGCCATTGTTTTGAAAACTCAAGGTTTAATTTAACAGTGTGCACATGTTATTATAAGTGTCTGTTAAACCTCTTGCCAGCACTCATATTGAGGAGAGGTCATGTAATTTTGTCCACTCATAATTTTTGTTAATTTTTCTAAGGGGTGAAGCACGATTGTAATTTCATTTAACAATTACCACTCTTCTACAAATAATAATATTTTTATCATTTATCAATGCCATTGATGCTCTAACAGCCTCTTCTACTTCTAATATTCGTTCTATCATATAAAATGATAAATTCCAGCGTGTCGGTACGTCTTGTAATAATTTTTTTGGTATTATTTCTCCTTAGTGTTTTTGTATTTCAAAAAATTTGGCAGTAGCAGTAGTACTACGCTTAAAATGAGATATATTTTTTTAATTTCTGAAGCAAATCATCGATGACATAGGAATTGCGGGCTATCAAATTTAATGTATGGGCATAACAACCAAAAAATCTCCACTTTAAAACATCTTTCAAGGCCTTTTTAATATTAGCAGCATTATCGGAAATTGCAAGTAAAATTTTGCTGTCTAATCCCCATTCGGACATAACTTGTTTTAAAGCGGTGGCCAAATTTTCACTAGTGTGAGATTGTGGGAAATAAATACTATCTAGCAGAAGTGATCTCATATCAAAATTATCATTTATATAATGAACTGTAATTGCCATGTAGCTTTCCATATTTAAGGTCCAACAATCTGTGGTCACAGTAACCGCTTTGATTGATTTTACTTCTTCTTGAACATTCTGGAACGTTTTATCATATAATGCTGGTAGTAAAGCATGTGTAATTGTTTTTTTGTTGGGAAGTTCGTAAGCAGGATTTAAACAGTTTACAAAATTTCGGAATCCCTCGTTTTCCACTACACTAAATGGTTGAAAATCTTTAATAAATAAATCCATTAAAGCATCATTTATTTTATTTCTCTCGCGTAATGGTATAGTTTTTCGCGTAAAAGTTAGTGTTGTTTGTTTGATTGTTTTTTTTACCGACGATCCTTTCATTTTCAGGTAGAATATTTGAGGTTGATGTTGAGAGTGTGCTACCACTACCATCAGCCACATTCTCGTTAGTTCGTTCTGCTTTATAGCTATTTGACTTATTATTGATTGTAGATTGACTCACCAATAAATCTGGTGCAATTTGAACTAAAGGATGTTTCCTTTCCAAATGCCGCTTTAAGTTGCTGGTACATGTTTTATAGCTGACAGCTTGTTTACATAAACTGCAACTTGCTTTCTGGCCCGATATTGAAGAAATTCCATAATATGGATTTCTTAGTTCTGGTAAACATGATGGAAAATACAAATATAGACCAAGCTAAACTGATAGGCACTCACTGTGGCCACGAGCAAAGACAAATTGCAAATGAACGCGGCGACGGCATTATGGTACAGTGGTATAGGGTGAAATATAAACAATAGACATAATATTGTATAATTATTAGATATAAAAAATATGTGATGTCATAAATTATGACCTACATATCACTTATTTTGTATGACTCATAATGCCCTTTAGTGCAGAATTGTAGATTCTACCGGAAATTCCTACAACAAGCGTACAGTCTCCCCGGACGTTATCTAGTTGTGATTGTGATAGCGCTGTCGCAGACAAACTCCTGTACTTTGCTGTAATGCATTTTTTGCATTATGATTATTAAAACCTGTTATCTACTTCGCGAAATGAATCGATTGGAAACAGATGTGTTTCATTTACTTCCGGAGCTGTTACAAAAAATCACGTTTAATTATCAATAACGGCTCCTTCAAAATCACGGAGTTTACAAACCTCTATGTTAAATATAATTTTTGGTATTAACAAAATGTTAAGAAACCCCACCAGTATGTCTAACCTTCTTAGTGTTCAGAAGACGAGAATGCCATGACAGACCATCATAGTTGTCACTCATCAGGAGCGGGTAGATCTGTCATGGAAACGTTTGAAAACGATCAATTATCTCAGTTATTTGTAAAGTGACATAGATGAAAATTGGGGCGTTTACATTAGCAATCATGCTCTATCCAACAAAAATATCTCCAGTGATGCAGTGTTGCCACTTTTACTAAAAATTAAAAGTAACTTTGGTAATTCAAACGGAACACCAAGTATATTGCTACATTTTTTAATGCCCGGAATAAATCTAAATACATCTTATGTATTGTAGGTAGCGGACCGCGAAAATTTTATTATTATAATAAACATGTTCAAATCGCAATTGTTACCGCGATAGAAGGGTTAACGGTGTTTGATATATTTTATTATATATTACGTCGTAATTTGATCATGTTTTCTGGATATTTTATTTTCTGGATTTTGCGTAATTGATATTTGAGTAAGGCTTGAGAAAAATTACATGTTAGGATAAAAACAAATGTTCGGTCGAACTGCTTTTGTTGAGGTAGTTTAACGAATTTTTGAAAGTCGCCGTATGCACATTCTTGTGGTAAAAACTTCACAAATGTAATAATAAATTGTGTCGGTACAGACCGCGATGAAAAGATATCTTTGTGGGTACATTGAAACTTGAGACCTTAATGTAGCGCTTGTTACGGACGAATGCATATTTTTAAAATTAAGATGTGCAATAATGAATATGAAACTGTTCCAACGTAAATTAATGTTTCATGTTTTTTTTTTTTACTTTTGAAAGACGGGGTTGATTTTCGGGAGTAGACATGGTTACTTGGAAACTAGAAGGGGGAAGTTGCTGTTGAAATTGTGATTGAGCCGGACGCTTTGATTTGTTTTAATTAGAAACGCCGGTTGTAAACCATTCGGTCTATAAATATTTTTGTCGTGTACCTTTTAGCAAAACTGAAACGCTAATTCGTTCTTTTCTTTTTGTGTATGTTTTAATGTAAATTTTTCTAAACCTTAATCTGTAATTAGTCGTCGCGGCGCCGAGTTTTAACCGCGTATCTTGACTCGTCGTGTTGGTGGTAAAGTGTTTAACTAAAAGGAATATATTCAAGTGTAAGTAGGTATTTTTATATAAGGCTGGCCAAATAATTTTACAAGCGTACATAACGTATAAAAATCGAGCATTGCCTTGCGAAGGTATCTCATCCGCACGCGGGCTCATTAAACTGAAATCTGCTGAAAAAAAGACAGTACAGTGATCCCTCATTCTTGTATTTGTGTGAATTAGCATTGTTGTTTATATATATATATATATATATATATATATATATATTAATATAGTTATTAATTGTAATGTGCAATTGCCGAGTGGGTGCATACTGCCGGGTCCAGATGACCATTAAACACCCCGAATTTTATTTTTATTGTTGTATAGATGAATGTGTAACCTGAGAGAAGGGAGCACTGTATTTTTCTAACGCACTCAAACTTATATATCGGCCACGATGTTAGTGATCTATTCATAACTTACCCTTGTAAGGATTTGTTTTAATGAGTTTTTTTGTCAGTTTGTTTAAGTAGAATTATTTGCCTGCGAGCTGATTTCTCTTTGTATCTGCTTTATTGTAATCTGATTTGAGTATTCTGTGCTAAACAATTTGGTACGTACGTACAAATTCCTTGTCTGTTTTCTTTTGCCCTTGCCTTTACCTGTTCAATTTTACTGTTGTTGTATTTTATATGTACCGTAATTTGCTTTATTGTTTTATGTGCTTATTTACTTAAAGGCCGGCATGATTGGTTTTTAAAGGGTCACATGGTTAGTGTTACGATTTTTATTTTGATTGTTTATGACCCAATTGTACATGTGACTACATGTGTTTTTTTTATTATTGTGCTTCTGTGTAACTAAACTGCTTTTTATTCATTTTCTGCGAATGTTATAATTGTGTACGCACTTTAACCTGATTTAATGGTGTTTTGTTATATATTTAACCCTTTCATTGTTTTTTTTGTGTTATTCGATTTATTAATGTACTTGTGCAATTACTTATTTATGAATAAAGTGGATTTATTGGTGGTTCTCTCCCACAATAGTACATTAACGGGTTGAACCACCATTGCGCCAAGTTCGTTGATTTTAATTTGGGTAGTTTCATTTTTTATTACCTGCCCCTCATGATGCAACACGTACCTCATGGAGCCTATCTAAATTAGATAGCACAACGTACCTACCATTAGATGGCCACTTCGTTTGATCACATTTGAGGTTTGCGAGTAATTAAATATCAGACTCGTAAATAACTTCTAGTGTTTTAATTGCGTCAAAGTAAGGCAAGCAATTAATTTGGGTAATAGTAATATTATTGTCAGTAAAGTCTAGATAAATCACTTAGCGATTGTTTTGTTCCTAGATTTGCATTATTGCGCATCAGTTCAAATTACATTTTTCAAGATACGGTACCTGGGGGACGCTACAGTATGAAGTCCTATACCTATCTTTAACCATTTACGAAATAATTGACAGATCATTTCAACACTTTGACAGGCTGTAAAATCTAAACCTTAAGTAATCAAGAAAAACGGTTTGCACACTATCTTAGTTTTTCATACGCTATCGTTTGATAAATACAAAAACATATAATCTTCTAACAAGGAATTTTTTGAAGAATTGTTTAAAAAAAATAATATAAAAAAAAATTATATTTCTCAAAAAGAAGGTATAACAAATAATGTTTGTTATTAACAAAAATGTTAAGAAAACCCACCAGTATGACTAACAGGTTTGGTCATTGTTGTGACTTATCAGGAGCGGGTAGATCCGTCACGGAATATCTCGACTCTATTTATAATTAAGTACGCAATCACTTCCGATGTTTCATAATCATAATCAGAAGACTCCAAATGTTAAAAAATGTTGAATGATTTTGGTGGTATCCATCAACTTAAACCACTGATTGTGTATGGAACGAACATACGGTCATAATGCAATTTTCTTTACTTGACTTGAAGAAGCGATGGATTACAAAACTTGGTTATGTTTCTCAGATCTTGCATCTCTTATTAGATCGCGTTTACCTCGATAGCCCAGTCTAACTTTGCTTTCCTTATGAAAGGGCACTCTTTCTTTAATTTGTCAGAAAACTTGCACATTCGTTTTAGTTTTGTGGTCATTATTCTTAACGTTAACTATAAAAATCAGAATTGAAGTCATGCTTTATTCTCTAAGTACTTACCTAACAACACGAGGGAATAACATAAAACCACTCTAGGTGGTAACGAAATCACCTCGCAAATCAATTAATGATAATTGAACAGTAACACATACAAATACACAGTACGTGTGAAAATAAGTTGTTGCGACTTACGCGAAAGTTATTACCCCGTTTCTTTACATAACAAACAAAATACACCTACGTATCACAAGTGATACGTGAGTTTATTTTGTTCCAGTGTTCCAGATTCTTCAAACGTTTCCTTACATATTTCGTTCAATGAAAATGATTTCCCTTTGCAGTTTTTACCTTTGTGTAAATGCAGATCTTTTTGACGGACATATTCCAATGCAGGGCAGCGAGTTAAAAAACGGATAATCTGTCGTAATGACGGACTAAAGGCCATTTTAAGCAAACAGACGTTATTTTCCACTTAATAGACATTTCTCAAACTATCCCAAGTCGGGATATTGGTCGTATTGCAAAATGGTGCAAAAATCAATATGTATATGATAACTTGTGAGAATATTTTAACTTACTGTGTATATTTAGTGTTATATTGTGGGTACGATGCATTTCTGATGTCGTTTGAACGTGTGTTGTAGGGGATAATTTTTTGGGTGTAACTTGCGGGTTTGGTGTGATTGTTACGCTACTGGAGTATTTCAATAAGGCGATGAATATTATTTAAAAGGATATTTAAAGTTGTATAAAAAGATTGAGAATTAAAATAATTAAATATGAATGAAAGATAATATCAAGGTAAAAGTCCCTATACAGACGATAATGCGTACTACTGTTTAGCCACTTCATTTTCAGGAAGACAGGTTCAAAACTGTTATAAGCGGGTAGTGTGAGCGAATTAATAATTTTATTACTGTAATATATATATATATATATATATATATATATATATATATATATATATATATATATATATATATATATATATCAGTCATTCAGAAAACATGTCCACCTAGTTTTCTCGATATCTATTAATGATAGCGAGTTGAGGTAAAACGTTGGATTTAGCATGATTTTTATTGTGATTTAGTATTTTAGCAAAACTATTTCATTAAAACTCTGAGTACAGGGCACTTCAAAATTCTGCCATTTTTTACTGCTGCACAATATTGAGTGATATATCAGTTGAAACGTCTTTAAAAGTCTATTACATCACAAGTTCGATGAAAAATTTACAGTGGTTCAAGAGTTATAGAAGAAATTTAAAAAAGCAAGCTTCGACGTTCTTTTTCTGTAATGTGATAAATATTGAACTTTTGTATAATTAAATTCTATGTTAAGGAAATCCTACAAATTTTAAATTTTTACTAGATATTTTAAAGTCTGTAGGATTTCCTTAACCTAGAGGATTTAATTATACCAAAGAGTTCGGTGATATTTTATCACATTACGCAGACAAAAAAATTCTATAACTCTTGAACCACGTAAATTTTTCATCGAACTTGTGATTATAGACTTTAAAGACGTTTGAAATGATATATCACTGAATATTGTGCAGCAGTAAAAAAAATGCCCCTGTATTGTACTGCAACTCCCTATTATTAACAGATCTCGAGAAAACTAAGGGTGGGCATGTTTTCTGATTGACTCGTGTGTGTGCGTGTGTGCGTGTGCGCCTGTGTGCGTGTGGGTATGTGTCTGTGTGTGTGTGTGTGTGTGTACGTGCGTGCGTGCGTGCGTGCGTGCGTGGGTGTGTTTGTGTTTGTATTTGTGTTTCTGTTTCTGTTTGTGTTTGCGTTTGTGTTTGTGTTTGTGTTTGTGTTTGTGTTTGTGTTTGTGTTGCGTGCGTGCGTGCGTGTGTGTGTCTATATAGATAGGAGTTAATAATGGAATATTCTACGTATGCTTCAAGAGCAAATAGCATTGGAAATTTTTTTAATTTTGCAGAAAAAGATTTCGCGCCTATGTAAATCTTACACAAAAAGTTTAGTTTAACTTTGAATATATTCTTCAGTGAATTTGGGTATCGAATTTGTACATTTCTGAGAGTTATTACGTTTTTCCTAAAAATTGAAAGATAGCCGAGTTCTGTAACTATGGTATGCGTTAATTCCACTTTTATGCGTTTCGCTTTAGCAAATAGGCACGTGACGTGTAAATCGTTGTGGAAGTAGTTCAATTTGAATTAGCGCCCTTTTTGTACATACAACCTATATAAGGGGAGCTTGATGTAGCAGGAGCGGTTGTTATTGTTGGTCGGCGGTGAGTTGTAAAGTACGACGTAAATCTAGTTGTAACCCCAGCAATTTGTGAAGACCATTTTGCTTCTATAAGAAGTGAGCCTAGCCCCAAAGTTTTGGTACAGTAGTTTGTGTTTAACTGTGAATCCAATTAGAGACTGATAAAACTAAAAATTGTGATAGATTCTAAAACATTTGTGTGAGTGGAAATGTATTAAAATTTATGAAGGACTTTTAAAATTTTATTAGATATAAGGGCTTGGCCCGTTATATAGTGAGAAGATTTTTCCAGTGGCTGGGTACGAAATAGGTAAGAAAGAAAGCAATTGTAAGAATTACTAGGTAAACCTTTCGGTTTTAACCTTTTGGTATTAAAGTTACCCTTTTCAAGAATTAAGAATAAATGTAAACACGCGTGTATCTATACAGGGTTTTCCACGGTAGGCGTTCGTTAGAAGTTTATGTGGTTAGAAAAAATTTAGAAATCTGAATTTTTGGACTTAAGGGTTAAGATTCTCTTTCATTCTAAAATATTTTCAAGGTCATGTTACTTCCGGTTATACCGGAAGTCGCCACTAACTTCCTTATTTTAAATGGAACACCCTGTATATTATTTTATTTTTGATTCTTGACAAAATTTTAGGATAGTCTTATAAGGGTTTCCTATACCTTTTTCAACTGTTTCTTAGATATCTTGATTTTTCAAAAATTTTGAAAGATGTAACCCTATTTTCAACACTGCTTTCTTACTTATTTTTGACTGATGGAAAGTGCTTCTGGAGTAGACAGAAGCATAAGAACTATACTTTTGAAATACTCATTGACAATTGATTTATTGCATACATGGTGTTCAAAATTTGATGAACTATTAAACAATTTTCAAAGTTGAAAAACTTTGTTAATTCAAATGTGACACCCTGTATATTATTGGATGAATAGATGCAGCATTTAGTTATGCATCGTTTGGCTATAACATTACCTATACCTATTATCGACAATTTTCTTGTTAATTAATATTTTCTACTTTAATGTGATTTTTGACAGAAACTGAAATGTTTTTCAAAAATAAAATGAACTTAATTCAAACTACACAAATTCTATTTTATTAAAACAATGAAATAAAACAAGAAGATAACAAAATTGAGAGCATAATAACAAATGAAAAACATAAAACAATTATTTGAACATAACTAGAAGAAAAGTGATAAAAAAGATAAAATGAATCATTACAAATGTTCCACATGACCGCCAATTTGATTTAAGCATTTTATAACTCGTATAACTCCGTATTTTTTATAAAAGCCGATAAAATTCCAAAACTGCAATCTAGTGAGCCTTGATTTTGACACGCATTAAAACATTGTTGTTGATTTAATGTCAAATCAATACAATTTAAGTGATTTTGTAATTTTTTAAGTATTTTTTTAAGTACTGTTTATAATGGAATGTATTCAAGAATATTCTAACAATGATTTATTAAATTTGTTTTACACGTATGGTGAATGTGGACGAATTGTTAGGCGAACATGCAGGTTGTTTAACGAACGGTATCCACACCTACCATTAATGACACCTGGAAAATTTGCAAGAATTGAAGCTCGATTTATTGCAACTGGAAGTATAAGGGCAACTCGAACACATTTAAAGCCAGTAATAGATATTGAAGTTAACGAGGTGAACGTGTTAGCTTATTTTCACGCTTATCCACGAACTTCAATTACAGCAGCTGCACTGGATTTGGATATTTCACAAACATCAATCCACAGAATATTAAAGAAGTATAAAAGCATCCTTTTTCGGTAATAACTGTGCAAAGATTACATCTTGAGGATCAGGCATGACGACTTAACTTTTGTGAATTTATTCTTGTACAAATGACCGAATATCCGAGATTTCTTCACAACATTATTTGGACCGATGAATCAAAATTCAGTAGAGAAGGAATTTTCAATCGCCGAAATAATCACTACTGGGCACAAGATAATCCTCATGTAACAAGAGAACGTAATCACCAGTTCCAATTTAGTTTTAACGTTTTTTGTTTAGTTATGGATAATAGAGTGGCATATCAAGTGTACGATGAAAATTTGAATGGGGCGAGATATCTTGAAATTCTCCGTGGATTTGTTATGGATTTTCTAAATACGCTACCTGCATGTGACAGGGCAAACAGTTGGTATCAGCTGGATGGTGCTCCCGCATATTCCACTATAGCTGTACACCAACAGTTGACATTGATGTTTGAAGGTCGGTGGATTGGCCCACAAGGACCTTGGAACTGGTCACCGAGATCACCAGATTTGACGCTCCTGGACTTTTACCTCTAGGGTCGTATAAAAGAATTAGTGTACTTTAGGTCAGTTCAAACTAGAGAGGAATTGCTAAATCGTGTTCACAATGCATTCAATAGTATGTGTCCACACGAAATTCGGCGATCTATTTCGCAAGGAGTATATGATTGAGTTATAAAATGCTTAAATCAAATTGGCGGTCATGTGGAACATTTGTAATGATTCATTTTATCACTTTTCTTCTAGTTATGTTCAAATAATTGTTTTATGTTTTTCATTTGTTATTATGCTCTCAATTTTGTTATCTTCTTGTTTTATTTCATTGTTTTAATAAAATAGAATTTGTGTAGTTTGAATTAAGTTCATTTTATTTTTGAAAAACATTTCAGTTTCTGTCAAAAATCACATTAAAGTAGAAAATATTAATTAACAAGAAAATTGTCGATAATAGGTATAGGTAATGTTATAGCCAAACGATGCATAACTAAATGCTGCATCTATTCATCCAATAATATACAGGGTGTCACGTTTGAATTAACAAAGTTTTTCAACTTTGAAAATTGTTTAATAGTTCATCAAATTTTGAACACCATGTATGCAATAAATCAATTGTCAATGAGTATTTCAAAAGTATAGTTCTTATGCTTCTGTCTACTCCAGAAGCACTTTCCATCAGTCAAAAATAAGTAAGACAAGCAGTGTTGAAAATAGGGTTACATCTTTCAAAATTTTTGAAAAATCAAGATATCTAAGAAACAGTTGAAAAAAGGTATAGGAAACCCTTATAAGACTTATCCTAAAATTTTGTCAAGAATCCAAAAATAAAATAATATACAGGGTGTTCCTTTTAAAATAAGGAAGTTAGTGGCGACTTCCGGTATAACCGGAAGTAACATGACCTTGAAAATATTTTAGAATGAAAGAGAATCTTAAATAACCCTTAAGTCCAAAAATTCAGATTTCTAAATTGTTTCTAACCACATAAACTTCTAACGAACGCCTACCGTGGAAGACCCTGTATAGAACTGTATGAATTATTTATAAAATTTAGACTATAGTAGTACGAATTACTGAAGTGATCAAGGCTAAAACTGTTACTTTTAATAGCCACTCATTAAAACAAAAATTGCGCACGAGAAAAAGACAGAAGCGCGCGTACAGATGTTTGTGACTATGGTGGCTTCGATTTTAAGCAAAGTATTTGGACGGCGCCTAGTAGATATTAGTATTTACCCGCGAAAATCTATATATAGTTTCACAGTAGAACATTGCAGTTAATTAGTTATGGATTAGTAAGCTATTAAGGATATCAGAATTAACGTAAGATGTAGACTAGGCTTATGTGTGATCGAACGTCTAGCTAGAACAATTACTTTAAACTGTTTTTTTATGCAATGTTGGACTTTGGTTTATAAATATTATTTATTTAACCTGTATTAGGTACAAAATTTTAGCTAGGAAAGCTAATTTAAAACTGCATTAAGATTTTATTTTAATTATTGTAAAGGGTGAAAGAAAAAAACATTTTATTATCAGTTAATAATAAGTTTTATGTCAGTTGTTGTCTTCATATTGAAATCCAACTTTAGAAGTTATAGAAAGTATTGTAGTAAGAATAAAATTTTTCAGTCATTTAAAATAATTTGTGATTAACGGGTTTGAGTTTAAGCCTGTCGCAATTCCGTGGCTCAATTTGAAAAATTATACATTAACAAGTTGATTTGTTTCTAAAATTTGATTGATTCGTTAATACAATTATACCGCATAAAGTGACTGTGCCATGAGAATAAACATTCTAAATTTTATAAGAAACTATACCTTTTGTGTTGGATACAAATGAAATCCAAAGCTACAAGTTTAGTGTTTTGATTGTTTAAAAAGTACTCACACAATTGAAAACAGGTCTTCTAACAGTATTTTTCAGTATAAAATCTGCAGTTTTTAATTAAACGATAAGACATTATGTAACAATATTCTTGTTAAATATAGAATTTTAATATTTTTTAAGAGGCAAATTCACATTTTAAGCTATTTATGTTGATTCATTAATTCTTGTTATCAGATATGAGGGTAAATGCGGAAAGATACAAGTCTTACTACTTGGGTTATACGAATATACAGTGTAATCAATAATTTTCTGGTAACTTATCTGTTTAAAAATTTCCTTAGGCTTTGGTCAATTTTGTATTTGATACTAATTCAATTAATTAAAGGTTTTCAAAATAGTATTGACGTGCATGTGTTTGTTGTTTTGGATTAAGGTAAATCTCTTAAGAGCACTTAACATACTCTTTTAAAGTGAAAGGGTGTTGGATGTTAGAGATTGAGGTGTCTTATTTTACCTATCTACCACAGCCGGGTAGGATTAATTTAAGAACTCGTTTAAAGACTCCACTTTTCATCACTAAGAAAAAATACTTGCATACAAGCGCGGCCTAGCAGGTTATTACAAATTCTACTAGAATGAAACGTACGTGAAAAATTAATATGTTTTTTAAAAAGTACCTAATATGAAGAATATGATTCCAGTCTGCACAATACTACCAATTTCACATAATTTTATAATTTATTTTTACAGAAAACGGTTAAAAGGATTTTCGGTGATTGGGGTTCTTATTTGAAGGGGGCCTCACGCTTAAGTATGACAAGCATAATGTAGATCCGGCCATGGCTGTTTGAGGGTCACATTTTGTCGTATATTTTCTTAATGCGTCAAAACTGTATGAGATACAAGTTGTAAAAAAGTTATTTGATTTTGCAGCGAGTGTCTATCAAAGATCTAACGGTGGCGTTTCCGCAGGGTTTATTAGATATCAGTTTGACGTCATAAAACCTATACTATAATAATTAACGGTCTAATACGGTATGCTGATTGCTCTGAGGTGGAGATATCATTACCAAAGGCTGTCATCATGGATGCGACCAAAGAAACATCTAAACTATCTGATATTGTTTAAGAATTCCCGAAAAAGAGACCAGATACAGCATTTTAGCAAGGCAGATTGCACCGGAAAATCCAAAACTTTTAGTGCACCACAATACTACATCCAAATAATACGGCTACTTATTGATTGATTTAAAACAAAATACGACAGATACTTTACGTTGTATCTGCGGCATTAGATCGTCAATTATTTTTAGTACGAGTTTTATGCTGGCAAACCTTGATGCAATTACACCGTTACATCTTACAATAATGGTTGCCACTCGCTACAGAACCAAATAACTATCTCTCAAAACCGTATTAACATCTCGTTAACAAAATCCACACCTTCAGTACCTGAGCATTGAAATCAAATAAAAACCAGATATAGACGATACTTTTTATCACAAACCGAAAGCATTCATTTGATTCATAAAATAATAGAGATGCTAATCCAAAAACGGTAACTTGTTTGCCTGTTTGTCTTATTTAGTTTGTCGCTACCTTCTTGGGTTGGAGGTGCAGGGGTCTGATTGGTGGCTAGCTTGTTTTGTTTGTTTAGTTTCAATGGTTTGATTGTTTTACGTTTTCGTGTATGTTTGGATGTTTGATGGATAGTTTCAAGGTATACATAAACAAGATGGCCGGACGCCAGAAACAATATGGCGGAAACAAAAAACGTGGGAACAAAGTGGGCAGGAGAGCATTTCACCATCCCCGCCCACAACTTCTTTTAAATTCTCGTCAAGCGATATTGAACTAACACAGTTAATATTTAAATTTGGCGGATGCACTAATGAAACAAAAAAAAAAAAATTAAAAAAAAGTCTAGCGAATAATTTTTCAAAATTTTACTGCCATTACCAAGAGTAAGGAGTATGAATTTGTGCACCAAAAAGGGTATTCTGTTATTCAGCGTAGAATTGTGTAATCGAGACACTAAAGAATTTCTCGGCATGTCCTCAGCTTCCCTTGGTACCGCAAAATGTAAGTTAAATTTGAATGGAAAAAGTACTGAATAAACTATTTTTACCATACTGACTCATGCATCGAATTAACCAGGATAGGGATTTCTATGGTAAAATCTTTGTCTGCAAGTATTGGCTCCCCTAATTGTTTTAGAGAATAAATGTTAACAAAATGTTTGTCCAGAAAAAAATCTAGACCAAAATACCCTTCCAACCAAACATCTCCTTTATCTAAAGTGGAAATTTCTCAAAATAAATTACTAGATTGACAAATCTTAACTAGTTTTTTAATAAAGTTTCCTAAATTCTCTTACGAATAAATGAAGGTAATCGTACTACGTCGAAAATAGTGGTCGTAATGTGATTCTTATGTTTAGCGTGAACTATGGAAACGCCTATTCCTACTATTCTCCAATAATAGAAATAAACAAATAATAGGTCCGTCATAGTAGTGCTGACTTCTCAAAGGGCCTATATAATAGTGCTCGACTAGTGCTATCGATTCCACTTGGTCCCAGGAATAGTGCTGGTCGGATGGTAGAGCACTATTCGTGAAAAGCTGGAAAATCGCGTTTTTTCGCGAAGTTTGACCTGGAGGTACCCCAATTTCGTGCCCAATCGTATTCAAACCGGCCCAAAAAATTAGTGCTCGAATAGTGATGGCAGAATAAATATGTCGGTTTTATTTAGACATCTGGTCGGTTGGCCGAGCACTATTCGTGAAAAGTTGCAAAATCATGTTTTTTCGCAAACGATTTTTTTTATTAAACTTCGGGACGCCGATTTAAAATGTTATAAAAAAATAAATCCGAACTTTCAATCCAGAGACAAAATCATACTCACGCATTTTATACTTGTGATACTGTGACTTCTTAATTACCTCTAGTTTATGTACTGTATCTAGCATATGAGTTTTATCGAAGTGTAATAGATTTTGAAAAATAATAAACCATCAACAAAAATACCATTAGCAATAATATTTTTAGCAGTGCAGTGTTGTTATTGCTATTGCCTGTTCTTGTCGCATTTAAACTGTATCATCGATATTGCTATTGGCCAAATAGGCAAGAAAATTTATCAATTGCGATGCTTTAATGTGTGATAAAATGGTCACTCTGTTTTAGATATTAGTAAAAAAACATTTATTCATTCTTTAAAAATATTTTTTGCACCAATTATTTTGTTGATAGTGTGTATGTGTTTATATAAATGAGACATGTGTAAAAAACTTTTATTCATTTCAATAATATTTTTTGCACAAAATTATTTTGTTAATGAAACATATAGCAAGCTATGCATACAGAATGGTGTAGTATTATCAATTGTAAATGGTTTTGGTCTTAAATCGTCATATACTTCGAATTACTCATTAACTCGCACGGCTGCAGTATAATGTCCTAGGCCAATAGCTTTTGACGGTGGAGCGAAAAGAATTACAGCAGCGAGCAAATATGATTTACCATCGAGCGACAAAATCAACCGGATGTCCTTCAAGGGCTTTTGTTCACTTTGTTCGTAGGTTGTTGGCCTATTCAACAAGGGCCCCTGTTCACTTTCTTCGTTTAATGATGCTCTACTTTCGTCCCAAGAAAACATCTAGATGTAGAAAAAGAATATATAAATGTTTGTATAAAAACGAAGTTGCACGAAAAAAAGCAACAATTTTACCTCAATCAAAATTTGTGTTGAAAATTTCGTTTGACTTTTGGTGATCTTTTGCATTTATTACAAAGTGATTTTTCTGGAAAATTATCCTCGATCGCTTGTTCCAAATTAGTGAAATCATCATTGAATGTTGTGCTATTTAATCTAATGACAGGGTAGCTTTTGAGTGCTTTTTTACAATATTATTTTTCGGTAAAGCTTGGCATTTTCATGATTGTGCTTAACATTTCACTGAACGATGATGCTGAATTTAATCCAAATTTTTCATGCAGCAATTTAGCGTGCATATTACCAATTTTTGTTTTGCGTTCACCGAAATTGTAATCAGAGTAAAATCGAAACTTTGAGAAAAAGGTTTAAAGCTATATGACAAACAAGCATAGATATATTTGTGAAAAGATTATAATTTAATATTTTTGCAAACAGCATACTCACTTTTTAGCTAAAGATATGGCGATTTGTACAATTGCATCCGGCTGCTTTTCATAAAAAGCTCTCACTGTTCCTATGCGTATGCCCCCGCTATTGCTTGAGCGAGAGCATCAGGTGCACAAGTGTTGGATACTTGAATCCCCTTTTTGGCTACATAGAATGGTTTCGGAAATTGATTGCCATTCTTCAGCAAGCGAATGTCTTGTTTTTTAGTGTCACTTATCAAATTATACAATGGACTGGGTTTCATACATTTGTTCCCCTTTGTTTTATTATCTTTTCCCCACTCCTCCACATATTGCATTTCTTTTGCATCTTGTGCATGCGTTTCCTTTATTTTATGGCAGTCAATACAAATACGTTTTGAGCCATATCCGTTTTCAGATTCAATGGAAATGGAGCATCCATCGAAAATGTGAACATTTTTGCCACATTCAATGCAAGTGTGAGCACCAGTCGGGAAATTTCCATCTTTGCAAGCAATACATGTGTGAACGGTTTTGTTTTCATCGGAGTTAATTACTTTTTTTGGTGTTGATGTATCAGTAATGAAATCAGCAACATTTGTACTTCCTTTTGTTACAACTTTTGCAATTGTTTCTTTTTCCTTTCTTGCCACAATTGGTTCAATCGACTTTGCATATTTGCGAGAAGTCGTGATGACTGCATCACCAGTTGCATTCATATGGTTTTGAACAAAAACATCAGGCGAGCATGGAATTAAATCTTTCATAGTTCGTGTTTTATTATCATTGAAATAACTTTTGTAGTTAACATAGTCTTAAGAAACGTTTTGCAGATTTTGGGCTGTACATCAAATTATCTCGATCACCATCGTCGGAATCGCGGATAGTTATATCAACTTGTTCTTTGATATCATAGATCCATGCATTTAACGATAACGAACATTCATTATTTTCAACATAATTTAAGAGTTCGTTTTGGTCTGTCATTTGAAAACAATTCTCGTCTCCTTCATCATGTTGGTGCGTTATATACTTTTCATATGAATCAATACCCACTATCTTTCTTTCAAATACTTTTTTTGAAATTTCACAAGCGATTGGTTCTCCGTCTTTTTGATCTGGAAAACAAACGGTAAAAAATATTGGTGGAAAATATATGTCATATAAATTTTGAGATGGCCGGTATTAGAAAGAGCCACAACCAATACATCTCGAATATGTTGCCTTGCATTCACGAAGTCAGTTTCTTTTATTAATTCGGCAACGCACCGAACGAAAAATTCTTTTACTTTTGGACGTACGTCACGAAATGCATCCCTATCGGCCACATTTTTCATCAAATGAGCTATATCAATTCGAATAAATGTCATTGGGACTGTCTGTGAAGATGGTGATTCTGAAGAGACGATTTGGAATATATGAGTTCAAACTGGAAAAATTTGCGAGTGTTCGTGCTGCTGCATTTAATAATGCCAATGACATATCCGTTGTGAACTCTTTTGGTATTGTACCGCCTTGTCGACGCCATTCCATTAACCAAAACATTATCATGTTTGCATCATGTCTCTCACTAATCATTGAATATATTGGAACTTGATAACCAACATCTGATATTACCAACGCGTACAAAAAAATTCGATGAGATTTTCTGCCTTCAGGCTGATCTGTAAACATTTATTTACAAATTTATAATTTTTGCGAAAGACAACTACGATTCATTGTTCATTTGTCGTTCTGTTTGCATATGATTATTTTACACATACCATCCACTGAAGATGTATACAATTTTATTGATAGCAAACTGCACCAATTTTTTATGGTTTATTTCATCAAAACATAAATATCAAAACTCAACGAATATCATCACATATAAAACGAGAAAGAAGAAACGTATCTATAATATAGATTCTATATGTATATTTTGTGTTGTATACACCATGTTCATAAATAAATGATGACGATCATTAAAACCATGTCGCAATGAAAGTGCGTTTAATGAGTCATCAATAAATGTCTATAAACACTCTGTATGTGCGATTGTAGATGCTTATATCAACTTAAACGATGCCGAAATTACAGCTAATGTAAACTACTGAAAATTGTGTATATAAAAAGTACAAAGAATAAAAATAAGTAAAAAAAAACATTTTTAAAAAAACGCTTTTATTTCTAAATGTACTAAAAAGGATAAAATATTTTTTTTATCTACCCAGTAACATCAAAAATTTTTGTGACTAAAAATAAAAGTGTGGGGCGCTCTTTGTAGTGCCTTGCACTTCATTGTTTGAATGTAGGTGTTGATAGGCTTTGTTATAAGTATAAGATATCATGTATGCCCCACACTTTAAATTTTTAGTAACATCAAAAATGTTTGAGACTAAAAATAAAAGTGTGGGGCGCTCTTTGTAGTGCCTTGCACTTCCTTATTTGAATGTAGGTGTTGATAGGCTTTGTTATAAGTATTTTTTAGGATATCAGGATTTTTTTGGCCGAATACAATACTTTGAGCACCCCGGGCGAAGCTGAAGTCCTGAATTTCAAGGCGCTAGATTTATAAAAAAAAACTTTCGACCATATTTGGCCAAATTTGGTTGCAACGCAGCCCCCTGAGCTTGAAACTCAACGTACCGCATATTTTTGTGCATGGTATTATGCGAAAAGCTTAAGTCAAAAATTTCAAGACCCTAGCTTTATAAACAAAAATTTCGACCATATTTGGCCAAATTGGGTCGCAAAAGTCAAATCAAAAAACACATATTCGTATATTGTCATCAAGAATACGCATGTATGCCAAATTTCAGCTCATTCGGAGATCATGAAGTTGTTGAAAATTCAATTACAAGATTTGAACCGGACAAAGTGAGTTGAATAAAAGCGTTAAAAAAGATACTGGAAATGAAACGAACCGAAAATGGAAATAAAAAAATATTCACACTAATACTTTAATTAATAAAAAATTGTGTAAATGATAATTCTACGGTCAAATTGTAAACAAATATTCTTCTACTATATAATTTTTCTGTTCACTATTTTGGTGATAAGAAATTCAAATATTTTCAAATTTATACGCAAACACAACGACATTACAATGAAAAATGATATATAATTATTCATTGAGTCATATTTAATTATTACCTATCTTTCTGACGACGCCACCTGTTGCATCACAGCTCATCTCTTGAAATTTTGTTTTGTTTCAAATACAGATTGTAACTGAACTGTTTTTGGCTGCCATAAATCACGTAAAATGGTCAATATCCAATAGCATGAATGGTGTTTGCATATTTTGGCGAATTTTGCAAATAAAAAAGAGATTTGAAAACATCGAAGATAGCTTATTCGTTTGCCGCTCACGATACTGCAAATTTTGGATAGCATAAGCAGATGGAACTCGGCCTCAGACAGCTTTCTATGCAAAACAGCCGACATTGTTGATGTCGCAAGTGATAGTGCTTGAAAGCCAGTAACTTCAACTTTTTTCTCTACATTCTTATGTTCGGTATCATCAAAGTCCTTGACAGCAAACTTGAAAACAACACTTTCATTTTCTTTTGGTTTGTCCTGAAGAAAACCGATCAGAGTCGAGTCACATGTAACACATTTCGCAATCATTCTAATGTAACCGGTTCCAGATGCTGTAACTTTTCCTCGCTTGAATGCTCAATTACATATCATTGTTTTTGGATGTTCGGCTACTTCGTCAGCAAGTAAACTAGTCCACATCCCCGGCTGAAGAAGAAAAGATATACGCTTGTCTTTTTTATGCATTCCGTCTGCAGCTCTGTTATATTTTTTTGGTACGGGCTCAATAGTTTTCCATGCATCACTGGATAATGTAATGGAAAAAGCAATTTTCGGTTCATCGGCATCATTTTCGTAATCTCCTTTCGCACCATTTTCGTAATCAGAGTCATTTAGAGATAATTCGTTCAATGATGAATTTAATTCTTCTTCAAAAATGTCACAACTTTCATCACTGATTTCAAGGCTTGAATCTTTTATTGTCGTCGGTTTTGATTCCACTTCCATCAGTGTATAATGCCTTTGTGAACTTTGAAATGTCTTTTCCAATTGCTCCAAATGCGATCTGATGGTGCACGAACTTGTCCATTGTCACTAATAATTTCATTTGTACGATCTTCAAAAATTTTATGCAATTTGCTAAAATCATCATTTGTTTTGGGACCCGGTTTCCCCATTTTAAAGAGTATTTAATAGAATATTTACAAATTAGTTCAATTTTTTTTAATGAAACAGTGTCACACACTGAATAGATAATTTTATTTTTTTTTTCAACGAATAAGCTCAATTTTTTTTAATGAAACAATTTCATATGTTGAATCGAAGATTTTGTTTTTATTCGACGAAAACATTCAATTAGACACTACGTTCACTAGTTTTTTTTATGTAAATCGCAGAATAATAATTGAAGCACGAAGTTGTTATGATTCCAATTCAGGTGATAGATAGAATGCAAATGCTCGATAATAGACGATCAATGCCGAAATTTATTACTAAATGTATCGGTCTGAATAAAGCAAAAATGCACATTTTTGCACATTAAGCAATTTCATAAATAAAACTTGTAATAAACAAATAATTTTCATTCGTTTTGCTGTATGCCATGTTTATGCTTTACCGAATGAGACTTTAAAACAGACGGCAAACGCTGATCTTACATTCTAGCTCACATTACATCTCTCATGTGTATATCCTAGCCATAAAATATACTGTCGTAAAAAAAGACGCACATCGATAATAAAACGCCCATTCCTAATAATGTTTAACTTACGTGTACAACATTGGGTGAGTTTTTGATTTGTCTTATGACTGATGTGTTGCTGGTGTGTTACCTACTATCAAATACTTGCACAAATGCACATATGCAACACATCGCATGAGACAGAGCAAAAATAATTTTAGAAAACATTAAGCATAATTGAACTGACGAATTTTATTATATCCAAAAAAGAATCGAAATAAGAGACGAATTCCTTAATTTCACTATCAAATCAACATATACAATTTGTTTTATCAATAACATTTTCAATTGATAATACTACACCAATCTGTAAGCATAGCTTTCTATATGTTTCATAAACAAAATAATTTTGTGCAAAAAATATTATTGAAATGAATAAAAGTTTTTTACACGTCTCATTTACATAGACACATACACACTATCAACGAAATAATGTTGTGCAAAAAATATTTTTAAAGAATGAATAAATGTTTTTTTTTACTAATATTTAAAACAGAATGACCATTTTATCACACATTAAAGCATCGAGATTGATAAATTTTTTTGCCTATTTGGCCAATAACAATATCAATGATACGGTTTCAATGCGACAAAAACAGGCAATAGCAATAACAACAACACTGCACTGCAATGCTAATGCTAAAAATATTATTATAATGGTATTATTGTTGATATTTAGTTTTCAAAATCTATTACATTTCGATAAAACTCATATGCTAGATACAATACATTAACTAAAAGAAGTAATTAAGAAGTCACAGTATCACAAGCATAAAATGCGTGAGTATGATTTTGTCTCACAACTGAAAGTTCGGATTTATTTTTTTATAACATTTTAAATCATAGGTAAGTATACAGGGTGTGGCGCAAAGAGCTTTGATTAAAAGTAATGGCGGATACAGTCATGTTAAAAATCTGAAATTACGAAGCTGTAGGATTTGGATGACGCTGAGTTCAAATATAATATTGTCCTGAATGTGGCACTTCCGGTTATACCGGCAGTAGACGCCAATTTTGTTATTTTAAATGGAACCTAATATTTTTTATTTTATTTTCGAATTCTACATGAAATTCTAGATAAAATTTGTGCACAATGTCCTATACCAAAAATGAAGTATTTTCGAGATATTTCGATTTTTTTAAATTTTGAAAAAATCCTAGTCCACATTGAATAACGATATCTCCATTAATAACGAAGCTAGTGACGTGAAATTGTAACCAATAAACAACAAGCGCTTGTCCGTTAACTCCATATATCCATCGCATTGATATTTCATACAGGGTGTTTTAAACTTAGCCGCCAATATGCACAATTTAAATCATTTATAAGTTGCTTACTTTAAATAGAACACCCTGTATTTTATTACATTTTCCGCTGTATTTTTTTAAGCCAATTCGTTTGGTATCAGTATTCCCTATACCTAAATCCAACCACTTTTGAGATATTTCATTATCTTAGTTAAAACACTTAATTATTTAAACATTAGTAAAGGGTAGGCCATGATTTCCATTATTGAAGGTGATATTTTGTTATTTTTTCATAAGTTATTAATTCTGAAAAGTAACCAATAGCCTGAAAGGATTATTAATTGTGGATATCATTAAAAACGTTCACTAGGTATTTTGTATTAATTTAATTAGATAACTTACAAACAAAAATAACTAAATGTAATATTAAACAAATAAAGTTGTATAATAAGTGTTCAAAATTAGCACCATCTACTTCTAAACATTTATGAATCCTTTTCATTAAGTTATGTCTTGTAATTCTGGAAATATGGTCGGGTGTTAGAGAATTAAAAGCAAGTAAGGCTCTCTGTATCACATCTTCCTTTGTCGTAACATTTTCCGCTGTATTTTTTTAAGCCAATTCGTTTGGTATCGATATTCCTTATACCTAAATCCAACCACTTTTGAGATATTTCATTATCTTAGTTAAAACACTTAATTATTTCAACATTAGTAAAGGGTAGGCCATGGCTGTCAAAGATTTGATAGTTAGAACGTTAATTGATTATGTTGTTTTGACAGTTTTCTTTATCAGTTTGTATTTCATAGTAAATAATGGCAAATGTAGGATTTACTAATGATGATTTTTTAAATCTTATTATTATTTACGGCGAGTATAATAGAATTGTTGAACGGACTTACCGTGTTTTTGCAGAAAGATACCAAATCGACCAAATGCAACTGGTGATATTGTAAGAAGATTGCCGTCAGTTTGGTCAATTTAAGACAAAAATTAATAAAAATAAACCACTAGTGGACAGTGACATAAACGAAATTAATGTTTTGGGTTATTTTACGGCCTCTCCAAATGTTTCCATTAGAGATTGTGAGAGAGATCTTACTTTGTCGACGAGAACAATTCATCGCATTTAAAAAAAAAACACAAATTCACACAATTTCATACCATTTGGTGCAACACTTACAATTAGGTGATCTTCCTCGAAGGTTAGAATTCTGTGAATGGTTTTTAATGAAGACCCAAGAGGATGAAAACTTCATAAAAAAGTTATATGGTGTGATGAAGCAAAGTTTAGCAAAAATGGATTATTTAATCGACATAATTCCCATTTTTGGTCTAATAAAAATCCACATGTTAGTAGAGAACGTTATTTCCAAGATAGTTGGAGTTTTAATGTTTTTTGTGCAATAAAAGACGATAAAATTTTAGCATTAAAATTTTATGATGAAAATTTAAATGGTACACGATATTGCCACATTTTAGAAGAAGCCCTACGACCGGCGTTACATACTTTAAGAAATGGAGAGGCGGCTTCAGTTTGGTATCAGCAACATGGAGCACCTCCTCATAACTTTGGGCCTGTTGCTCAGCATCTTTACGACATGTTTGATGATAGATGGATTGCCAATCAGGGTCCGTTTCGTTGGCCAGCTCGCTCTCCTGATTTGGCTCCTCTAGATTTTGGTATTTGGGGTTACATTAAAAATCAGGTATTTTCCAAACCTGTTACGACAAAGGAAGATATGATGCAGAGAGTCTTACTTGCTTTTAATTCTCTAACACCCGACCATATTTCCAGAATTACAAGACATAACTTAATCAAAACGATTCATAAATGTTTAGAAGTAAATGGTGCTAATTTTGAACACTTATTATAAAACTTTATTTGTTTAATATTACATTTAGTTATTTTTGTTTGAAAGTTATCTAATTAAATTAATACAAAATACCTAGTCAACGTTTTTAATGATATCCACAATTAATAATCCTTTCAGGCTATTGGTTACTTTTCAGAATTAATAACTTATGAAAAAATAACAAAATATCACCTTAAATAATGGAAATCATGGCCTACCCTTTACTAATGTTGAAATAATTAAGTGTTGTTATGTTTTAACTAAGATAATGAAATATCTCAAAAGTGGTTGGATTTAGGTATAGGGAATACTGATACCAAACGAATTGGCTTAAAAAAATACAGCGGAAAATGTAATAAAATACAGGGTGTTCTATTTAAAGTAAGCAACTTATAAATGATTTAAATTGTGCATGTTGGGGGCTAAGTTTAAAACACCCTGTATGGAATATCAATGAGATGGATATATGGAGTTAACGGGCAAGCGCTTGTTGTTTATTGGTTACAATTTCACGTCACTAGCTTCGTTATTAATGGAGATATCGTTATTCAATGTGGACTAGGATTTTTTCAAAATTTAAAAAAATCGAAATATCTCGAAAATACTTCATTTTTGGTATAGGACATTGTGCACAAATTTTATCTAGAATTTCATGTAGAATTCGAAAATGAAATAAAAAATATTAGATTCCATTTAAAATAACAAAGTTGACGTCTACTTCCGGTATAACCGAAGTGCCACATTCAGGACAATATTATATTTGAACTCAGCGTCATCCAAAACCTACAGCTTCGTAATTTCAGATTTTTAACATAACTGTATCCGCCATTACTTTTAATCAAAACTCTTCGCGCCACACTCTGTATACTTATCGGCGTCCCGAAATTTAGTAAAAAAAAATCTTTTGCAAAAAAACGTGATTTTTCAAATTTTCACGAATAGTGCTCGGCCAACCGACCAGATATCTAAATAAAACAGGCATATTCTGCCAACACTAATTTTTTGGGCCGGTTTGAAGACGATTGGACACGAAATTAGGGTACCTCCAGTGCAAACTTTACGAAAAAACGTGATTTTTCAACTTTTCTCGAATGGTGCTCGGCCATCCGACCAGCACTATTCCTGGGACCAAGTGCAATCGATATCAGTATTCGAGCACTATTATATAGGCGCTTTGAAAGCTCAGCACTATTTCAGGGGGGGGCTTACAAATAATACGTAATGTGTAAATGCGGAGAAAGTGTTAACTGCTGATACGTTCATCAAATTAGATATTTATCTGGACGTAAATAAAAATCAATGCCCATGTCATACGGTTCTTTTGGGAAAAATCGTGAATTTAAAATCAGATTTTACAAGTTTTAAACGTTTCAACAGCAATTGCAGTTATTGTTCTCAGTAAAACGAGAATAGTCTTACCAAATATTGATGTCAACTGTCAATTAAATTTATTTTCACATTTCATATAATTTGTCGAAATTAATATTTGTTAATAGTTGTTTCTTTTTACTGAGAACGAACGATACTCCAATTGTTGTTGAACCGTATAAAGCTTGTAAAATCTGTTTTTACACACACGATATTATTCCAAGGTTCTGCCAAATAGTTTTTTTTAATACATTTATGCATCAGTCGGGAAATTTAGTACGATGGCTTTTTAGTTGTGTATTTTATTTTGCGATATTAGTTTAATCGTAAAGGATAGTATAGTGGTAGTGGCCTTTCTCAGTTTAAATAAAACATTCCAGTATTGCTTCTTGGCATACAAATAGAAGTCCATCGCCTAGCCGCAATCATGGAAATTAGTTTACTACTATTCGCCATCATATTCATGCAGTAAAACCAAAAGTGCATGATTTTCAAATACTCGTTTAAAAAAGAAAGGTGAAAGTGTTGCAGTTATATGGGAACATTTATGAAAAGGTTTTAAATAGGAAAAGTCACCGTGTTTCATTTTCTCCCCAAGGGGGTGAGCGAGCTGCTTAAGCTTTCCAAGGTTCTTCAGCCGCAGTGATGGATTCCTAACATACATATTAAGTATGTATGCACGATGGAAGTAAGGATAGGTGCGGTCAAGATTGTAATGTGTCAATTTTTGGCTATCGTTACCTTAATGTAATTTTTGAATTTGTGTTATTTTTTGTCAATATATTTACATTACTTGAGTATATGTAGGAATCTTTTTTTTCTTTCAATAATAAAATTTTGGTGGATATGTCGTTATTTTCTCCTTAGTGTATATAATTAGGAATACCCGTGTATATATTTTTATCGTCTATAATGGGTATTTAGCCACATCAATTTTGTTTTACGCGCAAGGCGAACCTGGGTTCATTTCCGTTGCTCCTACCCCGCAACGTATACGTATCCTAAGTTGACTTCCCTGCATGACGTATGCAATTGATTTTAATTACTTTTTGGTATTAATTTACTATATCTAATAGGGAAAACCCTCCCTTGTGTTGAGAAACTCCCTCCCTTTGCATTAAGAAAATTTTGTATCGTTTGTAATTGGATAGTTTTATTTCATATGGAAGAAAGCGTGATGGATACCACCACGAGGTCAAAATGGCATCCTACTAAGTGTTCCTTAGTGTTTTAGTACAATAGGCCAAATTTAGCCTGTTCAGGTCCACACTTATTAAAAAAAAATATGATGCAATTTCGTTAAACTTGAAGAAAAGCTTACCTTTTGTTTGTGTGTCATTAAGTGGAAAGAGGGAATGTTACGCCTGCTTCTAGTTACGTATGTAGTAGTCACAACAACTGTGCTGGTTAGAGTATACCTTACGTTTACCTTTACCACTATTCGACAGAGCTGAAAATTAGCTTACGTTACCTGCTGTTTTGTCTTATCGTGTCGTCAAGAAATGAAGTTCTCGGTCGCAATCCATTTTGATATAATGTATTAACTTTATTTTGAGTGAATAACAAGTAAGTAAGTATCTTTTTAGTGCAAATTACGTTTTTATTAAGTTGACAAATTAGATGAATTGATTTACGAAAATTAAAGTAAAACTAGTCTAACATTGTTTCGGAAGTTTTAATACTGTTGAAATGAAAAGAAAATAGCTGACTTTTTCAGATAAAAACATTTGAGTGCGTAACCTTACTTCAGTTATATTTTGTTGACATAGGTCAAACTAAACTTATTGTTATTACATTGAAGTTGTACAGTTTCAATCATCTTTCATTTTGAAATAATTCGTAAAGGTAGATTTTATGTACAATTTAGTTATCGATTAAGAATTAGTTTTACTATCGTAAAGCTTTGAATAAGTTAAGTTCTATTTTATTTGCTTTTATGCTGAAATTAACCAGCATTAGTTTCTTTTGTTAAATATAGAAAAAAATACAGGTTTTATGTTATTTACTAAGTTTACATGCGGTATTAAAGTACAACTTTCTCATTTTTTGTTGTAATTTAATTATTTAACCTAATAAAAAAAATATGGATATATCTCTGCGTCCCTTACGACCTGATAAAATAAAGAGCTCTCAATCTACAATATTTTCGTAAGTAATGTACCTTGCTGAGATAGACAGTGGTGCAAACTTACCTTTTTTATTTAAGCGACAATTTCTCTTTCTTTAAGTTGGCTTCCGAGAGGAAGTAGAAGCACACAAGCTACAAGGTCCGCGAAATGGATCACGGAAACCGAAATCGCGTAAAAACAAAAGTGACTAATGAAGGGATTGAAACCACGACATGGAAGTATTTTGGACGAGGTATCATCTGTGATTTGCGTAAAGTATTTGACGGTGTTGTACAAATTAGTTACATAATTACGGAGTGAGAGGATTATATCTTACATCATATCTGCTTAACAGAAAAAAACTGACAGGGGTAAGGTATTTAGGGAACAAAAATTCAAATATTGTCAAAAACGCGGTACCACAAAACAGTGAATTTGGACCTGTTTCAAAAGTCGTAATTTACAAAAACCTAACTCAATTAAAATAAAAGGCAATTACATCAAATCCGCTTACACTACAACATTTTTAGGTATAATGACTAATGATATATGTGCATTATATGAAATGTACTGAGACTTGTAGAGGAAACACTAGAGAACCAAATATCTTTTTCACTAATTAATTTGTATATTTATAAAATTTTAATCATGGTCAAGGACCAAGCATGGTATACATTATTACTAGAAGTACTGCTTATATAAGACAACCAAACGTACATTCAACACGCCTACAAACTTCACCCTTCTACAAGACCAGTAAAAGGAGTGTTTTTTAAACACCTCAATCAACTCGCGTAATTTTTGATGGCCCAATGACGGTGTGCAAATGTGGTTTTTCGCTCGTAGTTTTTTTCCTGTTGGATTTAATAAACAAAGAATCTTAAACGTCTGAAAGGCCGTGATATTGTAGCTATTGTATATTACCACAAGGTACTAAACGCATGACGTTGTATGTTTAACAATTATTGCAAAAATACAATTGTTTATTAAAAAGGCATTGTTTTAAAATAAATTTGTTCCTCTGGGAGCGGTTGGACAGTGACCAACAAATTGAATATTATCAACAATATAGGTGATATTGCATCCAGACCTTTTCCATCAAAAACGTAGGATTAAAAAAAAAGATGTCCTACGACCCTCAGAAGCCGAGATTTCAACCAAGAAAGCCAAACCTGCAAGCAGCTAGTTGACAAACAAATAAGAAAACTAAAATCAAACTAACCAACAAAACCCTCAAACAAGCAAGCACAGTTAACTTGTGAGCTTAAATTCCACGCTGCAACTGAAGTTTCGATTAATAAACAGACACGTACAAACCAAAGGGCTAAGTATGAGTTATTAAAAAGGAAAGGAAACGTTTATGTAAATTATTAGGGAAAGGAAACAATAATAAAATTTAAACGCATTATATTTAAAAAAAGTGGGGTATTTTAATTTTTAATGAGAAAGAGGTCTAAATTTTACGTAACTAATATTTTCAAAGTTTATAATTGTATATAGACACGGCCAAGATAGTGTTATCGTGTCTCATTGTCGCCCCTCTTTTCACTAAAAGTTTTTAAATAACCAATGGATATTTGTAAAATTGAAAACTCGTCTAAAAATCTAAAATCTGGTAATGAAACATTGTTTTCATTATTATAACATTTTTTCACTATTATAAGACTCAATCTAATGAATAAATAACTCTGCCTGCAGTAGCGTTGGGTGGATTGAGTAGCCCTTCGATGCTGTTGCCAGTCCCAAGCCCGGGTAAACGGAGAACGGCCATCTGTGAACCAAGCCAGCAACCTACTCTCCAATGGAACATAAATATATACTCACAGACAAAAGATTATGCCTCGGAATAGGACGGATTCAATGATGACAACGAACGCAAGGAACAACGAACACGAAAACATGGAAATCGGAAAACATACTTAGAATAAGTACATAGAACATTAAATCTCTAAATAGGAGACATCGGGCAATAACTAACGAACTTACAGACAGGAAAATAGATATTTGTGCAATACCAGAAACAAGGAAAAAAGGTAAAGGCCAAGCACTATTAAACAACTACACAATGGTTTATAGTAGTGTACCGGAAGAAGCAAGATACAAAGAGGGAGTGGCTTTATTAATACATAGAAGATTTGTAAAACAAATAGCAGACTGTAAATACAAGTCAGAGAGAATTATCTGCGTAAGAATAAGTATAGGAAATAAGAACTTAAATCTAATTGGAGTATATGCTCCAAAGAGTAGTAGGGATGTTAACACCAGTGAAACCTTCTACGAAAACCTCCAGGATACAATAAACGAGATCCCAATATAGGAATATATGAATATTTTGAGGGATTTCAATGCACGGGTTGGAAACAAAATCATCTCTGGGATAAAACAAAGATTCAACGAGGACGTCAGAAACGAAAACGGAGACCTATTAACCGACTTCTGTAGCACAAATGAAATATGTATAAATAACACATATTTCCAACATAAAGAACACCAGGGGACAAAGATCTATGATTGACTATACATTAACAAACAGGGAAGTTCATCCCTCACAAATTCTAGATATAAGGGCATTAACATCAGCAGAGATATGCAGCGATCACAAGTTAACAATGAGTAAAATTAGAATGAAAACACGTATACATAGGAGAAAACACGAAACTGACTACGTCACAAAAATAAAAAATGAAGGTCTACAAGATGATTCAATAAAATACTTACACCAACAAAGACTAACGGGAAAAATCGAAAAGAACCAAATACTAGCGAGTGATGGAATAGAAGAGAGCTGGATGAAAATAAAACCGAACATTTTAAACACAGCTAAAGAGGCCTTAGGCGAAAGAAAGACAAACAAATAAAAACAAGAATTTGCAAACACGGAAAACACCATGTTTCTGCGAGGAAGTGAAGGAAAAATGTCAAGAGAAG
The DNA here is from genome assembly GCA_036346205.1 of Vesta saturnalis. Classification (NCBI taxonomy): domain Eukaryota; kingdom Metazoa; phylum Arthropoda; class Insecta; order Coleoptera; family Lampyridae; genus Vesta; species Vesta saturnalis. Next base: position 426,824 of record JARFJB010001764.1, read on the forward strand.
AGAAAAGCTTACTTGAAATACATGGCCAATAAAACGCAGCAAGCATACGACAATTATAAAAGAATAAGAAACGAAACACACACTCTCGTAAGAAAGAGCAAAAACGAACATTGGGAACGTTTTTCGAAAGAAAGGAACACGACTTTTATGGCTTGCAAAAAGAAATCTGGCGTTTTATAAGAGGACAGCGAACGGAAGTGAAGGAATTAATAGATGCAAAACATGTCGAAAATAATATATGGATTAATTATTTAAAGAAATTGTATCAAGATAAGCAACCAAAAGAGAGATGACCAGAGACAAACAACCCAGAAATTAGAATGAACGAATAAATTACGATAGGAACAGAGGGAGTAGAGAAAACGTTAAGAAACCTGAGAAAAAGGAAAGTTGCTGATCGAATAGCGAGTGAACTGTTAAAGCACTGTGGAACAGCAACGATGAAACAACTGACAACACTAATTAACAAAATAATAAAACACAAGCAAATACCCGATGAGTGGAAGATAAGTTTACTGATATTGCTGTTCAAGAAAGGCGACAAAAAAACTGGAGAGCTATAGAGCATTGAAACTGACAATCAAAATCGTATGTCAACAAATAAATAAAACAATAACTTTGAAAGATGAACAACAAGGATTCAATAGGGGAAGATCATGCACAGATGTTATATTCGTGATAAGGCAGATACGCACGAATCGCTTAAATATAAACGTCCAGCCTGTCGACCTGAAGAACGCTTTTGACAGAGTCAAACTAGAGGACGTAATTCACCTTCTGTATAATAGAGAAATTCACATAAACATTATCAAAACAATCGATAACAAAATGGACAACTTGCGGAACCTATAAACATGGGCAATAGAATAAGACAGGGAGATTCCTTAAGCCCCTTACTATTTAACTTAATAATGTATGAGATGATTAAGAAAGTAAATGAAGAAAGAGGATATAGAATGGGGAACAAATAAGTCAAAATACTATGTTACGCAGATGATACAGCGTTAATAGCCCAAAATGAAGATGATCTACAAAGATTAGTCCACAAATTCAACGCAACAGCAAAGAGATTTAACAATGATTATCTCAGCACGAAAAACCAAAATTGGAAATTGGAAATCGAGGGTGTAAGTATAGAGGAAGTCATGGATATCAATTACCTGGGCATCAAATTATCCAGCTACGAAGATGTGGAAATAGAGGTCAAAGATCAAGTACAAAAGGCCAACAAAGTAGCGACATGTCTCAATAATACAATATGGAGAAATAACACATTAACACAGAAACAAAGTCAAGAATATATAAAGCGATCATAAGACCGATAATGACATAAGCATCTGAGACAAGACCAGACACAACTAAAGCACAAAGGCTATTAAAAACGACTGAGATGAGAAGAATTACAGGAAATACACTAAGAGATCGAATGAGAAGCACCGAAATCAGGAGGAAATGCAATGTGCAAGAATGAAATGAACAGAATAGGAAAAAGGAATGTAACGATCACATAAGTAGAATGGCAGACGATAAGAGGAGTGAAGATAGCAAGGTATAAATCACCGCTAGGAAGAAGAAGCGTTGGCCGGCCACGCAATATTACGTAGAAAAAGGCATAAATCTAACAGAAACAGGCAGAATATAATTAATGTTCTCCACTAAAATCAAATTTTTCAATTCTGACGCAACAAACAAAATATACTCACATAAGACACGAATAAAATCACCGACCATGTTTCAAAAATTAAGCTATGACATCAGCGATCGACCAGCACAAGCGTTATATGTGACTGTGAGAGGGTGTGCGCGTGCGTGCGTGCGCGCGCGTATGTGCGTGCATGAAAGTGCGTATTTGTGTGCACGTGTAAGTTTTGTTTACTGAAAAGTAAATATTGTAAATTTTCGGTATTTTAATACCGCTGCATGTTGTTTATGATAGGCGTGCAGTATACGTACGTAAAGCGGATAATTTTAAGCGCACCAAAGTGTGTTACCCTACATAACGTGTAGGACGCTGTTGAATGTGTAATAAAAAAAGACAGAATGTGAAAGTTTAATAAATAACATCGATATTTTTCTTAAACCGTTAATTATAGATGCATTCACTTGGACAGACTAAGAAGTTATAAGTATTATAAAAGACAGATTATTTTTAAAGTATTACTAATTATTAAAAATTCAAAAGCGATCTTGCTTACAATTTTTATAATTACTAAAACAATTTAAATCATACGAGCACTTACAGCTACAGACAAAATATCTTTTGTTCTTGTTTTCATTACTATTGAGCGGCATATCGCTACATTTTCTTCATCACTTACGTTAAATGTTTAAACAAGTTACACAAATTATGATATTTGGGTACATAAAATGCAACTTCATAGAAAAGTAAAAGTATTAAATAAAATTTAGAACAATTAAGTACCTGGAAAAATTGTGAGCAATAAAAAAGTATTTAAATGGTTTTCAAGTAGATAACAAATTACCATTCTCGTCTTTTGTTTTTAGCCTTAAAAGGATTATTTGAAGTAATACAAAAAAGATTACGTGTGCTGAGATAAAAAAAAAGTAATTAATGTAAAATCATTAGTAGAAACCTAAACCACAGATTCGTTATCTCAAATTAATCTACTAGAACAAATCCTTGCAGAATGAGTACCTTAACTACTACCAATTTGCCAAATGTTTTTACTAAATTTATCGTGATAATTACATTTTAAAAGCGATATCTAAAGTAAACCTAGTAATAACCGTAATTGATTTTTAACACCAGGAAATAGGACGATTATAAACGTTACTCCTAACGAATAAAATTAAGTTCTTAATTATCCATATTAACGAGGTAATTTATTTTTACAGTTGTTCGGATATAAAACTTGCTTACCTGTATTTCATGAATAAGTTCATGCTCATCTAACATTATAATTTTGCAGTGAATTGTCCGCGCTGTGGAACAAATGCAATCCATAATAACTGGTGTTGATCAAGATTCTGAAACCAAATTAGGAAATATTATTAGCATGTCATTTACAAGTTATTACTTTATAAGAAATTGCTTAATTGAGGTTAAAACTACAACTGTTCTCAATAAGGTTTGTTTATTACTAATAATACATCTCGTAAAATAGGAGAAAAATATTTTAGCGTTGCATTTTCAATTAAATTAACAAAGTTAATATTAGTCAGAGTAATTATCAAAACTTTACTCAAATCCATTCCGTAAACGTAAGAAACGTTACTTTTAAAAAATGAAAATCTCTGAGTCTAAGGAAGTAAATGTGTGTTTTTTTACATTATAGCAAGGTACATTTTTCATACTTTTTTGGCGTTTCCAGTATTTGAATTTTGTTGGGTAATCGATAAATTAAAAGTATCTGCAATTGCAATGAACTGCAATCTAAACAATGCAGTGCACCGGAATGGTAATATTAGGTTATGTAATCTATGACATACCACACATATCTTCTATTGCAATTTTGTTTCGGAGTACATACCTATAGAGTAATTTACAATAAACATTGTGTGTTCAAAATATTAGTCGTCAATGCTGTTACCAAATACCATATTTACATACATCATGTTTTAAAAGAACGCGAAAACAACAAACACTTCAAAAGTAATACAAACTTGGTATACCTTAACTATAAACAGCTTATGTTTGTGTACGTAACATGTTTTTTATTGATATCATACAAGTGTTTTCATTGTTGTTAATTCACGGAGACTTTTTATATTTCATAGGTTGGTGGTATTTAATAGTTAAAGTGCAGCGAAAAGAAAGAATTGGTAGTATTTAACTATTTAGTAGTTACTACGTAGGGGAAAGATGAATACACACTAAAAACTTTACCATATCTTATTTTGTTATCAACTGATACACGTGCACATTGTCAAAACAGTTACTCTAAGGTTTCAGAAATCCATATCAAACCCTTCAAAGTCCAAATTAATATACCGGGTGTCAACAAGACCATGTATCAGGCCCTCATTTTTTATGTTTAATAATATTTTACTGAAATTTGAAGCATGTATGTAAGAAAGGCCTGTGGAATGTTTGACTAAATCAAAGTTTTAATATCACTTCCGGTTCGACCGGAAGTGTCCCTGCTTTTCTTATTTCAGGTAGCACCCTGCATGTTTTTTTCCATATTATGATTTGTCTTGACGTTCTGAGTACAACGATGTATGATAAGTCCATATTTGATTTCAAAATGGCGGTATATGGGCCATTTTAGCATTTTCGAAAAGTTGGTCATGAAAAATCAACGAATTTACAAAAAATATTTTAATCATGAAAACGTAAGAATGAATTGTCATTGACTTGAAAATGAACATACCAACCATTTATTATGTTTTTAAAGTTATTTTAAATGTCAATAATCTTTTTTCGTTTTTTTCTTAATAAAACAAGCCCTATTTCCTACGTTTAAATAGGGACCCATATTTTTTCTTAAATAATTTCGAAGATTACTACTTATTCTTCAATGTTATGAAAAAATAAATTTAAATTTTTTCATTTGTGAATATGTTGTAAGGATTTATTGTAAGAAACTCACCGCGTTTGTCTAAATTGTCTATCAAATATTAAAATTATAAGTAGGCTGTGGAAATAAAGTACCTATAAATGAAAGACTTAAAACAATGAGATATCGATTAACAACGATTTAATCTGTAAATAAAATACGCTACGAGAGAATATTTCACACCACCCAAGTTGTTTTTCGAAATTACATAAAGTACTAGGTATGTTTTTCCCCTGAAAAATTGTCATATCATTTACCATTACGCCTATTACAACATTTTATTTATATCTACGTCGATTGTCAAAAAGTCGTTAATGACAATAAATGGATTTACAGTAAATTAAAAAAATAGAAAATTTTCAAATACAAAATTGTTTTAAACTAAACCATATTTCTAAGACTTAATTATAATTGAATTACATAAATTTTATTTATTATTATTTGTCGCAAGAATTCCAGAGCTGCTGCTGCACTTTATACAGAGCGTTATCCAGATAGAAGACATCCTTCTCAAAATTATTTTATAAAATTGGAAGCGCAGTTGAGGAACATAAATATACAAGTATTAAGTACTAATTTACTGCTAATTAATTACCGCATTGCCGGAAAGTGATTGTTTCAAAGTTGTGCAGTTTTAATTTTAGTTATTTTTGAGAATGGCCGAATACGGGATACGATTTGCAAAGTGAGTGTTGTAACGGGAGCCTTAAATAAATCAAAAGTTCGCGCTAAATTATACGAGATTAGATATTTATATATTACATTTCTGGATAAAGAAATGGTTATTGTTTATTTGTATTTGAATGTAATTAATATTAAGATGAAAAGCTTGAGTTTATTTCGATAAGTTATCTATATTAATTTGTAACATTTGACAATATTTAAATACGCGGCATTTACAAGTGCATTGATGTGTTGGAAGTGATGCGGCCCTGTCATAATAACGATGTGCAGTTTTAAAAGAGTCGCATGAAGTAAGCGATCGCATTAAGTAAGTGATCAGAGTTGATAATTGTCGGTCGATTGACGCCGCAGCATAAGTGACATTGTATAGTCACGCGGCCCTATAAAGTGTGAAAATTACAAATAAGAATTAATTAGCGGTATAATAGAGAAGAAGTAGAAAATTACCTTCCTTATTAAAATAATAAAAAGTGCAAATATTGTCAATTTGGCGATAATAAAAAGATTGCGTAATAGTTTACAATAGAGTTTTAAGTGCGTGTTGAAAGTGTTCCAAGTTGATGTTTTGATATCGAGTGATAAATGTACAATAAGACAATCAACGCAATTAATAGATCGATATATAAAGTATAATAACTAAAAAACATTGATAATGAAAGTATGGTCTTCCGTAGCTCGCTTGCAGTTTGTGGTGCACGCCGTTTGTAATTAAAACTGAACAATTAAGTAAAAACTGTATATAGTAAATATATCGAGCAATAATTTACAAAAATCAGTAAATTGTGGGGAAGAAAATTAGAAGCGTATTCAGCTATAACAAAGGTATAAGAAAAGATAAGGACAACAAAGGAGAACGGTCCAGAGTGCCGGCAAAGTGACATCATCGGAAGAGCAGTCTATAACCTAGTGAGGCCTCTTCACCGGTCAAAGGAACGCAAGCATTACATCATCAATTTTTCAACAAAAATAATTAAGAACCCTTTTTGTTTTTGGGAATAAATAAAACGTTTTTGTGTTTGATTTTCTCGAAATTTTACATTTGACTATCACAATTAAATGAAAAACAATACTTTTAATTCTGATAAAGATTTTACATGTTACTTTTAAGAATATTATGAAAATGTAAACTTTCACCATTAACACTCATAATAATACTTATTTTTGTTTAATGGTGTATTTAAATTATACAATCTAAACGTTTCGATAACACTTACAGTTATCTTCGTCAGTAGTAATATTTATAAAAATTGTTCACAACATCTTTAACAATTTTTAAAAATATTACTACTGACGAAGATAACTGTAAGTGTTATCGAAACGTTTACATTGTATAATTTAAATACACCATTAAAAACCCCAAAAAAAGATAAGTATTTTATTTTAAGAATATTGTTTTACATTATAGGTTTGGTTTTATATATGTTTGTAAACAACACATTGATGCATTTTCGTTCAGATTTGGAATTTAATTAAATGAGTATAACGTTTGATTTACTTTTATTAATATTAAAAGCTTATACAAGTATTGAATATATAAGAAGAAGTCAACTCAATAGGAGTCCAGATAAATAAATAAATCGAAATGAGCATAATTTTGGTTAATGATAAGAGTGATCGTTTCTTTATTTTAATTTTGAGCTAGCCGTCGAAACCGATTAAGAAAGGAATTCGCAAACGTATATCTTAAAATTCATTTATGCAAACTGAAATTAAATAGCAAACGAAGGAAATTTTAACTAGTAAATGATATCTTTATAAATTGAACTCATTCAATTTTAATAAAAAGTAATCATTTTCAGTTTGACAATAACAATATCAAATGTTATTCAATGATGTTGAAATTATAAAAGAGTCTAAAAGAACCCAAATCTTATTCTTTGGAGCGGGTTAAACCAACAAAAGTAATATCCAAGGGTATTACGCCCGTTGCAGTGTTTCATTCTTTTATTTTTCTACATTAAGCACAAAATATCAAATATTACATACATAACTTATAGAGTTTGATTAGATAATTTTTCAATGTACTTTTTTGTATCTGCTTTCGCCTGTCCTATATGTAGGACGTTGGAGATATACTACCAATAGTTAAATTGTTTTCAGAAATTTGTCTTTACATGAAGTACTTGAAATGGCAGAAAATGACGAAGAACCAACTAGAAACGTTGAATCAATGACCATTTTTCATCCAGAAAGTAAGTACTTCAGGTAACAACACTGACGAGGATTCAGGAGATGAAGACGCAGTAAATAATAATTTCCAAAATGGGCGAGCAAGAGCAAAGTAAGTGCAGTCAATTAATTTCTGATTACTTTTTGATTACGTCTACGTAACTAATTTTAGGATTTGCATTTTGGAATTTATTGCTCAACAATTTGTATAGTAAATAAACTATTTCCAAGTGAGCGGTGCTAGCGTAACACAAAAGTCAAGTACCTGTAATCAATTAATTTCTGATGACTTTTCAATGTGAACTTATCACATCAATTTCTTGTAGGATTTGCATTTTGAAATTTATTGCTTAACAATAGTAAATAAAAAATTTCCAAGTGAGGATGCTTGCGTAACACAAGAATGTGGTATGTCTAATCAATTAATTTCGGATTACTTTTTAAGCTAAATTACTTCTCATAATTTTTTTAGAGTTTGAATTTTAAAATTTAAAGTCCAATAATTTATATAGTACACCAATAATTTCCAGTGGGGGTGCTAGCGTAACACAAGAGTAAATAAAGTACGTGTAATCAATTCGTTTCTGAACACTTCTTTATGCTAAATTACCTCTCATATTATTTGCTTTTAACATTTGCATTTTGAAATTCATTGCTAAAGGGGGTGCTAGCGTAACACAAGGGTGAAGTATGTATAATCAATTAATTCCTGATTACTTATTTAGACTAAATTCCTTTCAACATCTATGCAACCATCATATTTGATTCAGTTATAATGTAGATAAGAGATTCCAGTGCAGTGACCGACATCTGCGTTAAAGGTCGTCTCGTTTGCATTACTGGTCTTCTACACCAACTAAAGAATACTTCTGCTTCAAGAATGAAAATTGTACTTCTTTTGGAATAGTGTCAATTTATGCTCTTCGACTTCCGAAAGTTTCCAATAGCATGAAATTACCTGTAAAATACAGATGTTTCATAGATAGAGTATATAAAATTTTGAGGTTTTAATTGTCATAACTATATCTACCATCTTACAAAATTTTCAAAAACGATTATCATTTACTGAAGAAGATAACTGTAATTGTTATCGAAACATATATAAAAATTAATAAAAAAATACACGGTTTCATGCCCAAAAGCTAAGTATGTTAATTGTGAGTGATAATCGTGAAATTTGTATTTTCAAGTGTATGAGTTTATACAAAAATAAGATAACACTACAGCAATGAGAGTAAACTGTAGTAACTACAGCAAAACAAATAATGAAACATTATTAAATACCGACTCCTCAAATTAGGAACAAACCCAATTCAGTTTTAGTATTTAAGAAGAACTTTAAAATATAGTTTTTTATTTACAAAGAAAGGGATTATTTTGAACTTCGCCGCTTGGATAATCGGTTTCAGTAACTTCACAAATATAAAAGTATTCCCAAAACTATTCTATTTAAATTTTTTCTTAGAATTTGCAAACCATAATTATTTTTAATTCAATATTAGTGATGTGTTTGCGTCGATATTCAATTAATTAACATATTCTATCAATGATAATAGGTACATTATGTAATGTTCATTATTCATAAGTAAATCAAGAGAAATAGGTAAAGATGAATCACAATTACAATAGAAAGAAATTTGATAAAAACCTTCATAGGAGTAAACTGTTTTGCTTGGAAGAATACATTTCAAAATGCAAATCCTAAAAGCAATTCATAGAGAAGTAATTTAGCATAAAAAAGTCATCAGAAATTAATTGATTACACGTACTTCAATCTTGTGTTACGAAAGCACACCTCACTTGGAAATTGTTTATTTACTACATAAATTATTCAGCAATAAATTTCAAAATACAAATCCTAAAATTAGTTAATATCAAACGTAATCAAAAAGTAATCAGAAATTAATTAAATGCACTTACTTTGCTCTTGCTCGTCCATTTTGGAAATTATTATTTACGAACATTTTTCTTTTTTTTTAGTAAAAATGAAACAAACAATTAGCAAACAATTATAGTGTTTGTTTAATATTTATCCAGTAAATTGTTCAGCAATAAATTTCAAAATGCAAATCCTAAAAGTAATTCATGTAAGAAGTAATTCAGCATAACAAAATAATCAGCAATTAATTGATTACACATACTTTATTCTTGTGTTACGCAAGCACCCCCACTTGGAAAATGTTTATTTACCATATACATTGTTGAACAATATATTTCAAAATGCAAATCGTAAAAGCAATTAATATGAGAAGTAATTTACCATAAAAATGTAATAAGAAAATAATTGATTACAGGTACTTCATTATTGTCACGAAAGCACCCCCACTTGGAAATTGTTTATTTACTACATAAATTTTTGAGAAATAAATTTCAAAAAGCAATTAATATGAGAAGTAATTCAGCATAAAAAAGTCTTCAGAAATTAATTGATTTATTCATGTATTATACAAGCACTCCCATTTGGAAATTGTTTATTTACTACTTAAATTGCTGAGCAATAAATTTCGAAATAAAAATCCTAAAGGCAAATAATTTGAGAAGTAATTTAGTATAAAAAAGTTAAATCAGAAATTATTTGGTTACATGTACTTTACTATTTTGTTGCTTTAGCTCGCCCACTTTGGAAATTATTTATGTACTACTTAGGTAAATTGTGAACATTTTTGTTTTTCTTTTTTAAACAATTGTGTTGTTTCATAGTTATCCCGTGTAAGAAGTTTCATGTCCAGATATGGGGTGTAAGGGACCCACTAACATATAAGGACCCAAATGTTAACCCCACCTGGGGCCGTTGCGACTGGGATAATCACCCGCGCAACGTATCTAGATTCAGAGAACTTTAGAAAGCCTCGGAAACGGATGGAAAATTGGAACACAACCTAAGCGAGAACAAAGGACGAGAATAGGAATATGGAATATTAGAGGGTTAAATGGAAAGGAGGTGGAGCTGGTGCAAGAAATGATAAGATATACAGTGGAAATATTGGGAATATCGGAAATCAAAAAGAAAGGAACAAAGGAAGTACTACTAGAAAAAGGATATAAACTAATTTACTATGGAGTACCAGTAGCAACGAGAGCTAAAGAAGGAGTAGGAGTAATAATAAGTCAGAACCTAACAAACGAAATAATAAGCTGGGAAGGAATTAATTCGAGAATAATGACAATCGACATAATGATGAATGAAAAGATCACCTTCATACTAATTAATATACCAACGGAAGACACAGACAAACAGGAAAAAGATGTTCTACAGAAGTGTACAAAAAGCAATAGATAAACCAAGGGATAAAAGTAAGCGTGTTAAAGTCATGGGGGACTGGAATGCACGAATAGGCAGAGACCCACAAAGAGGACACGGAGTTATAGGAAAGTACTGCAATGACAGAATTATCAATGAAAATGGGAACAGAATGATAGACTTATGCATAGAAAACGAAATGTTAACTGGAAACAGCTACTTCAATCACAAAAAAATACATAAAATTACGTTCACAGCTGATAACAGGGATGCAAAGAGTACAATAGACTATTTTACCTATACAAGAGAAGCCAAATATTCCTTCCTAGACGTAAAAGTAATAAGAGGCGCAGAAATAAACTGTGACCACAAATTAGTAGCGCCAGACACAAGAAAGGAACTAAGGAAACCTCAAAATAGTGACGAGTAGCAAAACAAATTACAACAAAAATTGGAAAACCTGGTTAGGGAAGAACAACAACAGGGTCGCGAATGGAACTTGATGGCAGCTCCCAAAAACAGCAATTATAGAAACAGCGAAAGACATATGTGGAGAAAGATAAATAGGTTCCAAACAAAAACGAACAAAATGGTGGAATGATGGAGTAAAGGAGGACATAAAAGAAAAGAAAGTAGCGTGGAAAAGATGCCTAGAAACAGGAGAAGAAGAAGACAAAAGAAACTAATAAATAAAAGAAATGAAGCACAAGAAGAAGTTAAGAGATCGAAAACAGATTCCTGGGAAGAATTTGGTAAGAAAATAGAAGACAGATTGAGAGACAACCGAGGAAATAAGAAAGAATTCTGGACAACAATGAAAAGCCTTAGAGAAAAATATGGTAAACAAACCTGGTGTATTAAAAATGAAAAAGGGGAAATAGTCACAGAACAGGATAAAATACTGCAAACATGGAGAACCCATTACAGTAAAAAAACTGAAATAAGATACGAAAGAGAAAGAAGAAACACAAATAATGAAGATGGACAGGACGGAAGGGAAAAAGAAATAGAAATAGCAGAAATAGAGGAAATAAGCATAATAGAAGTAAAGGAAGCCATCAAAAAAATGAAACTAGGGAAACCCGCAGGCAAAGACGAAATAAGGCCCGAGATGATAAAATATGGAGGAGGAAGACTAATACATTGGATCAGGAAAATATGCCAACAAGCTTGGGAAGCCGAGGACATACCAAAGGACTGGGAAGAAAATATAATACCGCACCACAAAAAAGGAAAACAGGATCAATGCGAGAATTACCGGGCTATATGCCTAACAATGCATACAGAAAATATATACTAGGATAATAGAAGTAAGAATCAGACATCATATAAAAGACAAACTTCAAGAAGAACAGGCAGCATATAGAGAAAACATACTAACTCAAGACCATATATACACATTAAGAACAGCAATAGAAGAAGACAAATCACTATATCTCGCATTTATAGATTTACAAGCAGCCCTTAACACAGTTACTAGAGAAACCATGGAAGCATTAGAAATGCCCAAACAACTCATAAACGGCACTAAGAGACTACGAGAAGACAAAGGGAATAGTAAGAATAATCGGGCAAAAATAAAACAGTTTCAATATGGAAATACGCTTAATACAAAATTAGGCAACTGGAATATGAGGGCAGTAAATATTCAAAACCTAGCATTTGCAGATGATATAGTATTCATAGCAGACACAGAGAGAAAACTCCAGCTAGCAATGAACAGATGGAACAACGAAATAAATAAAGCAGGAATAAGTATAAATACCAAGAAAAGTAAAGTAATAGCCATAAACAAACGAGATCCAGGAAGAAATATGAGAACAGAATGCGGAGGTAGGATATTGCAGGAAGAAAATCGATATGGATACTTTATTGTAATAATAAACCAGGATGAAACAACTGATCAAGAAATCTGGAATCGCAAATCAAAGGCGGCAAAAATGTACTATCAAATACATGCTACATTAATAAATAAGAAACAATTAAGTAAAGACACCAAACTGCAGAACCATTTAGGTACCCACCCTAATATGTGGGGCAGAAAGCTGGCCACACCAAGACAGAAATAATAGTAAGATAACAGCGGTTGAGATGAAATACTTTACAAGAACACTAGGAAGAACTAAAAGAGCTAGAATACGAAATGTAGTAACAAGAGAAGAGTTAGAAATAGAGTCGCTGGTTGAAACATTAAGAAAACAGCTAAGATGGTACGGGCATGTGATCCGTATGGGTGAAGAGCGAATGCCAAAAAGATGGAAACAAGAATAGAAGGAGGGGTAGACCCCGATTAACTTGGATGGACACGATCGTGAACATGGTACAAAAAAGAGGAAAAGTGAAAAAATAGGAGAGAATTCCTGAAGTGGACGGAGGACCCGACACCCTAGGGTATAAGGGTTAGGAAAAGAAATAGGAAATCTCCAGATTTATTTTGTATAGATACTGCTTCAGGTGATAATACAACAAAAAACTACATTTCTAGCAATCACATAAAATTGCATTTAAAAAATATCTGTACAAACCGACAATAAGTTTGGTAATAAAATATATACTAAAACCGACGAAGTTATTAAATTAATACGTGTGTGCAAACTGAAAGAAATGTTGCAACATATCCACAAATGGAGAACACCAAGACTAACAGACATGAAAACAGATACAGACAAATGATATCCCAAAATGAATTTAAGAAAAAGATAAAAGATGAAATATTAGTTTTGGGAGTTTTACCGCAAAAAAAAATTGTAACATCCTATTTCAAACCGGATCGAAAGATGGATTCTGTACTTAATACTGTTGCCTTAATTTGCAGAGGTTTTACTTTTCAAGATCACCTGGTTATAATGGAAAACAGAAACCATTTTCAGTTCATGTGGATCCTCGATAGCTAAAAAATCATTGACACCTACAAGAGATACTACACATATCATCAAAGACAAACGTGGTACACGCTATTCCTTACGGGTATGACAAATATTAGGGGATAGTGAGATTTTTTAAATAAATAATAATGTCTTTAATCAAAATATGTACGTATGTAGAATATAAAAAGAAAATTTAAAGTCTAGGCGAAGTTCAGCATTTTAATTCCGTTGCAATACCACAAACTATCACATAATATATCGACATGATATACTGACACATTTTGTACACAACTTGACTTTTCATCATGAAAGAAGAAATATTAAATAAAACACAAAGAAAAATAACAATACTAGAATTTTTGGCTCACCTGAATGTGTTGGTCATTTAATAAGTATACTTTTAATTTACTTTTAAAAATCTTGAAGAAGTTGTTGAAACATGTACTTATACAATATGAAAACGATTTTTTAATAAAAAGTGGTCGAGTGCAATCGAATCGTTAATAAACATCTATGTCGGGGTTGTAAGTTGTGTGCATCCGTTCTAAACCTTAATCTCTTGTGCAAATATGGACACTTAGAGCTTAGAATTCAATAGTACGTCTATTTTCCATATTCAACCAACCAGCCACAGAAAGTGTATGAAAGATATGACTAAACTTACGTATGTCATAAATTCCAGTTCTGCAACTTTTGTACCCTACGTTTATCACACTTTGAAATTACACGACTTATGTGCATTCAACGAGAAAATATGTATTTTATAAGACACCAATATTTTCTTAAATGAATCTAAACCTACAAAAAAAAATTAATATTTCAGGTAGAAAATCATCAAAATAAAATACAAAATTGCCTTCGTGTCCTATATCTACCTCTTTACCCACTCATCCTTTTTTTGTAAATGACCAAACATTAATTTAAAATGGCTGATATTTTTTATCAAAACATTCGATGTAACTCCATAAAGTAAACAATTTGGATATAAGTCAAATCGACCCGGATGTAATAACACTGACAATGTGAGGAACAACTTCAATGTATTAGAAAATTACATTTTAAAGGCTTACGATTGTAGAGAAATTGAAAACATGGAGGTAAAGCAATTTTTTTTTGTAAAAAAGGCATTAAACTTATAAAAGTCAACATAGCAAATTATTTTATTTTTGAATGCAGCGCCATTGAAATCTCAAATTTTGTTACAGATCCATTCGTTTAATTGCTTCCTTAACAATTTTATAAAAAGAACAGTTTTTATGATAATTATACTTTATAACTTGTTAAATGCAATCGTCAAATCTTTAAATTGCTACCACAACCGGATGGAAGGGAACAAAATTATTTCTTACGCGAAGTCTTTTTATCCAACTTGCCGCTGGTTTACCGTACCATATATGAGCTATTGCCATTGGTTTACATATTTAAACTGTAGCAGGATGCCTTCTTTACTATTTTAAATGAACATTGGAATAACTTATTTTCTCCGGAAAATAACATTTTGTTAGGTGGCGATTTTAATATTGACCTTTTGGATACCAAATTTCACTCCCAATATTTAAAGTTATATTGCATTCGTACAGTCTTGAAACACTATAATTGGTTCAGAACTGGTACATGTATACACAATTTTATAATATTAAGTGAAATTCAGTTAAAATACTTGAGAATTGCCTTTCAGATGATATACACCAAGAAATCGTACCAAGCAAAGCCATAAATAAAAGTGCCAACAAATTGATAGTTGTCAGAAATGTATGCGAAACAGTCATAAATAAGTTAATTCAGTATTACAAAACGAAACTGAATGCAACTGATCCAGAAACATCATATGATACCTTTTTGGATTATCTACTATTTTGTTTTTCCTTTAACAAAGATAAGTAGTAAAGAAAATTTAAAAAAAGGTCTTTTAATCTTTATCGTGAACTATCTCGTAAATAATATAAAAATTTTAAGCAATTGTACAGTGATTTAAATCAGACATACGAGAATAAACTAGAAATTCCAAGAAAAGTATATAACGACTAACTTATTCTAAATTCTAAAAACCCACAGAAAGCCTCGTGGAATATTATTAATTTAACATACCTAAAAAGATCTGATTAATAGAAGATGTAATAACTGGCAGAATACTTGGAAACAATTTTAATAACTATTTTATTTCTCTTTCAATTACAACTAATTTAATAAAATATTTAGTATGTAACAAAGTAAATAGAGAGTACATAAAAAAACTTATTCCTATAAATAACAAAATTTAGTTCTTGTCCTGTTTGTACAGATGTAAAAATTGCAATACAAAAACTTTCAAATTCTAATGCGGCAGGTAATGATTTATATTTAAATAGACTAATAAAAATATGCAAAGATAAGTTTTTAAGCCCGCTTACTCATTTAATAAACTTAACCCTTAAGTTCTCCAAATTTCCTTCTAAATTAAAACAAGCACTAGTACTATCCTTCTTTAAGAAACGATAGAAATTAAATTCACAATTACAGACCAATTAGTTTAGTTTCTTCTCAAAAATGATTGAAATCATTGTTAACGATAAATTAATGTTTTTTTACAACAAACAACCTACACAATGAAAATCAGTATGGCTGTGTAGAAACAAATGCATCGAAACATCACTTTATTTATCAACAAAGTAATTGAGATCATAGATGGCAAAAACATTGCATTAAGAGTTTTTATAGATATGGCAAAGTATTTAATTACGTACACCACACAATTGTGTTAGAAAAATTGGAAAGATACGGTATGCGAGGTTCTTGTTTAGGGTGATTTCAATCTTATTTAGGGAACAGATATCAAACAGTACAGCTTACCAAAAACAGATTAAAAGTTGAAATGGGCGTACCTCAAGGTAGCGTCTTGGGACCAACATTGTTCATTATATACGTACACAATTTGTTGCGTTTTGCACACAACCCCAACATCCACATCACTACATACGCTGATGATAATAATGTATTAATTACTTATCCAAAAAGTATAGAAAAAAATCTTAAAACAACTATAGATACTATTTCAAAATAAGGAAATAAACTATGTTTAAACATAAATAAAACAAAACGTGTTCTATTTGCTACAGTTAGTTTAAAACTCACTCTTAGTTAAGTTAAAATTAAGTTAAGTTAAAAAATAAAACTAGTGCATAATACAAAGATATTGGGCATCACTTCAAATCAAAACCTTAAATGGGACATATAGATAATTTATGTAAAACACTATCGTACACATTTGCCTTGAAATATTTGAGAGACAAATGCTCGGCGAAGACTCAAAATCTACTTTGTTTTGAAATAAGATTTGCAGTTATTTATGGAGGACAATCTTCTAACTTATTAAGAATATTTAGGTTGTAAAAACACGTAGGAAGAATACTTTGCTCTATAGGTTATGATCACTCATTTAAAAGTCAGTTTAAAGAATTCAAAAATCGAACCGTTCCATGTTTATATATATATATATATATATATATATATATATATATATATATATATATAGGGTGGCGCAATAGTGTGACAAAGCACCATATCTTCCTTATTATACAAAATTTAAAATAAACTGTTTAAAGTTATACGTGAACATACGGTCTACATTTTAAAAATATTTATTACCATATAGGGTATTGCATAAAGACGGGCCAAAATATTTATTAATTTTAATTAACGGAACACCCTACATATTGTGCATATTTGGATTCCTCGTGAAATTTTGTCCATTTTGTAGGGTAATAAATTTGAAATTAAATTGGGACGTTGTCTGCTTAAGTCGAAAAATGTTTAAATTTGAAGAAAAACATGGTTCCTTAACATGCGCTATAACGTTCAAAGCACGTTAATTAATATTCAAATTCATATTTTCTTGGAATTTTTAAATGGGGCACCCTGTATTTAGGTATGCTATATTGTTGAGGTTTTAATCCTCTTCAACTTTTGTTAAGGTATCATTATACTCGTTTCCTTTAGTTTTGGCGGAATACTCATTTCTTTAATACATTTACAAAAACAAACATGCTACGTCTATTGATAGTTTAATTTTCTAGTTTTCCACGAAAGTCATTGACAAATTTTAACTTGTAATAAGGTTGTAATAAATTTAAATATGAACTTTTCTCTACCCGATATGGTTGACAAGATTTTCGTGTTGGGTGCTAGTGACAAAAATGCACTATTGGCTAAAAGATTGTATGAGGAACAATATTCCGAGAGAAGATAATCTGAGAAAAGGGCATTTGGAAAGCTTATGGAACGTTTCGAGAGGACTGGAAGTGTGGCATACCACAAAGTTAATAGACACAAAAACGATCACGAACCGAAGAAAACTAAATAAATATTCTCTTAGCAGTAAATGAAAACCCGCATATTAGTCAAAGGCAACTATCACAGCAGGTCGATATGATCCAAAATTTGATTTTGGATTTGGATTGCAAAGAAACAATTTGAAAAAATATCCATACAGAGAGTGGACGGTAATAGGAATTGTCTATGGAAGAAATGCGTACTTTCGGGCCATTCCGTATATTGTTTTTGCTTTATACTAGTTTTATGTAGTTATAGAATAAAGCTCCAACAGTCAGAATCATGGATTGTAACATTGAAGATAGATAGGATTTAAAAAAAATACCCGTACAGAATGGACGGTAATAAGAACCAAACCCACGACCCGAGCAGTGTTGCATCTACGAGTACTTCTAAATGCAACTTTTGTAATGAAAATTGACTTAACTACAACCAATTTCGCGTCAGATTTTATGTTATATAATTAGTAATGTTGTTTTCAAATTTATAGCTTTCTTCCCAGATTATACTTATAAAAAACTTTGGTTAACGCAGCTTTTGTTTCCTTTCAGCATTTAAGCCCAAGAGTACAGAATTAATGTTTGTATTAAACTTTAATTATAGAGAAGCTATGGAAGAAATTCACACTTTTTAGACATAGTAAGATTACAGACAGATGTGGTTTCAAGAGAATTAAAAGGAAACCTTTTAAAAAAATACCCGTACAGAATGAATGGTAATAAGAATCGAATATAACTTTTGTAAACTTATTAAACTTGACAAACCACTTCCGCATATGATTTTATGTTGCATAAATGTTACTTTAAAATGTGTAGTTTTCTTCCCCGATTATACTCATAATGGTCTTTGTCTAACAGAAACCTTTTTCATTTTCTAGCTTTCAAACATTTTATTTCACCATGGAAGCCTGTTTTAACTTTATAAACCAATATTGAGAACCTATTATGCTGAATTGTACTTTCACCGTAGCTGTGGGAAGTTCTAATCAACGATTACTAATTTAATAAATCAAATCAAATAAATCATGTATTCATTTTTGCTTAAAAAACGGAAACGAAAACCTGGGTAGCACGATTTAAGCCCATTGTACCATAAACAATTACAAAATATTTGAAAATAATTTTCGGTGGTACTTACCAAGGTGAAGGATTTATAAACGTTGGAAAGCTCTAATTTTAGAAAAAACCATTGGAGGCTGATACTAAAGGGCACGTGTCCATCCAACCACCAAGATAAACACAAAAAGAAATTCGTATATAATTCAGTACATTATTTTATTTTATTATTTTTGCTTTTTAATGTGAATGCTCAAAACTATGTTCCGGGGAACGATCTAAACTGTACCTATTTCGAATACAATTCGGGTGCGATGGTTATCTTCGCCATTCCGGCGATTTGGGACACCGAGTGGTGTGTCTCCATCTCCTGTAAACGTCTTGCGTTAATAGAGCATACTGCACATTGAATTTGGTGCGTACCGCACGTGTATTTATATATCAAAACTAAAAACATTTTAGCTTTAAATGTATATTAATTAGCCGAGATTCTTGTATTATATTTTATGTTTTTGCGGGTTTTCAAATAATCTAAAAAGAAATGGTAACGTGAATTAATATTAAGACTTCATTCATACTTACAAACTGTTATGGTACGTTACTAAAAATTAATACCATTGAACTGTATATTTACATTTTTATAGATGTTCGGTAAGATAAATAATCTCATCAAAATAGCATTGTATTTTGGTCTAATAAAATGTATACAATTTTTTAGTGAATTGTAAAAAATTATTGTAGGTACAGATTTTCTACTTTTTTCTTAGGTTATGTTATGGTAACGAAAACAATATATAGTGGGGTCAAATTAGCTTAAAAACATACATTATTTCGGCATAAATAGGGATTAAATGAATTTTCGTAAAACCTTTTGAAATTGCATGGAAAAACCTTACACTCGAATTTCTACGATAATTGTTTTTTAATTGTTTAAACAATAAAAACTAAAACCAATTTTTCAAGATAAATTTGAAATATGTCAACGAGTTTTAAAGTATAATCTTGCTCAAATTAATATTTTAATAATGTAGGGATTTTTGAGGTCGCTGAACAAGAATATGTTAAAAAATAAAAATTGAAAATGGCTGGTCCAATATGGCTGACTTTTATAAACAATTTATTAAAAATTACGATTTTAAAAGTAATTTTACTACATTATAGGGGTTTTTGAGTCCATTTACACTCAAATAATTATTACATCTTATTATTTTATTCATTGAAACAAATATACGAAACGGTATCTTAAAGAGTGTATTGAGTATAAGATCACTGTTAACTCTCTGGCAAAAAAGTATACGTCTACATGCAATTTACAAAAATTGAAATAACATGTATAAAAAATGTATTACTATTATTGCTGCAATTTTTAAAAAAAGAATTCTTTTTAAAATAAAAAGTAAAACAAGAAACAAAAACACGTGGTTGATGTTCTTGGCTTCACAACACTGAAAGTAAACGACTATTTTCAAAATTGTTCCTTCTCTAATTAAAATCTATATAGCAGTACGAGCCAGGTGAGAGCTAATCACCGAGCAGATGATCCCTCATGTTCTATCTCTCTCTCCCTCTCTATCTCTATCAAATATTGTATTTTCGTCGTTACATAATATTTGCAAACCAATATTTATTATTTCAGCCTGAAAGTACCTTTTAAAAATGAATCTTGGTTTCTGAAAAATACGTTATTTTTCGTATTTTCTAGAAATTACACTAATATTAATGAAAAACGATTTTTTTTTTTGGAATATACTTTTATTTTTATTAAGGTCATATAATAAATCTATGCCGGTTAGTTAAGTTTATTAAACATTGAATTTCATGGATTTTGGATATCAAAAAAATTTTTTTTTGTTTTTTACAAAATTTTACTACTCAATTTTTTAAATGAAACAAAAATACCATCTTAAAGTATTTCGGAAAGCTGTACAGTAGTGAGGAAAATAAGACTGAAGGGTTAAATAAGGAGAATGTAGGAGTGGTAAATGAAACTGAGAAGGATATTGAGATAAATGAGGTAGAGAAAACGGTAGGAAGGTTGAAAAAACGGTAAAGGAACAGGCGTAGATGAAAATCCTGGTGAAATGCTAAAGTATGGAGGTGCAAAGCTTATACGAAGATTGTGAGAATTATTCAATGTATGCCTTAAGTGCATTGTACCAGGGTAAGGGGAACAAGAGTGATTGCAAGAACTATAGAGGAATAAGTTTGCTCAGTATACCTGGTAAGTATTTGGAAGAATACTGATTGATAGAGTACGAGAAACTACATAAACTAAGATTTGGGATGTGCAAGGTGGCTTCATACCAGGGAGAGGATGTATTGATCAGATGGTTGCTCTCCAGCAGGTGATGGAAAAGTGTTTAAATGTAAAAAGGAAGCTGGACTGTACGTTTGTAGATCTGGAGAAAGCATACGACAGTGTGAGTAGGGGAAGTTGTGGGAAATATTAAATGAATATGGCGTAAGTAAATAAATAAACGGAATAAGGGCAGTACACAACGGTACCCGAGCATGCGTTAAGGTGAGAGGAGGTATGAGTGAATACTTTAATATTGAGCAAGGAGTGCGACAAGTCTGTGTGGTGTCACGGTGGTTCAATGTATACATGGATAAATGTGTTAGGCAAGCATGTATCGATACAAATGGTGTGACGGTTGGTGACGTAAATGTACGAGTTCTGGTGTATGCAGATGACAGTCTCATTAAGTGACAGTGCGGATGAACAACAAACTGCTCGAAGGAAGTTTGATACAATCTGTGATATTGTGGACGAGTTGGTATATCTGGGTAGAATGTTTACTGCAGATGGTACAACGGATAGCGAGATTGGACGAAGAGTCAATGCTGGAAGGAAAGTGATTGGAAGTATGTGGACGATAATGAGAAACGAAAGCATGAGCCTAGCTGCGAAACGACCAGTCTATAATGGCGTGTTTGTCCCATCAGTACTGTATGGAAGTGAGACATGGGTATGTCAAAATAAGTAAGAAAGAAAAATAAATGCCGTGGGTATGAGATTCCCGAGAAGCGCATGTGGTAAAACGAGAAGGGGGTAAGACAAACAATGAATGTATAATAACAAGCGTGGTGAGGAAAGGACGATTATGGATAGATATAAAAATAGTACATTACGTTGGTTTGGTCACATTGAGAGAATGAACAACGCAAGATTAACGTAGACCAAGGGTTTTTCATTAAGAGCGACGCATTTGTTTTTTCAGTTAAAAGACTTGTGGGTGGAAATGATTTTTATTTCAAATGAAAATACAATCGATGCCATTATTTATGGAATACGACATCGTTCAAATGTCCGCCGCGGAAGCGGTGGCACGAGTGATTACGCAATTTTCCATGACTCGGGCACACAAATCGGTCGAAATACCAGAAATTTTGCGTTCGATATTGGCCTGCAGCTCATCTAACGTTGCTGGCTAGTTGACATAGACCAGCGATTTAATGTAACCCCAAAGAAAATAGTCTAAAGGGGTTAAATGGCACGAACGAGGCGGTCATTCGCGAGCACCGTTGAGTGAGATAACTCGCTCTCCGAACTTGATCTTCAATAATTCGATTGTGTCTTACGCTGTATGGCACGTTGACGGTTGTTGGCGTGCCGTTTTCATCAAAAAGAAAAATGGGCCGATGACGCCGCCGGCATGAAAACCGCATCAAACAGTTAATTTTTTGGATAAAGTTGTGTCTCGTGCATCACTTCAGACTGCTCTCTCGTCCAAATGCGACAAATATGGTTGTTGACAAAACCATGAGCTTCACCCGAAAAGATGGTTTTCTTGTGAAAGTCTTCGCCAGCTTGCATCTGGTCCAGAGCCCAATTAGCGAATCTGCGACGCTTAAAATGATCGGTTGGTTTCAGTTCTTGAGTCAACGCAATCTTATACGGGCGGAGAGCCAAATCCTTCCGCAAATGGTCAGACTGATGTTCAACGCCTGCGATCGGCGTGGAATCGACATCCTTGACTACTCACGCACATTCTCTCGAACGGCCACGGTATTTTCTTCACTTTGAGCATTACGTCGTCGCACAGGCGCTGGGAGATTATGCAATGCATGCGTTGTTTCGAATTCTTGCGCCAAACGTTCACGGTTTCGTCGACCGAAAATTGGCGTAAGCATAGGCAAGTTCAATAATTTGCAAACGTTGTTGAAGCGTGTAATCTCTCTATGACTAAATGGCATAGATTGACGTTTCAAAATGTGAAATAATTGCGAAGCCAACTTCACTCCTATTCGAGAAATGTTAACTTGGCTAAATTTAGTAGAATGTATGATAAAAGAAAGAAAGATAAGATGTTTTAAAAATAAAAGGACATGTCAGAGCATCATGCGGAAACTAGGGAGGTATGCAGAGATAGGAAAGCATGGAGAAAAACTGTGAATGAAAAATAAATAAGACAGCAGGAATTGTTTTGCCTACCCCGCAAGGGAATGGCGTGAAGGTTATGTTATGTTAAAGTACAGATTTCAAGCTTCAAAAATGCATCTGTAAAGTTCACAGTTATTGGTCTCTGAAATATGACAATTAAGTAAAATTTACGTTTTATATTTTTTGGATTTTATGTACAAAAAATAGGTAAGCTTTTTCTTGTGCCCACCCTCTTTCATAACTCACGGTCCGCCACTGGAAAAAACAACGTACTAAAAAGAAATTAAAAAAGTGAATCCATGTAAAATATAAGCATTTAAATAGACATTAACAGATTTTTTGAGTAATAGATTACAAAATACTTAAAACGCAAAAATAATTAAACGCACACAATGATATAATAAAGTTTGGTAAAACATAAAACCATAGCAAAATAATACTGAATAAATTGGCAAATCGCTCTTGCAGAAGGTTTCAAATTTGAATGCGCTCTAAGAAACTTTTGCTCCTAAAGCGAAAGAGGCTCTTTGAAGGGTAAATGTTTTCGAGTAAAGGTCGTTTCGTTTCATCCTGGTTCAAATGAGAATTTCAGTTGTAAGAGATGAATTCCGGTTATAAATAACGTTGCTTGTAACCCGTTGTTTAGTTTGTGTAAATTAGTGCTACTCCTTTAACACCTTCTCTGTGGATACTATATAGAAAGCGAAACATATACTACTACATAGACTTCAAAGTTCAACAATTACTGTTCGGAAAGCAAAGCTGCAAAGCTCAATATCAGAGTAAACAATTAACACGGTTCATTTGAACACTGTATTTTGTACATCTTATATCCATAAAACTAAAGTAGAAAGGTATCCTGTTAAAGACTTTAATCACGTACTGCCGCTTTCAGATCCTACTTTTTAATGATATAAATAGAAACGTAAATTTGGACAAAATGGGTTCTTAAATAATCTTGAAAAACATAATTCGATAACATTTATAAGCTGCAAATATACAAATAAAAATATTAATCCGGTATTATCCATATTTATGTACCTATAAATTATACGACCCAAAATAAACCACACAAAAATTACCTGGAAATTGGAATGATTGATGGAATAGATAATGTAAACTGTTGTACCTAGATAGAAACGTTATTTTCATTACGTCTTGATGAGTACCAGGTAATTACGAATCTAATAACATACACACTGCAACTAGTTAATTAATGCTTAGTGTATCTGATAATGAATTTTTCAAGTTTTAGTCATTGAAATGGTTTTAATATACTTTTTTAATATGTTGGTATTATAAGAAGCACTTGTTGAGTAACAATGGAATTGTTTCTGAAACTTGTCCTTTTCTAATTATTTCACTTTTTTTATATGCAAGTACAGAAACATTTGCTTAGCGAATTAATATTAAGAGGTAATAAAAATGTTCTTAGTCAATTTAATAACTGCACACTTTTCTTCATTACCTTGGTACGTTGCAAAATTATTTACTTGAATGCACATGTAAATATACATATATTAATTGCCCCTTAATTTGTTATTACTAGTTTGTGATGTTTGGTTTCATGTCTCTGCGATGTAAACACAGCTTTCTAAATCTAATTAATATGATAATGGTTGTAAAATTGAGCTTATTTAGCCTTAACATTTAAATAAAAGTTATTATCAGGCTTTTGCAGAACACACAAAAGAAATACAGACTAACAATATAAACAAATCAGTAGTATATCCAATATAGGGTTTATAATAAGTCCGTAAAAATAACGCGAGGGCGATAATTGGACAAAGAATAAAATTATATTCTGAAACATTTTTTAATTGTTTATAGTACTGCGTTTCTTAAACTTACTACTCCTTTATAAGAAGTATGTATATTATCTAATTACCATTTCAATTATTTAGTCCATTACAGTGCGCTTGGTGCTTGCTAACGTTCACCATTTACCGAGCCAGTAGAGTTGTGGTAACACGACCTGCTTAGCATTTGGGAGGTATGTTTTTTCAGGGGGTTTTCCTCATACACATGTAGCGACCTGGTCACTGCTTATACGCATACCATGTGCGGCTGTTTACGCGAATACTGGGGTAGTATTTTCCCCCTCAGAACCCTAACTCCGTTCCTTACGATCCTATACTGACCACGCCCATCCTTAATCCCAACATGCATATAAGGTGGCCAAACAAGGAAGGGGTGGAAGATTGTATAAAGACGAAATAAGTTAGAGAAATGATTTTTGGACAACGGGTAGATATCAATAGGTTTTAAAAATATTTTTGATCATACAGGGTGTTTCATGTTGTTGGAACAAACTAAATTTATATTTTCTTAAATGAAACACCCTGTATATTATTACATTTTTGGAAAGCCCATCAAATACGTTTGCATTTGATACCAAATTGTTTGGTTTAGAGATTCAATTGTTTTTCGAAAAAAATATACCACAGTCGCCGCCACTGATTTGTTAGGCGACTTTTGTTTATTTTAAAATGACAAAAAATGTTTGGTGGTCCTATAGTATTTTGAAATATCTTAAGTTTCACATTTTTTTAATAACGTACAGGGCGTGTCACTGTAAAAACGGCTTTTTTTTATTATTTTTTTTAAATGGTGCCCTCCCCCACATTATGTTCTTGTCATTCCATGCTTTGTTCGATATTCTTTCTTTTTCATCAACCATGTCTTATACCGAAAATTAATAGTTTTCAAAATATTTTCAGTTTATTTATGAAATTGAGATTGTAATACAAATAGACTGAAAATAGAGGTATTAAGTTGGTCATGGGATTGTAGTTTTTTACTAAAAAAATTTTCAAGTAAAAACAAGAGTTAATATAACAATTACGAATTGATTTAATGAAGTACTCAATTTGATTATATTCAGATCAACGACTTCATTTTTTACGTCTTTTTGCAAATGTAATCCTATAAAGCTCGTCATAGAATTGTAGTTTCATGCTAAAGAATTTTTTAATCAAGTTGTATTAATTTATAAAAGAAACTTAGGCATTCTTAAATATCTATCACTTGCAAAATTTTGAGATACTCTCAATTCTACTATAAAAATTCGGATCTTCGAAAGTATTTTTAATTTATTTTTTTATCTATTGGCATTCCCAAATTTGTCTTAATATTGTAAATTAACTATGAATCGTTTTCAAACAATTAGGCTGGTGAAAATAACTGTAAATATGTATTGTTTTTATATGCAATACTGTGTAATAAAATTAACAAGTACAAATTACAACAAAACAAGAACAATAAAATGAAAAGAAAAAAGAATCAAAAAACAATTTCTCATTCAATGCTCGAATGTTCTCCCTTCAACTTCAATACATTTATTAACACGTCGCCCAAAATTGTTTTTCACTAACTGTAATATCGGCATTGTGATATTTTGAAAAGTATTTCTGATGCTTTCCTTCATGTTTTCTGGTGTGGTTGGAATTTCTTTATACACTTAATCTTTACGTAACCCCACAAAAACCAATCGAGTGGCCAAGAAATAGGTCCTCCTCGACTTATCCACTGATTTTCTTTCCAGGGGTTTAAAAATGTTCGTACGTCTCGATGGTAGTGGGCGGGTGCACCACCATGCTGGAACTACATATTTCCATAAACTGCTTCATTAATATTTTTTAGAAGGTTAGGTAGCACATCTCTTAAAAAATTTAAATACATCTCGCCGGTTAGAGTATCTTCAAAAAAATAAGTATCTATAACATGGGACCCAATAAAGCCCCCCCACACATTTAGTGACCACCGATTTTGTTGGCCAACATGCCTGATCCAATGAGAATTTTCAGTGCTATAATAATGCATGTTATGTCTGTTCACTAAACCATTACTTTTGAAGATAGCTTCGTCACTAAATAATATAGAATTGAAAAATTAGGAAATTTTGCAATTTTTTTCAAAAATTAATTCTTCGTTCACAATCTTGACCATATAGTTGTTGATGAAGTTTTATATGATATCCATGGTATTTATGGGCATTTAATATATTTTTCACGCTAGATTTTTTCATATCAGTCATATGTGGTATTTGTGAAGTACTTACATGAGGATTTTCTTGGATTGCAAGTAAAACTATAAGTAGGTTTTCATCATTTGTCACTGCTTTATTAGCTACTTTCCGTTTCTTTAAATTTAACACAACCTGTTTCTTCAAATCTTTGTAAAAGATCTGGTGACAATCTCCAAAAATAAAAATCGTTAAAACCATTTCCTGAATATTAAGAGTCATTTTCAACACTTTGTATAAATTAAAATACAAATTAGGTTTAAACTGAATACAACCAATTGTTACAAACAATTTTCTTTTTTCAACGCAATATTGTTATGGCGCTCTTGTTTTTTTATTATGAGTTTAAACATTAATTCCAAATAATCTTTGTTATTTGATCAGCAATCAATTTAAATTTACAAAAAGACGTAGAAAATGGAAAAGTTGATTTGAACATAATTAATTTGAGTACTTCAGAAATTTCACTAAGGACTTATTTAAATTTAGAAATTTCATTAAGGATTGATTTAAATTTGCCTTGAACGAAAGAGTGACTTGTGTAAGAGTATGCACCAATTTTGTTAAAAAAATTCTGTTAAATTTAGAATAATTTAATTAAATCAATTATAATTATAAATTAATACAACTTGATTAAAAAATTCTTTAGCATGAACTACAATTCCATGACCATCTCTATACGTTTACGTTTACAAAAAGACGTAAAAAATGAAATCGTTGGTCTGAAGATAATCAAAATGAGTAATTCAGACATTTTACTAAGGATTGATTTAAATTGTTTGTATTACAATCGAAATTTCACAAATAAACTGAAAATATTTTGAAAATTATTAATTTTAGGTGTAAGACATGCTTGATGAAAAAGAAAACATATCAAACAAAGCATCGAATGACACGAACATCATGGCGGGGTGCTATTTAAAAAACTGTTTTAACAAACACTGACAAGCCCTGTGCATTATTAAAAAAAAATCTGCAAATTAAGTTATCTAAAATACTATAGGACCACCAAAATTTTTTTGTCGTTTTAAAATAAATAAAAGTAGCCTAACAAATCAGTGGCGACGCTCGCAAGTGGGATAATTTTTTCGAAAAACAATTGAATATCTCAAAAACCAAATGAAATAGACCCATACAAATTGGTATCAAATGAAAGGGTATTTTATGGGCTTTCCAAAAATGTAATAATATATAGGGTTGGACCATTTAAAAAATATAAGTTTAGTTTGCTGCAATAACATGAAACACCCTGTATGATCAAAAATACTTTAAAATGTACTGCCTATTTGATATCAACCCCTCGTCCAAAAATCAGTTCTCCAACTTATTTCGTCTTCCACCCCCTGTTCGTTTGGCCACCCTGTATATACGTAATGTATGTATGTATGCTGAGAATCCATGATTGTGGCTGAAGGAGCTTTGTAAGCTGAAGAAGCCCGCCCTCCTCCTTGGGGAAGGAATGAACCACGTGGCCTTTTCCTTTCTCCCCTTTCACCATTGGATGTGACCATCAATATTTAAGTTAACATCATTTCCGGATAGAGGGTAACTAAACCTCATTCTTGATAGGTTTGTTCTGCCAACAGCAGCAAAAATGCAGCAACTACAAGTTTTGGACGATTTTCAGGTTTAATCATCAGTTGGTTGGTATGATTATTCTCTACCTATATATGAAGTTTAAAAGCGGCAAAAGTAGTTTTAATAAATAAAAAATACAAATTAACTTAGCCGTAAGTACGCAACGTCACAATTTCAAGAACAAAAAAGGCGGTAAGTAGTACATGATTAGTAAAAAAGGCGGTAACAGCAAGAGATTTTGCACATGCCGCCTTTTTATTTCAAAAAATGCCATAATTATATAACTGTGTTTTCTGCCTGATTTCGACGTGTGTTAATATCAGTGTAATGTAGTTGTCAGTCAGTCAATATTTGCATCTAGTTAAAATACGATTAGTAAGTAACATAGATAAGTGGTTCAATCTGTTGCCGAGTTAAAGTTATTATGTAGTCTTCATAGATGCCACTCCTAATATTTTCCTTAGTGTTTCCTTTTCAGCATATTTCTTATAAATGATATCTCGTATAGTATGTTTTAGACCGTCAGCTACATCATCTGTTATAAGCTTATTACGAGGTTTCTCGATAACTTTAGATAACGGAAGGTCCCTTTTCTTACTCTTGATGATCTTTTTTAATGTATTTATACTGATCTTTAAAACTTTGACTGTTCTTCCTTGTACTACCTCAACGTTACGCAATGGCCCAAAGTCATCTTTTTCTCGACATAAATATTCGTACACATTAAATACAAGTCCTTGGTAACTTTCGTTTAAAAATTTTCCGGCCATTTTCAAATCGAAAACACACAATAACATTAAAATCACGTTATTAAAGATCATACCTAATTACATGCTTTGTATTTTAATAATAATAAACTTATAATTAATAACGTATTTACGAGTACAAATGTGATTTTAGTAAACTTCTGATTGAATAATTTTTATTACTTTCTATTGACAATCATAATTTTTGGCCAGTTAAATTCCAAATTCTGAATATAGAATTCCTAGTTTTTTGAAATTCAATTATTTAATTATTGTATAATTTCTCAAAAATCTCTAAACGCTTGTGCTTGATAAATATCACAAAAGGCATTCGTGCGCGAATCAACTTTATCAAGCAATCGTGATTAGACATTAAATTATCCAATAATTTCCCTGCACTTATGGTCTTATATAAGAAAATGATAACTTTGTGAGTTTAACATAAGTAAGGGTATGCAGTTGGTAGGTAATAATGTATTTGATAGAATTATAAACCATTTAATATAATGTTACAAATGATTTGTTTGGTTTTAAAAATAAACGTAGCAGTTGAGTGTCACTTAACCATTTTAAGTGGAATTTTCATTCCGCTTCAAAATGAGTACCTAGTCCTATCTCTTTTTGTTGCAGGTGTAACTAGATTACAATGCCCGTAACGAATACTGTCATTTTTAATTCACCGCTCGCGATGACAAAAACTGGATAATAATAACTTTCTAGTTTAAGTGTCATGACAAAAGCATATACTCCGTTGTGCAATGTAATAGAAGCGCTAAGCCCAAATTGAAAATCATTCATTTTAAAGACTATAGCAGTAAATTTTTCTTTTTCATTTCATCACAATATCCCTAAACAATACTTCACTATCGTGTCGACCAGTAGAGGTCGTCTTATAGTGGCCATAGGTAGAAACGAAACCGTAATGGGTAACATTATAAAGTTTAAATCAACAAAAAAAAAACGATCCTACGTTTTCTGTTCTTGATAAATATTTTTACCAAAGTAATTATAGTAGTAGCGTTCACTCTTCAAATCTTCCTGGGCGTACCAGAAAAGAGCTGCGGAAAGTATAGCATATTAATTACAACAGTCCCGACAGTATTATTAACAATAATATTAATATAAACAGTTGTGATTCAGATAATTTTCAGTAGAGAATTGACTTGGGTAAAACCTTTTTCCACATTGTAAAGTTGATTTTCTAAATTATACTTATTAGTTCACACAGCTGCTTTCTGGTACACTCGGGAAGATTTGAAGGGTGCAAGCTACTACTATAATTACTTTGATAAAAATATTTTTCACGTAACTACATCTGATTTTAATGGTAAGTTTTTAATATATTATTTTTGGTTAGAGAGTTGTCATTGTATTCAATATTTAGAGAAGTTGGGATTTTGATATTAATAGCATACATCAATTCCTAGAGAGCACAAATTACAAGTTACTATTAGAAGTAAAAATGATCTGCTAATTAGGACCTGTAATCCTAAAAGATAATAATTCACAGACGAAAATGCACTGATATTCCATTCCATTCAGGAGTAGTCACGTCGACAATAGAAACAGGGGAAGATCAGATAATGGAATCATCGAATAATGTATCGTTGGTTACCAGAAAAGGTAAACCTAGAATAAGGAGTAAAAGATGAGAATAGAAAAGAATATTAGAATAAGACAATGCATCTCGCATATAACCGAAAACAAGAGGATCTAGATAAATGATTTTTGACAAATGAGCAGCGAGAATGAACAACGTCAATTTATATTGAATAACACTCAAAGGTTACACATAAAAAGACATACCAGCAAAAATGATACAATGTTTCAAGTATGCAAACCCATTTTTTTTACTGCTCTTGGTTTTAAGTGTAGCAATGACAAAGTTCTTCAAAATCTTCACAGGTTTGCTAATCAATTTACGTTTAAATGCGATATATCACATTACCGTAAGCAACATGATCCTAACAGGTGGTACCTACCTTGTTATATCTCTTTAACATGTATATGGAAAGAATTTAATAAGGATAATCCAAATTTTGAATGTTTTCACGATGTATATAGAAATGTTCTGAGTGAACGTAATATTTTCTTTGCCACGAGGAGTGTGCAATTTGAAAGCGGATTGTACCACTTGCATTTTGTACAGCTGCCATAAGGATTAGAGCTAATAAATCTTGAGAGCAGTATCGAAAAGGTAGCAATATTTAAACAGACACATTACGCTAGTGGACTGGCGTATCTGCAAAAAATTATAATGCTACCCCGCATGGACCAATATAAAGAGATCGTCTTATTTACCCCGAGAATTGTTTTATTTAATGAATGTTTTGTTCCTGTAGGTGTTAATCATCGCCAATTAATACCAATTGAAACTCTATGGCATTAGGGAATCGCTGGAGGGAAAAAAGAAGACATAATTAGCAGTTTCCATGCATTCTTAAGAACACAGTTGCGACTAAGACAACCTTCTGGTTAGACAACTGTTTTGCACAGAACAAAATCTGGTGTTTTTGTTTCACTTTTCCGATCTATATGGTTAATTGCTTGGAGATAAGTGCAACAGAAATTTCGAACCAGGTCATACATTTATGAGTGCTGATAGTTTTCATCACCAGGCGGAACAAACGATGAAGAATTATGGGAACACTTGCAACTTTAGCGATTTTGAAAAGACAGTACAAGAAGCCAATTCAAGATAAGGTATCGTTCATTTCCATGCAGATAAAGATTTTACACATTGGGTAGATTGCACTTCACAAGCTAAACTTAAGAAGCCCAACCCTCGCCCATGTTTATATAACATAGTTCAGGTTTGTGCAACTAGAGGTAAGAATACTCTCAAATACTGGATGGATTATGATGGTAAAGCTTGCGAGTTGAATTTCTTAACCGCAAAAATCAATACAGCCATATAGAAACCTCAATCCCTAAATGCTTATCAAGTTCTTTATTTCTTGCGTGGCGTAGCGCAAGAAAGTTTTTCGCCATTTTCTCAAATCGGTACATGCTTCAGTTGCTGCCTTTTTGCTACTGACGGCAGTGTTGTTTAAAGCATACGTTTATCCGAGTTCTCTTAGTTCATTTGACACACCAATAATTGTATCAGAAGGTGCAATAAATAGACGTTTGTTTCAATTTATTAAGAATCATAGCTCATGTTTTAATTCTTGACAGAGGTATGTTATTTTTAACTCTTTATTTTAGTGTCCATTTTGTGTTTGATGTCAGTCAGAATTCATCATTTTTGAGGTAGCCTCGTTTCGCAGGTACGTGAAAATATTCTCTCAGAGATTCTTAATTTCGAACCTATCCTTTTTAGTCTTTAATTACAATAACTTAATTAGAAATGTTTTAAACTTATTTGACGTACGTTGGGGAAGATATTTTCACCCTAATCGATTGCGTTAATTACCATAGTGAATTGACCGGTTAAATGTGTTTTACGAGTGAAATTAGGTAATGTTAATTTATATTTTTATGTAGTTCTGAGTAATCCCGAGTGAATTGTGAATTGTTTAAATGTGTTTTACGAGTGAAATTAGGTAATGTTAATTTATATTTTTATGTAGTTCTGAGTAATCCCGAGTGAATTGTCAACACATTCTTTCAAAACCATTAAAGTTTGTTTCATTTTCGCACTCGAATCTTGGACATTTCTAATTAAACCTTTTCTCTATATGTATTTAAATAATGGAACCTTATGTGTTTTTTTTACTATAGCTTTTGAAATTTATTTGCTGTATATAATATTTGTATAACTTAAACAATTAAATTTAACTTTTGTGCCTATTGTAAAGGCATAATTATTTGTGTATATAC
Organism: Vesta saturnalis; assembly: GCA_036346205.1. Classification (NCBI taxonomy): domain Eukaryota; kingdom Metazoa; phylum Arthropoda; class Insecta; order Coleoptera; family Lampyridae; genus Vesta; species Vesta saturnalis. The sequence continues at coordinate 460,222 of JARFJB010001764.1, forward strand.
TTTGTGGTTAGATTAGCATTAATTACAGTTGTAGAATCGATATACCTGGAATTTTAAATACATGTATTTCAATCGCCCAAGGAGTTTTTTGTAAGTGTTTATATACATTTGTTTATCAACACAAGCGAATTATTTTTATCTTACTCATCCACCATAAACAATTTGAGCCAGTTATAAAACCGTGGCATTGTTATATATTTAAAAGGTAGCAATATTTGTTAAATTGGTGGCTAATGCATCTTTAATCCAATTTATTTTTTAGCGTATACAAAATAACGTTTTCGTGCGATAGGGGATGCTTTATGAAACGTGCACACCTCAGTCTTACTAAAACATAAACGGAGGTTATTGCCTTAAATCATCGAATTAACTGAAAAGTTAAAATACACTTTAATTATTTGTGCAGCCTCTAAAAATGCATGCGTATCCACAAGGGGTACGTGTACTACAGTTTAAGAGACATTGGTAGTGTAATCCCCTAAATGCTGAATACACTTCTGCTAATAACGTTCAAAGGTCCTAATTCCATCGAATGAAGGCAAAGGACGTTTTGCTTAATTAAACAGATCTTAATTCTCGAATTATTTGTTTTAATTAACTAAAAGATTAGAATAGTACTCACAGCAGATTATTTAGCACTTTCGAAAGTAATCAATCGTGATGTAACCTTCGCGTCTGAAAAAAATCCCTTTTCTTCTGATTGAAATAGGTTATATATTATTGTAAGGTGATTGATGCCCAGTATTTCTTTGAGGTATGCTAGATTTAAATATAAATCCTCGAAGCTTTGAAGCGAGTGCATCTGTATGAAGATCCGGCTTCTGGTATTTCGAAGTTTCCTGTTATTTTTAGAGCCCATATTTTTAAACTGTTTGTGTAAGACCCAAAGGCAAGGTATTTAATTTTTAAAACGTTTAGTATAAATTCGGTTAGCTGAAACCAGTTACAAATGTGCGAAAAATCTGTTTCAGTTCTTACTTCTGAACTTTACCAAAATCCATCCTTCATCTTCGCACAGGATTATAATATCATGTGCATTTTCCCGTTAGTTTGTATGCCTAACAAATCGTTAACATACACTATAAGCAGGAACATCAAATTTTGTTTCCAAGGCATTGCTAACGATAACATCAATGTTTACTGGTTTACTTGTTCATGATTCATTAGATAAGATTTGGTACGAGTAAGTGCTACTACTGTTATTCCCATATTTTCTAACTTAATTAGCAATCGTCTGTGGCCAATGGTGTCAAACGCTTTAGAAATATCAACAGATACATAACGTTGGTTTGGAATTGTCCATACAATTGTATATTAGTATATTATAACTACGTGTGCTTTGGTAGCAGTGTTTTTAATTTTAAAATTCAATAATGTCCATATCTATGGAAATGTACATAACGATCGCGTATGCTTTATTATAGTATCAAAGGATAAACAAACATTGTTTACTACATTTACTACAATTTTTTTTAAATTTTGGCCCTAAACAGGCTAAATTTAGCCTAACGTGTTAAATCACTCAGGTACACTTAGGAGGATGCATAGAGGTTTTGGACTGCGAAGAAATGCCTAGGAACGCCTACCTCACGTTCTCTCAAATCATAAGCGAGAGGAAAACATAAACTAGGAAGATCATTCCACAGTTCAGAAGTCGTGTAGAAGAATAAGGATTGCGCCCGTTTGGTACGACAAATTGAAATTTGTACTGCATATGGATGACGTGAATGAGTTACAGAGTGTCCCTACCAAAAGTGGCCCAAGATGGTACCAAAGAATGTAATTCAGCAGCACAATACAGTGTAATACCGATAGTACAAATAAGGAATACGGTCAATGATATTGACAGCGTATTGGCAAGCACCAACTCAGAGGTGAGAATTGTATTCTAGATAAGGTCGTATTTGGGCATTACATAGTAGAAAGAGTTGTCAGGAGGTAAAGTACTACTTAGATCTGTACAAAAAGCCTACTTTACGAGCAGCTGCTTTATTAGCTGACAGAAGATGATCAACCTATAATAGATTTGAAGATACAATCATTGCTAACATAGTAATATAAAGACTAAAGATTTAATATCTGAGCTATTCATACTTACAACAGGAAATGATGTTTTGATGATACAAGGCAAGACTGAGTTTTATGAGCATTAAATTTCATTAGATTGTTACTTTCCCAATCAAGGATGCATTGAATGTCTTTGTTCATTGAAATGGCCATTTCAGCTTCAATATCTTGATTTGAGATATATGGTGGATTAGTATTATAAGCAGACTGAAATGAACTGCAATGAACAGTGCTGCCGTCTGAGAAGCAATGGATCGTACTAGTTGCTGAAGAAATGAGATCATTTATGTATAGCAAACACTTTTCCAAACAAACAACAGTTTCACCTAATCTTTATAATGTATTGTTACGAACTTGTATTCCCAAATGAAAGTTTATCACATGTTGAGCGACTGTGTCTAAAATCATATTGATGGTCTCTATGAGTTTGTTAGATTCAAAGAAAGTACTTGCTGATTGATGGATTCTCCATAACTTTTGACAAAACGGAAGTGATGACAATTGGTCGGCAGTTAGAGGAATTGATCATGTTGCTCTTTTTGGAAACAGGTTGAATGAACATTTCCTAGCTTCCATGATAACGGAAATTCACCAAAAAACATAGAGAACGCACAGAGCTTAGATAGGACTGGTACTAGTTCGGCGGAACATTTCTTTGAAACAATAGGTGGAATACCGTCTGGCCTAGTCGCCTTATTGGTATCGAGCTCACTGATGATCTATTTTAGTAGTTTGTATCGAAAATGAATTGGCTTCATAGCGTATGAAGCAGAAATGACTAGAGTCATATCTTTTACAGAATAATTACGACACGAGTTTGATATCAATAAATCCACAAAAAGATTGGCTTTGTCTATAGAATAAGTAACTACAGATCCGCCAAAAGAAGTCACGGGAGGAAATGAAGATGTACCAAAGTTTTTACTGATGGCTTTAGCTGCAGACCAAAATTTACGACTACACAAAAGAAATGTAGCTAGTTCATTGGGTTTTCGTTGATCTAATAACTTTTTAGTTTTAGTGATATCACATTTGAGACATCAACGTAGTCTGTATGACTCTCGATCGTTATATTGTATTTCCAGTTGGTATACTATTTATGCTTGAAATATATTCCATCTGCACAAGTTCTAATGAACCAAGTTTGGGAATGAGAATGACCTATAGAATTTTGTTTTTTAAGAATGTATAAGACTATGCCCATGAGGATGACTTTAGATACTGAAAGAGCAATGTCCGAAGACGAGGAAGACAAAACAATATTTACGCCATGGGAAAGTTGCAAATAAATCTCATAGATCACTCCATTTACCTGACCAGAAAGTTCTATCAGTGTTGTGGCAACAGAGGAATTTGAAACAGTTATTTCTTCTAGACAGTGGTCAGATATACCTCATGGAGAAAGAGCGTGTTTTTCTACACACGTGTATTTGATGTAAGAAAAAGGTCTCAAAGATGTGACGTATGGTTAAATTAATTAGGGGTTCTAGTAGATTTAAAAACAAATTGTGTGAGATCGCATGAAATAGCACTATGACCAATCGGATTAGTAAACAATGAACATTGACAAAAATTTGAGTTGAAATTGAATTCTCATAGAATTTCACAAATTTAGGACCAGTATGTTTCAATCAAATCACGTCGAATTTTTTATTCTCCAAAGAAGAAATCCTCTTCCAAAGGATGTTCTCCTTGAGACAGACACATACGTTTATATCGAAAGTTAGAGTGAAGGTTGTATTCGGCGTTTAGCAAACGCCTTTTACTGAATGGCACAGTAATTTTAAGCATACTGGGAGCTTTCCTTCTGGTTTGTTCAAATCAAAATATTGAGCTTGTACAGACTGATGTTGAGGTAGTACCAAAAACTTCCACAAGAAGACATACGGCGAAATTAGGATTAGCAGAGCGGAATTTTGTACTTGGACTTGTATTCCTACAAAATTTAAACTGTGTTCAAACTACGATCAAGCTGTACTCAAAGACGTTTGCAATACGCACAAATCGTAACAAACTTAGTGGAAGCAGAACCTAATTTTTCGCAAAACTGTATAATGAGCGACGAAGCAAATTTTTGCCTTTCTGGTCTTAAGAATATTTGAAGTCTAAATTCGTTGCCCAAAAACGTTGGAGACAAATACTGGTGATGAAATTGCGCAACTACCAGCTGAAATATTGCGTAAAGTTATGCTACATGCTCAAAGTCGTTATCCGTTTGTCATAGCGGTTCATTAGTTAATGGTGTTTTTCATGCATAAATTTGCACGTTTTAATAAATATTGTTTACCTTTTTTTAATTAGTTAAAAACTTGACAGAGTATATTTTGCTGAAGGGATGAAGTAGATAAAAATTCGTAAACTTGTAAACCCCTAGGCGTCAAACAGTTTCACATTAGGAGAATGTTTTATAATATATTATCAAACTACACCATTTCAGTCATTTTGGAGCACTTCATCGGCAGGATGAGCGATAAAGTACAAAAAATTAATTACTGCTGAAGTGCTAAACCAGCATTCCCAAACCCTTGTATGCCGCGAAGTCATCGAGAGAGCTTCTTAGTGGATGAAGTGCACTTAATCGATGAGTAGTTGCAATTTTTAACTATTTGTCAGTCGGACTTCGGTATTTGTTGTGAGAAGTATTTGTGTGAAACTAAGTACCAAAGATACAAATTGATCTCTTATTGTTTCAAAAAGGTAAATTAGCGCGGTATTTAAGTCTACATTGCAGATAGAGATGCTTCTTAACACGTACAATGCGCGCCGTAAATTAAAGGAATGACCAACAGACGGAAATCTATTTTGTTGCTATGTCCTTAAAAGTGTTAATAATATATTATTTTTATTAAAGGCAATCTCAAAAGAGACATTTGGCCATTTTAATTGAAAGACGCACGGGTGCGTCATGCGCACGGCTGCAATAGTTTTAGCTAGTGTGCGCAGCGACGCACCGGTGCGTCATAGTAATATGTGTACTTGGTAGTGCAAATAAACTATATTTGTAACAAAATGAACATTAAAGTATACTCCATAAAATACATCAGTTGTTAACAAAACATAACGAAAAATACGTAACAAGCAAACGTAAAAATAACATATATAACTTGGAAAAAATATTATCGTTTGCCTTGGTGCCACTCATCAAAGCATTTCCCGATGCACAAACCGGGTGTTTCAGGGCATTGAGCGCAGTAATAAGGAGAATCCTTTCTAATTTTATTCTTCCAGCATACTTTGCACTTCTTCCGCATTATTCTTCCTCCCTTGGTACCACGAGTTTCAATTTTCTGGGGAGTATGATTATGAACGACTTTTGTGGTATGCTTGGATTTTGATGGTTTCACACCAGCTTCTTCGGGAAGCATTTCTTCTATTATTGCCATACGAACGTCGTAGAATGAAGAAAGAAAAATGCTTGTGAGATTTTTTGTTATATAGAAGGAACGAATTGTACAGCAACAATTGTATGAGGTGAATACCAAGTTTCTTATACCAACAAAGCGTTTTGCGAATAGAAGGGTAGTATAACATCATCTGGTCAATGCGGTCAATACCACTCATAAATTTGTTATACTCTGCGATAGGAAGAGGTTTGGTGCAATTTGTTCCCTTTTGTTTAATATTTCAACAAAGTTGTTAGGAAACTGTGAAAATATGTAAAGTACCTCTCTTTTATCTTTCCATTTTCCGATCATGATATTGTCTCGGTAAGCAGCCTTAGTTTCGCCTTTGCGTAATTTTTTAGTGACAATATTTGCAAGATTTTTCTTCCTTGCTTGACGTAGTGTCCCAGTACAATATGTTTTTGCTTTTAGCAACCGCTTGGCTAAATTGAAGCTATTATAGAAATTGTCCATAAACAGACAATGACCAGCATTGAGATAGTTACGCATTAGGTACATTACTACTTTTTCTGCATGCCCTTTTCCTCCTGTTTCATCTGCTTCACCAGTATAAACTAATAAGTTCAAAACAAGGCCATCTGATTCTGTCAGCATATGCAATTTAATACCGTATTTATGCCTTTTGTTTTGGATATACTACAGCCTTCCCCTCCAAAGAAGCATTGACTCATCTAAAGATAAGTTTTTATTTGGTTAATAAATTGAAAACATTTTCTTCTGAAAGTATTCGAGTACAGGACGAATCTTGTACAAACGATCTGAGGGCCTGTCCCCTTCAGCAGGGTTTTCGGCAAAGTGGAGACACCGCATGATCAGAAAAAAGCGATCGCGACTCATAAACTTTGCAAAACAGGGTATTCCGAAGAGTCTATGTGTTTTCCAATAGTCTTTTAGGACATTACACTTGATTGTGCCCGTATGAAAAAGAAGACCAAGAAATCTCAATAATTCGTCTTTAGTTATATTTTTCCAACGTGTAATTCGAGAGTGCTCAGACGAAGCATTTGAAAGAAAGACAGTTTCAGCGTACTTGTTTGTCTTAGTCACTATCAGTTCGAGCAAATTTTCATCCACCAACAATCGGAAGTATTCGTATGGACTAGCGTTCGGACTAATATCTGCAAGCATACCCGGCATTTTATTGAACTGTATGTCCTCCAATTTTGTAAAGGTTTCGCTCCAAATACCGCCAATATTGTTTTGGGTAGAATCCTCTGCACAACAGTTAAGTCACTGGTGTCAAATAAAGTTGTGTCTATAATTGAAATTAAATAATAGGGTTACTTTTGCAACAAAGCTACCTTAGAAACACCTACTTTCATCTTTAGATGATGACGATTCGTCCTCAGAAGGAACATACGCATCACTGTCGCCATCATCAATATCATCATTGGAGAAATCGGAGTCTTCTAAAATGCGAATAAGTTTATTCTGTCAGTTTTTGAGGGTTTCGTATTTGTACTTTTCGCTTTCGAACGCCAAAAGGGCCAGCAGTATTTATTTTTGCAGTATCTGAAACAATTACCTATATTTCGTGCCAGAAACCTTGAATCGACGGGCGACGCCGAAAATAAACGCAACATACTTTTGCGCTAAAAGCAACACGATTCATTGCCACAAGTGCTAAGTTGGCACTGGTAGGAAAGGCGCTAGAATACTTGAGACGCACCGGTGTGTCGCGCCCCCGGCTGGCAGAAAAGTAGGGACACACAGGTGCGCCATGCGCACTCAACGTGTTAATCAACACATGTTTCTGATAAAAAAAGGTATTATAATAGTACCATCAACAACAACTCGTCGAGAATACCATCAAAACTATTTGCAATTTAGCTAAATATCGACAAGCGGAGAAGTACCCCGACAGTCCGCTCAAACTTCGAATTTAAAAAACATCTAACTAATTCTAACAAAAGAGGCCAGCTTATGCTATTGCTGAAATAATAACTAAAAGAGTTAAGTGTCAAACCGCGCCCAAATCAGTCGAAATTGTTATAATAATGTTCAGCAAGGTATAGGAAAAAAATGTCTGATTCGAGCGGGCCTTGGACCACAGTGGCTCTCTTGGTAGGACAATTCTCTAGCAACGAATAAGTCGTGAGGTCAAGTTTCACTAGGGGGTAATTTTTTTCTTTGTGTACAGATAATTGAATGTAAACTACTTACTATTCGTCCATTAAAAACAATAACCTATAAAAAACAAAGTTAAGAAAATTTCTTCCTATAACAATATAAGCATGAACGGTATTTCATAAAATATTGAAACACCAGTTGGAAAAACTTGAAATAGAACAGGCGTTTTCTTTACAATAGACTAACTCCAGTTGTAAACCACGACGCTTAGATTTATTTGCAGTGGATCAGTTACTGTTTTGACATAGCGAAAGGCCAAGGGATGTTTAAATTAATGAATTACTTCTTTAACTCTTCCCCATACCCACACGAAATCAGGAAAATACCAATGATAAACAATAGTCTTACATTTTAAGAGATTATCAAATCATAGTTGCTAACAAACCCTTTATTACCATAGGTTCTTATCGTATACCCCATATACTGTACAAAATGCTACATCGGTCAAACGTCTCAATTCTTAAAAAGCGGAATTTCGTCATAAATCTGATATAAAAAACAAAAAGTTTGGTAGTCAATCGGTGGCTCATTCTGCAGAGAATAATCATCTCTTTGACTTTAATAATCCTAAAATAATAGCAAAAGAAAGGAATCTAACAAAGCGCATTTTGCTTGAAATGTTTCATATCATTAATAAAAACTCAATAAATAATAGAACAGACATTAGTATTCTTAACACAATATAATAAAATTATTATGAAGTGTACAGTGTGACACGCGGTAACGTTTTTTTTGTAATGGAATGTCCTGTATATTAAACATTTTCGAATAACTCTTATAATAGGTATGTGTGGCCTAACGCTAACTGCTTTTGAAAAACTTACTTTTCTTGTAAAAAAGCAAAATGCTCTCAATTAAGTTACACTAGATTCTTAAGTTTTTATCTATTACATTACAGTGCGATTAGCTATCACTGTTATATAGGGTAATCGCGTTTCCTAAACGCATAATTAATTATTTTTTTCAATGAAACTCCATATTTTTTTATACGCCACGCACTTGCATATACCGGGTGTCAACGAGACCATGTATCAGGTGCTCATTTTTTATGTTTAATAATATTTTATTGAAATTTGAAGCATGTATGCAAGAAAGGTCTGTGGAATTTTTGACTAAATCAAAGTTTTAATATCACGTCCGGTTCGACCGGAAGTGTCCTTGATTTCCTTATTTCAGGTAGCACCCTGTATATTTTTTCCATATTATGGTTTGTCTTGACGTTCTGAGTACAACGATGTATGATTAGTCCATATTTGATTTCAAAATGGCGGTATATGGACCATTTTAGCATTTCGAAAAGTTGGCCATGAAAAATCAAGTTATTTTAGATGTCAATAATCTTTTTTCGTTTTTGTCTTAATAGAACAAGCCCTATTTCCTACGTTTAAATAGGAACCCACGTTTCTTAAATAATTTCGAAGATTACTACTTATTCTTCAATGTTATGAAAAAATAAATTTAAATTTTTTCATTTGTGAGTATGTTGTAAGATTTATTGTCAGAAACTCACCGCGTTTGTCTAAATTTTCTATCAAATATTAAAATTATAAGTAGGCTATGGAAATAAAGTACCTATAAATGAAAGACTTAAAACAATGAGATATCGATTAATAACGATTTAATCTGTAAATAAAATACGCTACAAGGGAATATTTCACACCACCCAAGTTGTTTTTCAAAATTACAAATATTAAGTACTAGGTATGTTTTTCCTCTGAAAAATTGTCATATCATTTAGTATTATACCCATTACGACATTTTATTTATGTCTACGTCGAATTTCAAAAAGTCGTTAATGACAATAGATGGATTTACAGTAAATTAAAAAAATGGAAAATTTTCAAATACAAAATTGTTTTAAACTAAACCATATTTTTAACATTTAATTATAATTGAATTACATAAATTTTATTATAACAAATGTTCAATGTGTTCAATGTGTAATGACCAACGACGATTAAATTGTAAATAAAATGCCGTACAAAAAATATTTAATACCACACAAGTTGCCTTTGAAAATGAAAAATGATACTCCTATAAATTTTTCGTTTGGCTATCGTAATTGAAAATACGTAAATAAAACAGACTGAAATCGTAGTTAACTTTGGAAACAATTGAAATGCGTAACTTAAATGACAGTTCATATTGCTTAGTAAATGATATAATAAAAGTGTAATTCGGAATTTTTTATGTTTACAATAGTTGGTGTTAGTATTTTGTTGTTAGTTTTTCTTGTTTTAAATTTTTTTCATTCGTATTTTGCAATTTCTTATTAACAAGCTAATTCTAATTTATAAAAGATGTATGCGCAGAATGAAAAGGTTGACATGATATTAATTTTTGGCGAATGTCGCAAGAATTCCTGAGTTGCTGCTGCACTTTACACTGAGCGTTATTCATATAGAAGACATCCTTCTCAAAATTATTTTATAAGATTGTAACCACAGTTGAGGAACATAAATATATAAGTGGATGATGAACAAGAATCGTTTATTGTTAGTGAAGTCACTGAAATAAATGTTCTAGCTCTTGTAGAATTTGATAAAACTGTCTCGCTTAGACAAATCGGCCAAGAACTACAAATCAGTCACGAATCTGCAAGAAAAATTAAAAAAAATACCACTACAAATCATTTAAGTGCAACTTAAATCAACAACTATATGAAAATGATTTTGAAAGAAGATTAAGTTTTTGTAATTTTGGTGTTGATAATATAAGGAATAACAACAATTTTCCACGCAATATTTTATTTTCCGATGAGTCAAGATTTACAAATGTAGGTTTATTCAACCGATAAAATACAAGATACTGGGCTCAACAAAATCACAGATTATTTTTTGAAGGAAATCCGCAAATTAAATTTGGATTCAATGCTTGGCTGGGGATGATAAATAATTTACTATTACCGCCTATAATTTTTGCCGGTTCATTAACTTCCGAAAGGTACTACTTACCTTAATTTTTTGGAAAATCACATTATGACTTTTGTAAATAACTTGCCCGTGTAAGAAAGAAATGTTCATTTTCAAGTCAATGACAATTCATTCTTACGTTTTCATGATTAAAATATTTTTTTTGTAAATTCGTTGACTTTTCATGGCCAACTTTTCGAAAATGCTAAAATGGCCCATATACCGCCATTTTGAAATGAAACATGGCCTTATCGTACATCGTTGTACTCAGAACGTCAAGACAAATCATGATATGGAAACAAATATACAGGGTGATACCTGAAATAAGAAAATCAAAGACACTTCCGGGCGAACCGGAAGTGATATTAAAACCTTATTTAGTCAAAAATTCCACAGGCCTTTCTTACATACATGCTTCAAATTTCATTAAAGATTATTAAACATAAAACAATGAGGGCCTGATACATGGTCTCGTTGACATCCGGTATAATAACCTTTCTTTTTCAATAACCTTGGTCTTTACCTAAACGTTGTAGTTTTCGTAATAATTAAGAATTTTTGTCCTTCCGTTTTCTTTTGAAATTCACTACTTATGTTTACAATTTTAGTAAAAACGCTCATAGTCATACAGGGTTTTCGCAAATGCGTGACCCCCACGAGATCAATTTTAAATTTCGCGCTTTAAATATGTTTGCTCTAGATTGGTAGCTGTTAGCAGGTCGAAAAAAAATTACTGAATCGTAACAATTAGTTTTATAACCTCATATTTGTGTTACTTCTGTTTGCTGTCTTTTCGAATTTCCTCTACATTTAATCAACATTTAAAAAAATTCTTTTCAGAACTCTTAATATTACGAAGATATTGTGATGTAATTTAGCATTTTTTAAGGTGAATTGTCATTTATCTTGATTTGAATTTGTATAGTAATACTATACAACAATGGTGTTCTCATCAGAACAAGATGCCTTTATTTTAATGGCACATTTCCGCAGTGCCACCCTAAACCCTGATGGAACTTGGAGCTATTCGTTGCAGTCCTGCTTGAGCAGTTTTCAGAGGCTTTTCCCGATGTTGATGTATTTAAAAAACATAAGTCACGACAAGTCAACAGGCAGGCCAACCGTTTTAACCAAAGAAGGTGTTACAACTACCAACATAGAGCAAACATATTTAAAGCGCGAAATTACGTTTTTAAATTCACGTAGGTAGTTAAATTTTTACCCTTAATGAATTTCACGTTCAACGATTTTACAGTTAGTCCTGAAGAAGAAATAAAATGTATCGAAATATTGACTTAAATAAATGGAATTTTGAATTAACAGTTTCATTTAGACGTTGACTGACACCTATACCATCCGATACCAACTGTATCTGAATCTCGGCCATCCAAGATAAGGTTTATTCGAAGTTTAAAAAATGCCCATGCCCGTGGTGAGTTTTAAACCGTGTTGCAAATTAAACATTTTTTGTAGAGGTAAAGAATTAAAAATTAATAGAGTAATCACTCTCGACCTGCGCCTTTGATCTTTAGGAGTACCAACCCTGAAACCAATAACCTACAAATATCCAACAGCATAAAAATCATCATCTAAAAGTGGGTATAAATGTCGATAAAATTTCCAAAGTTGAATTACAATATAAACTGTCACATTTACATTAGAACACTAATTATTATGGATGACAGAAATGCAGAAACAGTTGGAACAGTGTATACCAAAACGTTTAGAATTTTTGATTTGTTTTTATTTCACCTTTGCACAAGGTAAAGTGGAGCAATTAATGTATTTCATATATTTTTCTTCACCACTATCATGAATACCTACTGTTTCTGTAACTGCTAAATTTAACAATAGGCAAAGATGCAAACTAATTGAAGATTTATGAAATTACACACTCTTTGTGTTGTGTTAGATCATGATACTTTTTTAATTATACCTTTCGCCCTATATTTATCATAAACTATATGTAGTATATTTACATTTATGCTTATATTATTCACCTATCAATTAAAAATTTATAAAAATGTAACACAGAGATAGCCAACCAACCTAGCGGGGATATTTACTAACTCCTTGCTTTAAACTACGTACTCAATACTAGATACTCTTTTGTACAATTTTTTCAAACGTACGATACAGTAATGATTATATCAGTTATTAATAAAATTACTCTTTTTCATTTGTCAAATATGAAAAGCGTAGCAATAATGAATAAATTTATATTTTTAACCTTAATTCGTGAAATTCCATATTTAATAGCACTAAAGTTGTTTAAGCACAATATAATACCAAAGTTTCTTTTATATAAGTATTTTTTCTCTATACGTTTTCAATACAACATCAATACAACAACAGAATTACAGCATTCAATTAATAAATACCCCTGTTTATATTGGACAAGCACTTAGGAACTTTGATATTATATACAAAGAACACATTAGGTGTTTCAAACATAAACAAACAAACAAATCAAATTATGCCAAACATTTAATAGTAAATAATCACCTTATGTCTTCACAAAACATCAAATTTTTATATTTTGTAATAAAAAAGACAAATTTTAACAGATATTTTAAATATAGAATCATGATCTACATCAAGTTTGAGATTTTATTTTAATGTTACCATAACTACTTGTTATTATTTTACTTATATATTTTTCTTGATAATGTTTCCATATCATCTACAGCTATCGTCCTCAGAAAAAAGAAATCAATGTGTTAACAAACATTACCAACTAATAAAGTAACAAAATCTTTGCCTTATGTGCTACGCATGCAAAACAAATAATAAATAAACATTTATTTTTTATTTTTAAAGGACAAATTAATTTTAATTGTAGATAAATTCAACACATTTAAACATAATTAATTATATTTAGAAATAAGATTTGTCAATATTCAATATGCAATGGTGTTTGATGAAGAAAATTGGAGAGGTAAGGTTTAAACTTTCTTTCTTGACTAATAAATGAATATGTATGTACATTTTAATTATTTATCTCTAGGTGTAGTTTAAATTTTAACGTATTTATATAATGTGAATTGTGATTTATGAATTTGTTTATCTTTAGGCATAATTTACATTTTCAAAAAAAAGGTATAGCCAATGAGGATATCAAAATTAGTGTAGCGCAATTAAAATTACAAAATATTCTTGTGTAATAGTCGTATGTAAAAACAGACGTTACAAACTTTAAACGTTACAATGGCAATTGCAGCTATCGTTCTCGGTAAAAAATAAACAAAATCTACTTTCAAGCAGTACCCGACTTTTACCCATATAGATAGGAGTAGAAGGGAACTACATAGACCGTGACGTCATAATTAATTAAAAGTGGTGGGAGAATGCGTGGGGGCTGGGGTGGGGTTAAGGAGTGGTATCCGCTTCTTCGGGGGCCATTTTCAATCCCACCATGGCTTATTTAGGACCCTTTTGGCTGTAATAAGAGCCTTTTTGGCAGTCCAACCCCTAGCGGTAGGTAAATGCGCGCGCAAGCAGTGAGCCACGTGACCCAGGAAGGAGTCGTCACGTGGCCCGGCGGGAAAAGAGGTGGGGCAGGCCAAAGTCCAATTATTTTAATTATGAGTCTCAATTAAATTCCGCCGCCATTTTCTTTTTAATTATGACGTCATATTTAAATTCCTCAGTCATTTCGTTTTTAATCATGAGTCATAATCAAATCGCGTCACCACCCTTTTGTCACAATTAAACTTTGTCGGCCACTTTGTTTGTCGGCCATTTGGTCTTCGACCATTTTTGTATTGGCGGGGAATTTGAAATAGTATTCTAATAAGATTTAACTTTTGTAATTGGCCGGTATTTAAACAAGGCTGATGACAGAGTGATCGCGCGTCTTCGCCCCAAAATTCCGCCGCCAATTTGCTTTTAATTATGAGTCATAATAAAACTTTGTAAGCTATCTTGTTTTGTCGGCCATTTTTGCTTTTGGCCAAAAATTTTAAAGTGTATTCTAGTAAGGGGTCCCCTCATACTAACTCATAAGACAGGTGTAGGACTCCGGAACTTGATCTAGGGTCTTCGTCCCTTGTCCGGTCTTCGATTCTTTGGCAGGAAAATTCTAATAAGGGAGCTTCATACTATCTCATAAGACAAGTATAGGACGCCAGTACTTGTTGTAGGGCCTTCGCCCCCTTTACAAATGACAAAAACGCAAAAGTAATGTTGGATATATATATATATATATATATATATATATATATATATATATATATATATATATAGATCTAACCTAATGTGCGTGAA